>CM061919.1:121765877-121998767 GCA_031002005.1 Vandiemenella viatica
ATACGACATCTTCACAATAAGATCGCACTTGACGAATAATTTTGGATTATTTCTTCGTTTTCGATTACTACCGGCAATCAGAGTAAAGTAAAAGTCTAACAAATCTTGTGGCACTGATACTTCTCCTTCCTTTAAATCTTGTGTTGATATAGTTTCAGGTAATTTTTTCTTTTCAATGTGCAAAACTGATTTTCTTAACAGCAACGCAGCTTTTTGCAAATGTCTTCGTCCTTTAAATTTTCAAATGATTGTCATCAATGGTTGTTAAATGTTTTGGTGCTAATAATTTTTTATTTTGAATGAAAAAAATTTAATTTCTTTGCTAAATGCTTTAAGTATGCTGTGGTGTAAAATTCACTGTAATTTTTTCAGCATTTTCTTCTTCAATTCTTCTAAAAAGTCGATGTAATATCTGTGAAGATAAGTCAAAAAATAACATCGTCCTTTTTCGATGACATTTTCTTGAATAAAAACACTTATTTCATCAAAAGCCATTTGATGACACTGACGCAGGTCATGCCAAATACCTTTAGTTGTTTTTTTTACTGAACAATGATATTTTGTTAGCAAAGTCCACTTGACAAATATGATGATAGTAAATATTTGAATGAGAAAGATTTACTATCTTGTTAAATAAGTGTGGATAATTTTCATGTCCTCGTGATATGTTTGATAAAAAAAAATTCTTTTTCAGTTGAATGTAAAGGCTGTCTTTTTGAATGATGTTTCTTGGTCTTTTGGTCACAAAATAAGCAAACAATATTTTTACGTTCAATACTTACATCACTTTCAATCTCAGTATTACTTTCAGATGTAATGTTAACATTTTTTAATGGAACACAATTTTCTTGAGAAAATGTTGCTTGTTCCATCGGTTCAGGTATTCTAATCTGGTCAGGTATAAGAGTAGCTGCTGGAAATGAAGTGAAAAACATGACAGTGGTTCAATAGATTGTCTATTAAGGTTAGGTATCGATGAATACGTTGCACATAGGTCCTCTGTAGCATTTGATGATTTCTTTTTTGGAGCAGGCTTTGTTGTAGATTTGGATTTGTAATATTTTTTCATCAATCCTGCAAATGACTTATAACATTCTCTATGATAACCACTTTCAAATAATTCAACTGGAAAAACAACATCTTTAAATTTCAGATTATGATCCTTTCTAAGTTTTAAAATTTGTTGGCACTTTTTTAACGTCTCTTCAGTAAACAATATTAAATTCTCATTAGAATTGTTACAAAAAACACAATTTAATAACTCTGCCATGATATATTTTTAAACACTGCAATTATTTAAATTTTTATTTCACTCACTCGAAATGTCAACTTAATAGCAGAAGCATGACCAGAGACTGAAAAAAATGTTACACACAAATATAATCACAGGGTACACCATGAGTATAAGACACAAAGATATCTCACTCGCGCTCATGCGCATGAATACGGGCCACGCGCTCATATTCAGAACGGAACATTTATCGTGTCTGGCAGGAACTTTGGCCCATCGGATTGGTCTGGTTGCTTACAAAATGTCTTGAAATAGTACCCCGAGCAACATATATAAATTCAGGCTTGCTAGTATGACGTAGTTTACCTCCTTTTTTTACGACCTTTAAAGCGTCTGGCTCAAGTAATGGCCCACAGGAAGTGTCTGGCAATAATGAATGTTGGTTTTTAACAATATCCTGTAAAACATATGTAAAAACCAGCTTTGCTAAAATGACGTAGGTTAGCAAGATTTTTTGGGACCTTTAGTACCCGCTACCTCTGAAAGGGCCCCACTTCCATGCTGGCGAGTACGCATACGTTCTTAACTACATATTACTCTACTCATCCTCAAAATTTCAGCTTTGCTAAAATGACGTAGGTCTGGGGGCTCTGGGATCTTGGACTAAAATGATGTGGAAGGGATTATGGATTAAGTAGTAAATAAGCAAAACTTTTGATATGGATATCATTTGTAATTATTGGAGCCGATTACATGGGAAGACATTAAAAACACACTGTGCGATTGTTGCCTCGGAAAATACAGAGAAACACAGGAGATGTCATGTAAACTGGGCAATTAATTTAAGTTGGGATTTTTATGATAAATCATCATAAATTCTTGTTGGATAAGACTACTATCTCTAAGGTATCATTTACACACTTCTAAATACAAAGACTCGAAATACTTAGAGCCAGAGAGAAATATATTAGGTATGAAAGAAATATAGCTATTCAGATCAATTTCAGTGCGTCTGTCAGTCAGCTCGCTAGCCACTGTACGACAATATCGAAAATCCCATCCTCGCACGAAACGTCCAACCAATCGGAATGCCCACCAATTCTAAACTAGCCAATTAGAGCAAACCTAGATCGATAGTTCTGGAGACTAAACAGTATTTATTGGCTTACTATAACTGTCCTAAGGCCTAAGAACCATGTATTGATTAAAAATCGTGTACAAAATATATCACGAAGTAATTAAATTAACAAATCTCATTACAACAGTAATATATTCATAAAAAATAATTGCACGCAAGTTAAAATAGTGTCAAACTCTTGAAACGAGCAGAGATGACGCGTTAATTTAATTTCAATTAATAAAAATTATTGTTCGGGGTTGATAGTGTTACAAACACCAAACAGAAGCACAAGCGGTACAATGCAAAGGTCAACACTAATATACAATGCCGTTGGAATATTAGCTCAGCAATGCAAACGAGACACGTATCACACATACGAGCAACAAACACTCGAACTCTGCCATTTTAATCCAACTGAAGGGTCAGAGAACGAGCTCCGAAGAATAAAACCGGTGAAATACGAGCGACGCAGATTTGTAACGACGCTAATTTGAAAGCGTCGAAATTGGCCCCTTTTTTATCCCTGCGATGAATGCAGAGAAGAAAATCGGCGATAAGCTATAAAACGAGCAAAGTTCTTTTAATGTGATTAAAAGTTTTTGTCGCCTCGGTCAAAGTTCGCAGGTTATCGCTGGCCCGAGCGGCCGACACGGGAGAGTGGAAGAGATTTGTGAAACGCGCTCTGCCGGGGAGAAAAAGAAACAAACGTGAGTCCGCTGCTACGGCAAACTCGCAAGCAACCAAGACGACAAATTCCGAAATACACGAGGCAATGCAGCCGCCACAAAACTCCGTCGACGCCGGAGCTGTCACACGCTTATTCTAATTAGTCTGATACAACTGAAAAACCTATACGTAATTTTAACAGAACAAGTACAGGTTTTCATCTAACTGTTTTCTAAGGGTGCGTCCACTAATGACGTGAGGTGTTTTTCCGGAATTCCGGACCCCCCCCCCCTCCCTTGCGGTGAGACTTCATGATTTGGTCGGACCCCTCCCCCCCTGTAAAATGACGTGAGGTTTTGACGGAGAGCCTTCTCCTACCAATCGACTTCGCAACTTTTTGAGACCATTTTTTTTAGGCCTCATGCTCCGAAGGGCTATACCCCCCCCCCCACTAAGGTCGGTTTTTTTTTTTTTACCAAAATACCCCCCTTAAATTGACTTTCACACCATTTGCCATTTGACGACCCATTTTTTTTTTTTTTTTTTTTTTTTAGCTCTACAATTCTACAAGAATTTCGAAACCTTACGTGAGATTTTCGTTGACCGACCCTCCCCCTTGGTGAGGTTTCGTGAGATTTCGCCGGAACCCCCCCCCCCCCATTTCACCTCAAGTCATTAATGGACGCCCCCTAAGCCTGAAACCTGAGTTATTTATGTATTATTATTTTTTTTAATTTCTAGCAAATTTTAAAGTAATTAGTCAAAACCAGGAGGCCCGTGCGATAGTTTTGTGGATGATATATCCTCTTCAGTCCTAAGCTCATAATAAAAGCGCAAGTGAACTACTATTGTGTTATTTCCTTTGTGTTAATGCTAGTTAACAATGAATGATCACGAAAATTTGTTTGAAACAATAATTAATTTTTTATAGATCGAATTTATAGTTTCATTTTAACTGAGAAATGTCTGCACAGATTTGAGAAGTTATTAAAGCAGTGAAAACACTTGTAAATGGGAACAAGATATGACTCTACCTTTATTTCGACGAGACATGCTGTACAGTTGAAGAATCCCGAGTTTCCAATCAATGCTGCCAACTTGTGACACTTGGCAGAAGATCGAACAAATGAGCTGTGAGAAGCACGGTGTGTGTCGTAGATGATACCACAGGACAGAAAAAGTTCAGTCGCGCACACGTCCGAGAAATAAATAATACCTGAGGGTATCATATATAATACCTCGGGACTGAAGAGGATATGATGAATAGCGAAGTTGGTGGTTTGTAATAGGATGAAAGAAGAACCCGCTCATTTGTAGCAGTTGTTAATTTGTCAATTGAAATTGGTCCGTAGCAAAACACTCGCGGCTTACGAAACAACTAGAAATGATTATCTCCATAACAGAAACAAAAATACCCTTACTCTAGAAAACACACACAGTGTGATATGTGGTGTCACTATCTAGCGGTAGCACGACCACTCCGTATCGAAGCCAGCGAAGTCTAGTAGCTTGACACTGAACTATCGCATGCCCGTAACCCTGTCTGTTTATAATTTTGCCATTTACGGGTTAAATTTCAAAAAAAAAAAAAATCTTGTATCCTTTAAAGATGTTACCAAAGTGGAGAGTTTAACCTTTATCATTTATCGATTTTGGTTAAGTATGAACGGAGAGAGATGGATTGTAACAAAAAAAACATCTTTCAGACATAATTCATATGATTAAATAAGATCTACGTATTTGAATAATTCTGAAATAGCTCATTTTAGGCACTTGAACACAGTCTTGAGGGAAGTAGTGAACAAATCTTAAATTCAATGTGTTTATTTGAAAGTTTCTTGTAGAACAATGACCCTCTTATATAGTCAATAGAAATTCTATTTTGATTTGTTACTGTAGTTTAAACATCAGTAAGTGCAATCGTAATTACATATCATGTAATAAAATAAAATTCTTGCTCTTTTGTTCCTGGCTTGTCACTTTCTCCCATTTTGTTTATTTTTTTTATTTAATTAGTTTAGGCACAGCATATTGCTACTAAGTAACTAAACTAACACTTTTATTTTAAATAACCAATAATCCAGCCATCCTGTAGCAGAACAGTATCGTTAATAACTGTACGTAAGCGCAGGATATTTCATTGAATTTTTTGTTCATGTAAACAGTTCTAGTGTTTACAGTACCACTTAAGTTGTAAATGACCTCGTTTAATGTTTTGATTCATTTCTGCACCACTTTAATCAATACTCATAATTGCTAAATTATAAATGAAGGAAGTTTTTCTCAGCGCTGGATATTTATTAATTTTTAGGAAACTAACCGAGTTAATCACAGTCTGCCGTTGCCACGTCAGTCTTTCAACCAACGCGCTCTAGATAACCTGCAAACTTCAACTCTTATGACTTGTCAATCTACTCCTGAAGATGTTGAAGGAGTACAGACAGTGTCGCCGAAATATTATGTTTAAATAAAAATATTAACTTTGTTAGTTTCCCGAGAAAAAATAATAAATTGTTGAAACAGTTAAACCTTCAGTTATTGTTAAGTTTCTCTGAATCAACTAAGCTAACTAAAAATTAAAAAAGCCAGACAAACATGTAAAAAATAATGGCTCCATAGGAAACTAAAACCTTACTATGCGTTTACATTTGAAATCTCATCTAAACCAACTTATTGCTCTTTTTTTTTTTTTTAATTTTCTTTTTTTTTAAAAAAAAAAAATTGTGCTGCTTAAGGAAATTCCAATAACAGCTCAAACACTGACAAAAAAACTTTCTAAAACCATTAGCAAAAGAAACAATGCTTTCTGAAAGTGATGCTTGATATCGGTAATAACAGAAATAAAAAATTTGTAGAATCTGAAATATACTGCTACAAAAAGATGTTGAAATTTTGGGTCAAGAAAAAAGATTACGAAAGAATCTAACAAAAAAGAAGAGATATGACAATGCAGGATTGACTAATGATTTTGTTACAGGGATCAGCTAAAGGAAAGATAGTAAAGGTGAAAAAAGTTACATTATCAGAATCAGATATCTGACTACAGTGGTTTAGATTGCCATACAGGAAAGCATAAATTAATTCACAGTAATGAGTAAGATTCCATTCAAGAATGGGTACGAAAGAATCAATTGTATCTAATAGGACTTTTGCAAAATTCTGTTGTAAAAATTAATGTTTATTTTTTATCTTTTTTTTGTAAAACATAAAATTCTTTCACTAAGATTATTATTCATATTGTTTGTATATAGATATATACATACATTAACCATGACATGTTTCACTTTTTTTTTTTTTTTTTACTGCTTAACGTCTCTTAACAGCGAGGTCTTTAGAGACGGCAAAGGAAGGGAGGGGGACAAGGAATGGGAAGGAATTCGGCCATGGCCTTTTTGAAGGAAGCATCCCGGCATTTGGCTGGAGTGATTTGGGAAACCATGGAAAACCCAAATCTGGATGCCCGGACGGGGATTCGAACCGCCGTCCTGCCGAATGCGACATGTTTCACATCCCAGAGGTCCTTCCTCAGCAATATCCATCGAACAAGATTAATAAATAAAATAAATAAATAAAAATAAATCATGTGGAAGATGACAAACAAAAGGTGGTTGTGAAACGGAGAAAATAATCTGAAATGCAGTTTTCGTAAATGAAACAATAATCGAAAATTTGTATCTCGTATTTACAAATGTGCCATTCACAGGGGGGTAGGGGGGAGGGGGTATTAGGCAGCAATATGGTAATCATAAAAACGATTTTTTGTTTTTGCTTATGACTTTACGCCTCGTCTACAGCGAGGTAATTATAGGCGAGAAAGACCTCAGAGGACAAGTAACGGGAAGTAATTCGGCCATGGTCTTTTTAAAGAAAAATTATCTCAAAGTAGCGGAGAATTTTGGAAGCTGCACTAAACCAATGTAAGGATTGAAGAGACAAACATTTCATGATTGCTCGAAAAATAGCGTGTCGGAATAAGGGTAAATACTATAGAATTTGAAATGCAGTCATTTGAGCGGTCACTACGTATGAAGAACCGTGTTCTAGGTAAGAAATCTGACAGCGCTCTGTCCTCGTTACCTTGGTCAGGAGTTTTGAGTGTTGCCTCAGCCGGCAACTCTCCAGAGAAGAGCAATTACCAGCAGCACCGAAAGCGACTTTTCGACTGAACCAATAATCTCTCAGGAGCGCCGCCAGAGCGGCCGACGCGATAAACTGTACACACACACACACGAGGGGCGCATAATGCCGGCCTAACTAACTTTTTAATGGGACTCTCCCGGCCCACAAAGGTCGACCTAATGAGAGCTTTAACGTCGTCGAGCGCCGCTGAAATACGATGGGAAAACGAGCCATGAATTATAGCCGTCCTATTGTGGCCTAACTGGCTATCAGACCCATTACAGAGAAGTTTCCCCGAGAGAGGAACTGTCTGCTCAACACTTGGGCTCGGCAGCATTCAAAGCCCGCTAGAGCTCAAACACTCCGCACACAGTCCGCAGGTATCTGGGACTCTTATGGTGAAAGACGAACTGAATTCTCCTTTCCACCCCAACATATAAACAGCTCCGAAACATAAATAACACAACAAATTTTCCGTAGCTATTTGGCATTCTAACGAAGGTTCTGATTGCAGTAAACAGTCGCAGAATATGCTGACTGAGCGTTGTCACCTGTCCTTGAACACACTATGTTTTGTTCTCTCTTGTTTTGCGTTTTAATTTGTTTACGCGCGTACTGAAGAGCATTTCAGTAATGTCATAAATGATCACAGACACTATAAGAGCCCAGTATGTAATACCCGAGGTTTCAACCTGAACAACCTTTGACCTCAGAACCGAATATGACAATGCTTTAAAGCAGGGGTGCCCACCCCGCGGCTCACCTTGAACATTTTTCCAGCCCGTGAGAGTCATCAAACTTTTACAAAATATATTTATTTTATAATGGCCAAAGTAGTGAAAACCAATGTATTAAAAACTACATTATTTGTGCATCCATATAATCAAAAATTAACTGTCGAAATTATGAGAAAAAATCATATAATATTCTTGCGAATATGTGACAGATATTGTTAGTATCATTATTATTATATTATCTATGTTTACATGTAGGAATAATAGTAAACACAATAATTACTCATATTTCAATTTTTTACTCCAAAAAATGGTATAGGGGGACTAAATCAAAAACGAGGATATATAATTTTATATGCAGCCCGCGGAGTAATGATACATTTACAAAGTGCCCCGCAAGATAATTTGGGTTGGCCACCCCTGCTTTAAAGCGTACAGCCAAAATGGCGGATCTTTCCTATGTGAGAAACCTAAGATAAGACCTTCATGCCACAGAGTGATTTGCAATATCGATGAGGCTTTCATTATAATCTTACTTAATTTGTGCGCAGAAATTCTAATTTTCTCTCCGAATAAAGATAGATTTTCTGATCAGTTTACGTCCATTTTAAGACACTGCAACAAAGTTCAGATCTAAAATTTTTAACAAATGGAATGCGAGTAACAGTGAAGTAGTAATGAACCTAACTTTATCCCTTAGGGCTTTAAGCCTCGTTGGCATCGAAATCATTAGAGGCGGAAAAGGACTGTGGACAAAGAACAGGCAGGAATTATGGCGTGACATTTTGAATGAATCATCCGTCCATTCGTCTGGAATTATTTCGAGAAACTGCGGAAAACCTAAATCAGGATGGCCGGACGGGGATTTGATCCCGCGTCTTCCGAATGATATGCCCGACCGTTACCTCTCACCCAACACGCTTGATACCTAACTTGTCAAAATTAAGATTTCTAATAGCTAAAAATGCTCTCTGACCAAATGAGTCTAGAGTACACGAGTTGTGCGTGAAAAACCATACCTAAACAACCGGAACAACAACAAAAAGTGGAAAAACAGGCGTCAGAGGCTCTCGAAACGTCACAAAGGAGAGCTGGGATGGATCCAGTAATTAAAACACAGCCGAGGTATGAGAAAACAGAAAGTTGAGAGGATTACAGCTGCATAAATCGTAACTTTCGACACAGCAATCAGCTCATTAAATAGTTGACCGACTGAAATTCAAGACGTCAGCTTGGATTACAACTCCACAAACGAAGCGGTTGCCTTATTCACTTTCTCTAAAACACTATGACAAGTGAAAATAAACATGGTCAAGGGCTAAGGAACATCAACGTAATTGACAGAAAACATGTTTCCAATCTTATCTCATTATGTATCTCTTGGCCGACAAACGCAGAGACTTTTTTCTGTAAATATACTACAAAAATATCATACAACTTAAATCATCCGAAGAAGGCATCTTAAGAAGGATACCGCTTAATTTAGAGCAGGGGTGGCCAACCCGCGGACCGCGGGCTGCATGCGGCCCACCTTGAATATTTTTCCGGCCCGCGAGATTCATCGTTTTTTTTTTTTTTTTTTTTTTTTTTTTGCAAAATATATTTATTTTATAATTGCCAAAATAGTGAAAAAATACATTACTTGTGCATCCATATATTGAAAAATTAACTGTCAGAATTATGAGAAAAAATTAACTTAGATTTTAGAATAATGTTCTTGCTAATATATAATTTTATATGCGGCCCGCGGAGCTAGGATGCATTTCCAAAGTGGCCCGCAAGATCATTTGGGTTGGCCACCCCTGATTTAGAGAGCTTTAGAAATAACACTGTTATTTCTTAGATCATTGCTTTATTTTTTTTTCTACATTTTTATTTACTCCCTGAAAGCTATAACGGTTTACTATCACGATTGGACGAAAAGAAGCATTGAAAACCCACAAACTATTATAATTTCTAACAAAGTTCAAAAATGAAAGTTCTTGGCTCAATAACTCGACGCCTGTGATTTCCCTACGGACAACAGTTTCCAAGCCAACGAAGGAAAACATTTTCCCTCTTATACGAGAGCAAATTCCTTTCAGCTTAACTGCAAACAGTATTACAATATGACGATTACGGCCTCTTCCCTTACAAGAGCAATTAACTCTGTGGTTTTATGTTCAAGGACACCAGCTACTGCTCAGTCAGTATTTCATCCCAAAAGCTAGTTCCTGCCTACAATAGAGGCATCCTTATTAACGCAACCGAGAAGAGAAAACAAAGAGCACTTCAGCTCACTGTGCTTACGTATTAACCTGGAGACCTTTTGAAGAGGACGTTCTTCAGCACGCCATTTTTCAGTAGAGTCAGCGGTCACTTTTCGAGTGGGTTAATCTATCGCTAGCAAATTAAAGAATTAAAAATGTTTCACAATGTTGAAATAGCTCGCGAATAATCGGACATTCACTTAGATTACTACCTAATTCAAAAAAGAGGAAAAAACTGGGATTCATGTATGCTAGAATTTCGACTGTTGTTAGAAACTAATAATGCAATGAAAATCGGAATCGAGTAACAGCTCTAATAAAACTTAATATAGTAAACAATCCAGATTCATTACGGGTATATTTTTTCGTACACATACCGTTAAAAGTATGATATTGAATTACGAAGAATGATAAAGGGAAACAAAAATTACAACACGAGCGCTTCGGAATTAAAACCAGATTTTTAATTGACTGAATGCAAACCTCTATATTTACTCATTCAGAAAAACATTTGTTGTCAACGCCAATGAGTTTCATCTGAGCAGTCATGTGAATAATAAACTTTACTGGTTACGCCATTTTAATTATGATTTTACACAAGTGTTGTTGTAACAAATTTCCTAAACAAATATTAAGTTTGTTGAATATATAATCACGTGGATGAACAATATTGATTCTTAAATTAAAATACAACTCTGAAGGGAAATCTCTTAGGGTGAAAGAGCTGCAAAAAAGGCGAATAACATAATAGATCTTTTCAGAAACTGGTTAACTATACCAATAAATATGCACAGTTGGCAGCTGCTACAATTAGTGCAATATACGTTACAATTTAATTATGTACATTAGCATCATTTAGCAGAAAAGAACTGTAGACAAATCTGTCAGTGTCCTCAAATATGGAATCTGAGGAAAAATCTATTTCTAGTAGTATAATTGTGGAAAAAAAAATCATAAAATGCTATAGAATAACAATTATATAAAATTGTGATCACGTCTGCCGTAAGGAACATGATAGCAAAACGATATTAAGCAAATAATTAAAGATGTAATAAGTTATACCAACGAAACTGCAAATGATTCCAATGACTTGCTTTACTCTGAGAAAGGGATAAGTGGCCTGTAGTTTCTTTTCCATTCCAGCTGTTGCTAACACTGCTTCTCTTTAATATCTCCAAAATTCATTGGTTTTACAAATACATATCCGCTGTAAGACATAATCTATTTGACATGTTGGTTGACTCGTTCGCCATGTTGCACTCCAGTCATTTACCTTTAGTGTTCTCCGAGCTGCCACCTGCAAACAGAAAATAGCATCGCATTAGCGACGATTCTGAACCAAGTGGTACGCAAAATATTAAAAATGTATTTCAAACTCAATTGAAAATATTATATTAAAAATAAATTTTGTTTACATGAAATAGATACCGTACTCGTGCTGTATAATCCTATGAGAGAGTTAGTGGTCCGTAGAATATTTTTTTAATAGAGTAGAAAAGATGGTTTCAGACGTTAGCATATTTTTATGGAGTATTTAAATAAGTCACCTGGCTAACTGATATGTTGTTTTTTCACCCTCTGCTCATTGTAATCATAATCCAATTCAAAACGCAGACAGACAAATCATTACCAGGTATGGCATTACGGAAGCCGCACATCTCACTGTCAACGATTGATAGTAAAGGATAGCCTGAACCTCTGATAATGCAGGCTGTGCTAGTTTTATCAATTAACGTGCGCTTCCCAGGAAATGCCTTAAGACATTTGTGTCTGATCGCAATGAGCAAAATTTAATTACCTTTCGGGAGCCTTCCTGTTAACTACCTTCGAATTAAACTGCAGCTATTATCCTGAGCAGTTCACATGACTACGTGTTGATCATTCCGGCACGGGCATGGAAGGTTTTAATTAAGTGTTGTGTTCGCTTTGTGTTGTCTGTATATGAAGCACACTAACGATGAAATACACGTATTGGAAGAAAGATAAACAACAGCTAGCTGTGCAGCCGAAATGGTTGAAAGCAAATGTTAAAAAAATAAAAAGGATCAGAAATTCATTGGCTTGCGGTTATGTTTTCGGAAGTGGTAGAATGACGCATGAGAAATGTCGTTAAATAATAACGTATGACAGAGAAGTTTTTTAAAAATTCAAACGTTCCATCTTTGTGGTTATTCAGCTGATCAAATGTATCAAGCAATCACTCCCCAACAAAATTAAATCAAAATAAATAAATAGCGTAAGGCAGTGTAGGCGGGGAGACCCTGAAGGGTCGTTGGGTCGACAGTTTTAAACTGCCGTGCAATCCACCTACGTCTTTCCCATCTAAACTAACCCGGTAGTCCTATCGTGTAACGAAAACCTACATTTTTACGTTATAATGGTACAGTTGTAAAAAATAATTAGTGCAAATACTGCAAACCTCGACTTGAATGTGTATAGGTACTTCATACATAATAAGCACCAATGATAATGGCTATTATTTTTTTCTGGATAACACTACAAAAAAAAATCAGTTTTGCGAAGCATGATTCGAATGGGATAATGGACCTTAGGGCTTTAAGCCTCATAGACATCGAGATCATTATACTCGAACGGTAGTCGTGTCTAAAGAAGAGTTAACACTTCATCATGAATACACTATGTTTGAACGGCACAATTCGAATCATTAATTACTGGGTAATGAGAAAACGACAACACATTACTTCTAACGGATTTCACCTTAGCAAACGAAACTTAATAGCTGGACAATGTTTTGTAAAGAAAACTAATTCATAAAAGCATGTACCGGGTGATTATAATTAACGCTCTAAAAAACGAACCAGTGATTAGAATTACGTCAAAATTGAACGGCGTATTATTGAAGAAGGGGGAAAGAACATGAACGGTGATTCTGCACCAGTAGCTCTGTAGAAGTTCAGGACCCTCAAGGGAATGAAAAAAAGGCGTTGGACCGATGACGTCATGGGTCTGGCGAAAATGATGAAAAATTCTAAAATTCAGGTTCGTTTGATGTGCAGTCTGGTAGAGGAAGGAAAAGATGTGATTCGGCGGTAGTTGAAGAAGTGGCCACAGCAGTTCAGGAGGCGTCGACCAGTGGTGTGCAACCATGCAGTGCACGGAGAATTGCCCGAACATTGGACAGGCCTGTGAGCACGGTGCATAACATTCTACGAAACATCCTGCAATGCTGTCCGTACAAAGTTTGACATGTGCAGGAGTTGTTTCCTTCTGACCTGACAACAAGAGAGGGTTTGGCTTTGGAATTTCTTGCTCGTATGGAAATGGACAATGATTGGCTGTGGAAAATTCTGTGGACAGACGAAGCCCATTTCCATCTGACGGGATATGTTTTACGATTTGTCATTTGCAGATGAAATTCTGATGCTTATAGCGCCATGGGTCGCTAAAATTTGGGACTTTTTTGGGTTTATGTTCTTTCCCCCTTCTTCAATAATACGCCATTCAATTTTGACGTCATTGTAATCAATGGTTCGTTTTTTAGAGCGTTTTGAAACTTAAACTTTAATTATAATCACGCTGTACATCCCATTCAGTGCAAAGTAGATGTCACAAGACAAGTCGGTAAATGAAAACAACTCGAGTCAGAGGACGGATTCGAAGTCGTGCGCTGCTCTCAACAACCACACTGGGTGCAGTTCAAACTGCCATGCATCGTGTTTCTAAGAAAGCTGTGGCTGCAGAAGGTTTTCGTGACTAGTTCCTATGAAGCCTCGTCTTGGCATCCGCAAATTGGTTGGAGCAACTCGTACATCGCGTGATGCCGAAACACCGATACGAAGGGCCGAAGACCTGCAAACACGCTCACTGTGCGATACAAGTTTATTCTTGCACGAAGCTAGGTGCAAATGCAGTAGGAGGTCTACATCATATTGCCTTGCTATTTTCGTTTGTTAAAATTCTTCATTTCTCCATTAAGCATTCGTTTCAGTCTGCAAACAAATCGACGCACCAGTCGCTTCGTGTATTGAGTACCAACATGCGAATAACATGAACTGAGGTTTTAATACTGATGAAACCAAATATTGTTCCTGAAAGATAAACTGCCGGAGTGGCCACCAAAGTTCGTCATACCGTTTGAATACGCGTCTATGCTCTGCAGACGGGTAATCACACCACTCCCATTCTAATGCAAAAATGTGAATGTGGATATCAATGTATGTCAAGTTCCTGCCTGTAGTCCATGGTCTCAGATAGGGACAAGTATTTCACTGAGAACAAGGAAACCGGGTGCGATTCATTAGCACTAATAGTAAATTTACATCTTCACTTTGTAAGTGAATCCAATGACCCTTTTTTCCCTAAGGCTTTACGCCTCGTCACGGTGATTAGAGGCGGGAAATGATGGGTCAACGAACTGGAAGGAATTCGGCCATGGCCTTTTGGAGCAATCATCCCGGCATTCGCCTGGAGTGATGTGAGGAAACCAAGAAAAACCAAACCTGGATGCCTGGAGGGGGATTCTAACCAACGCCCTCCCGAATGCGAGGCCAGAGCGTTAGCCACCACGTTCGGTCCTAATGACTTGGCTATTATGCCATTTCACACAGTACGGACTTCATGTAAGTCGAATTTCTTTGTAAAGCATTTTTTTAATATCTTTAAACTACATATATCCCCGCTAATTTCGCAGCAAAACGTTCAAGTTTTGGAATTTACATGCCTGTTACGAATTTGTACTTCATACTTTGAAAACCAAGACAACATGTATTCTTTGGCTCCACTTCATATCTCAAGAAAAGTTCTCATCGCATAGCTCGGTGGAGGTATAGGCCGCGTTTCCTGACGAGAGTATCACTCGCCCCCCGGAACACTGAACGGTATATCACATCCCGGCCGCGACAAATCCAATGTCGTCAATACAGATTAAGAAGTACGGGAGCGATCTGAAAGTTTCTTGTGGTATGTGCCGTGACTAGTAATGCGAATATTTCCAGTTCACTCCCGGTATACGTTGAGATTTTGAAAGGTCTTTAACACCATCTTCACCTCTAGTAAGCATAGCTTTATGTATGACAAATACGCTAGAATGCTTTCGTTTTACCTAGCGTGGTGGTGTAACGGCTAGCGTTGTGGTCTCGCATTCGGGAGGACGACGGTTCGAATCCCCGTCCGGGAATCCAGATTTGGGTTTTCCATGGTTTCCCAAATCACTCCAGGCAAATGACGGGATGCTTCCTTAAAAAGGTCATGGCCGAATTCCTTCCCATTCCTTGCCCCCCATCCTTTCCCGTCTCTAAAGACCTCCCTGTTAGAGAGACGTTAAGCAGATTAAAAAAAAAAGCTTTCGTTTTTCGGATCTTACGACAAAACTGTAGGTCCTAAGACCCTTTTACCCAGTAGATCTACCGGTTTAGCAAAGTTTATAACAGATGTGGATTGGGCGGTCAGTTGAAAGCTCTGTCACTTTTACGTGGCCAAGCTATTAGGGTTTCGCATCCAATATTGTCTTGTGCATTGCGGCTACTATTAAGTACAGCTATATGCAAGAAAAAACTGCCATATTTCATCAGATCGCAAATATTCATTACGTTTCCTCGAATAATTAAAAAAATCGTGACTGTAATTATATGTTATTTTTTTATCAAATAGCTAAATCCATTCCACAATAGTATTGGCATTTTTTTTTATATATAAATGACGACATATCACAAACGCCTGGTAATTTTAGAGAGTAACGAAGAAAAACCAACCAATATCACCGAGTCTTCCGGCAAAAGAAGTAAATACTACTTCACCTGCGCAATTTTTTTCGAACTTTACATTAAGTTCAATCGCGTGCAGAATAAAGATATACAAGGAATGGTGAAAGGTAGGAAAACACTGCTTCACGTGTTGGATGGTATAATGAGTGGAGAAAGAAATGTGGATATGGAGAGAAAATGAAAAATTACAGTGGTTTTAATTCTATGTAGTTCTTCTATATTTAATGCTTTCGGCTGCAGGCCACACCGTCAACACGTATTGAATTTTTGTTTGAGTACTGTATACATTTTTGTTTATGAACGATACAAGACAAACACAAAATTTAATTGAAAACGCCCATGCCGAGGACGGTATCAACGCGAGGCCTGCACGCTAGCCTGTACACTTCCGGGGACGACGTATGACAACACTAACAGTTCAGCTTGTAATTCTTTCAGAGCAGTGGTGATGATCAAATTCTTTACATAGAGTTCGGAAAATGCTGAGGGACGGCTTAGCACCATAAAATCATGTTACACACAGTAAAGTGTCATTTTAGCGATGGCAGACACATGCGCTCCTGTTTTTACGGTTCTAGTTTGGTGTCAGACAAAACGTTTATATTACAGAAATGAGTCCAGTAAAGTAGAACGAGTAAGCGGTGGCCCTAACTCGCTACCGACTTCCCCTGTTTCTATTTTTGTTAGACGCTGAGAGACGGCACCAAAATGACAGGGCAGCTCAGAAACCTGTAGGCAGATTCTGTCAGCTGCAATGTTGTAATTACACTCCTGGGATTCAATGTGGCAACATGACCGTAATTTTTTTATATTTTGGTGACACATAGTAATTATTATTAGTCTATGGTATGTAGAAATATTTAACTGCGATTTTTTTCAAGAGTTTGTTAAAATACATTTACCTAGATTATTCCTACTATTGTGCTGTTGAAACAAGAGCTATGGGCGCTGTGGCATATCAGATTACTTAGAGAAGATATAGAAGAACGATAATAACTCTGGGGAAATCGTTAGCTATGGAGACAAGATAGTAACAAGATAGCAAACCGATCGGGCGAGAGACAGAAAAAGTTTGGTTCGCGTTTGGAGTTGATAATGTAGATTTACTGAAAGCAAAGGACGGTTGTATTCTTCGAATATTTACTAATGAAGTGAAACGAGAATAAATGTTGATGAAATATATATTAAAGTTTATTATTATTTGAATAGAAAGTTAAATGAATAAAGCACCGACCGAGGTAAGAACGGTACATTTGTCCCTGGCGACCTGAATCAAGACTACAAGAAAGAAATAATACGAAGTCCAAGACCTACAGAAGTAAGAAGAATCCTTTTAAAATACAACATGACAATCATTTTTAAATACAACAGGGCGACCATTAATTAGGGGCAAATAAAAGGGGAGCGGGGTCCGGCGAAATCTCTCCAAGAGGGGGAAGTGGGGTGAAGGGTGGGGGGGGGGGGAGTCGACGGAAGTCTCACGTCAAGTTTTTATTTCAGATTGCCGCGCTTCAAAAAACAGTAGAGCTAAAAAAATTAGTAATTAATGGACGCCCGCTATTCTGTTTCCTCATTTTTTAGAGTTCCATACAATCTGAATAAAAGCATTTTTTTTACAGCTTTACGCCTCGTCGACGTAAAGATGGGCGGAAAAGTATGGGGGGAGGGGGCAAGGAACGAGAAGGAATTCGGCCATGTCCTTCTGAAGGCAGTATCCCGGCGTTCGACTGGAGTGATTTGGGGAAATCATATAAAACCCAAATCTTGATGCCCGAACGGGGATTCGAACCCGCGTCCTCCCAACTGTGAATAAAAGCAAAGTCCTTACGATATTATTCATTTGTTCGTGTATCACAGCTAGGGATTGCAATCCAGCAAAGCGGGATCCCGCAATCCCGCGGAATCCCGCATCATTAGACAGTCTGGCGGATCCCGCACAAAATTTAGCGGATCCGCAATCCGCAAAATCCGGCGGAAACGCGTGACTCGCTGCCCCACTCGGTCTCTGTCGGATGTATTGCACTGTTTGCTGTACCAGAGCAGTTGGCATTTGACGCGTGTGAACAAACGTTTGTTTTTGTCAACCTTCGTCATTCGTAAGTAAATTGATACACTTTTACGTATTTATTTTCGAGTACACATTTCTGTAATTTGAGTTACATTGCGTATTTAGTAAGATTTTCTAACTATATAATTATTTTTTATGTGTCGCAAACGTTGTCTGAACTACACAGTTACAGCTTTTTATTCATGGTTTCATTATTCCCATTTTCTGTATTTGCAGATAAAGTTATTGTGACAATTTCCTTATTTGCGGCTGAAAATTTGACTATTCGTTGATAGGAAACTAATGTTATCGTAATTTTAAAGATCGCATACCTATTTATTTAGCAGCTATCAAAAGGCAATTGTATATCCTTTGACTTATTGTTGTTTTGGCCACTGCCTCAACGCGTTTCTTTGACGAAAGCTTACATGTGTAGCTCCGGCTATGTCCTCTTCTCTTTGTTATTATTTCGGCTAAAGGCAAAAAAGGTATAATGAAGTATTCAAGGGTGTATCGACGAATTGTGTTGCAGGAACACCATACTTCGACGGCTGCCTCCGTCGTCTTCCTCACGTGTGTGATTTCGTGTGTTTGCAATGAAATCCGGAGATACAACCTATGAAACTTCACTGCAATCATTCGCCCAGAAAGTCTCCTTTCTTACTAAAAAGTAATAATTTCCGCACTAAAAACGTCGTTACGCCACATAAGTAAAAGTGAAATACTGAGCAGTTTCTTTTAATAACATTGAATCAACTGTAAGATCAAACAAGGTAAGATCGATCAGGAAATATAATAAGGAATCCCACAAAAACAATTTTTGTAAAAAAAAAAGGCTAAGTCTCATGCTTGTGCAGTGACAAAAAGTTATGAGATCTTGTTCTGAGTCAAGTCTACACTTTACAGAGTATATTCACTTCGCTTTGTGAAATGGAATACTTTCTCTCGGTGTTGTGGAACGTTTATTTAGAATTTTTAAAAAAACTCTGGTAATTTGGCCACTAAGCAAACCATGTTTTTAAACTTATGTGATGTATTGTAAGGCACGTAATGACCTAACAATGAATATTTTTCATTTTTTATTATTTATTTAAAAATTACCTTAGATTAAAAAACAAAAATGTAAAACCTCGAAATGTACTTAAGATATGATAAAAAGTTTTAATGTCATTTTGTCAATTAAAATATTGTTAACTGTTAATTTTTATCATTTAACATTAAAATTTATTTATTAATTTAATTATTATTTAATTTATTAACGTTTTAAGTAAATATGTTTCAAATATATGCGTTAAAAGACTTTTTGCGCCAATCCCGCGCGGATCCCGCGGGACTGGCGTAAATCCCGCACGGATCCCGCGGGATTGAAAACACTGCGGGATTGCAATCCTTAATCACAGCCTCATTCCTTCTGAACCCTTTAACGCAGACATTTTATAATGCGCAGTAGTTTAGTTCTGACTATCCCACACACCATTATAATGTAAATTTTTGAAAAATTATGATGGTGAAATAATTGTAGGATGTTTAGAAGGGGTCTGAAGGATTTATAATGTATTTTGAGATATTATTCAAGGTTGTCAAATGAAAGTTGGAAATTTGCTAAATATTAAAATCTTTTGATTTTTTCATTTCACAATTTGAACGAGTTTTTGATACTAAAAAAAAGAAATAAAAAAATCTGATTTAGAAACTATTTCCGGAACTGTTGATCCGAAAATTGTTTCATATTTTACAGGAAAATGAGCATGAAATTCTTAAGAAGCAGAATAGGAGTTACAAGAATGGACAGGATAAGAAACAAAATTAATACGGATTCGGTGCAAAAGCAACTCATCAATGGAAGGGTAGAGAAGGCAAGACTAAGATGATGTTGGCGTGTTAAGAGAATGCAAGAGCATAGAAAACAAATAAAAACGCATGAAACGAAGCTGCTACGTAAACGACCCAGCGGAAGACCAAGGGATAGACGGCACAGAGGAGTGCACGAATGTGTGTTGAAGAGAGGAGAGGAGAGGACTGGACCACGATAGTGACGGACAGTTAGGTGGAAAGAGAAGAAAATGGAGAAACTCGTGTGCAAAGAAGACCCAGCTAGTGGTTGGGGATGATGATGTAGCCTCCCAAAGATTACAGAAAAAAAATTGCGAGCATTTTAAGTTTTGTGGTTTTTCGCAAAATTACTAAGTGGGTTTTAAACAAATTTTATTCTTCACTAGCTATATAGTATTTTTAGATATCAATCGCTGTCATTAGACAGAGAATTTCATGAATTGGGGAATTTTATTATAAACATGTAGTGAAAACACAGGGCCCGAAAAAAGTTTGAAGCCCCACTGTACTTTCTAGATGGATCTTTTCTGGGCTTAATATATAAATATAATTTGAAAAAAGTTTTTACACATAATTTTCCAATAAATTCTGTTTAATACATAACCAGAGTAACTACCGTGATCACGAGAGATATCTAGCACTTAACTTAATTTTTGTTTCTACTCTTATTTTTTTGAAACTTAGCGGCATCAGATTGTTCATAGAACAAATTATTTGAATTTCTACCTATCCCCTTCAGCCTAGATGGATTTTTATTTGAGTTTCAGGGCTCACAGAAAAGCATCTAACATGTAACGTTGAAAAACAAGAGCTAATTCTAAATTTAATGCAAAAAGTACATTAACTGGATAATCACTATATATCGCCAGACATTTAATTCAATGTTTACATTTTATCATGCTACTAACCAAAGGGAAAAAAATAAACCACAATTTTATTTTAAAACCCTATAAATTGTTTCAGTGAGACAATTCAAGTGTTTATAGCCACTCTTCATATTCATCGATAAACACACAAGAATATTAGGTAAACGAAGGAAAGAAAACCGCCACTGAGACATCAGTGGACTAGTAAATAAAAATTCGTGATGCGGTCCCGGGTTGAAATCGCGGTGGGGCTAGGAATTTTTAGGAGTTGAATTTAATCATACGAGATTGTTCATTAAACTGTGGATCCAGCCACGACACAGGGGAAATGCGCGGCAAATCGAAACTCTGTCATCAGGTCGCAAGACCACACGAATTCACTTTATCACAATCAACAATTTTCAGGTTTTAGACTGAATTCAATAGACGAGAGTACATTATAGCTTTAAGCCTCGTGGACGTCGATGTCATTGGAGGCAGGAAACGAATGGAGGCAAGGAACTGGAAGGAGTCCAGCTACGGCATTTTGAAGGAACCTATCCCGGTATTCGTCTGGAGTGATTTTGGGAAACCATGGAAAACAAATCTGGATGGTCCGGACGGGCATTCGAACCTGCGTCCTCCTTAAAGCGAGGCCAGCACGTTACAGCTTAACCCACCACGCTCGGCCAGAGATTCTGAACTGCAGTGCTTAACTCTGGAATAGTTGTATCCTACAGCTCAACGCGGTATCCGAACCATAGGAAGCTCTTGCCATATTTATCACTCCCCCAAAACAAGCCTGTGTGGCACAGTTGATCCTGATTTGGGTTTTCCATGGTTTTCCATGGTCACTCCAGGCGAATGCTGGGATGGTTCCTCACAATAGCCCATGGGCGCCTCCTGCCATATCTCGTATATCCCTTCTAAACTATTACCCTTTCGGATAGATGCAATGCACCCTCCGTAACACACTTTTAGTGAATCGCGGAGTACTGATAATAATAATAAAAGTTGAACCATTCGATTAAGGGTGCATAAGGCAGCGGCTGAGACAGATTCGAACAAAGAACCACTGTATCCATAGTCAACTAAGCAACACTACCGCTTCATGAATAACAATGACGTGTTTGATTACTATCGTCTAAGGAATAGTTATAATCTCATATTGTTGGATAATTACAAACTGTAATTGTATACTTTGTTATTAACAGGTGTCAGGTACACATTTGAATATAGTGACATTTCATATTCATAGATTCTGACCCGTTTTAGCTTAAATTATTTGCTTGCTCCTGGAGTGGGCGTTTATTATTGTGTTAGCTATTTCATTTATTTGAGATGAGTGCATATCGCACTAATGACTGACGGAAATCGAATGAGCTACCTGATTCAATTCAGCAGGTATGAAAAAAAAAAATGAAAAAAGCGGGAATAATTTATCCGCAATGGACTGAGTACACTGAATTCACTAAAAGTTATTTGGTAAAAGCGAAAAAACAATCAGTGACTTTCAAAGCGACGCCGTCATTAGTTTTGTGTATTTGTCTTTCAAATGATATTTACATACACCAAACGCAAAAAGTTTCAGTTGATAAAGTGCACAAATAGTCTCACTTGTAAATTTTTTTAAAAATTTTAAAAAAAGAACAGTTTAATCACATTTTTATTATGCGATTGATGAAATTCTCTATGGAATTATATGGATATTTTTTTGCGAAAATCCTGAAGTCCTGAACGATCACTAAAGTTTTCCTACAATCTTTAGGAAACTATATCACTGTGAATTATGGATTAATTTTAGGATATGTAGTTGCCGAGATAAAGCTTTTTTCAGTTTTTCTCAAAAAAAGTAGTAGAAATAATAAAAACCAAACATTTTCGATGTCGAGAGGCTGTCACCTGTTTTTTAATATACTAATGAAAATTATCTAAAATATTTTTTTCATCCAACCCCCCTTCCCCCCTTCCCTACTAACGCCATATTATTTTACCTCCAATGATTTTACCAAATTTTACGTTGTAATCGTATTTGGGGCAGAAAAAGCTAAAATACTGCGGAATGACAAATTTCTAAACTAAAAAGGTCTCAGAAGTTTTTAGTGTACGACAGACCGTTGAGTGATTCAATAAGCGCTCTATTTTCCATTCAGAATGTACAGAATCATAAAATGATAAAAAGGAAACTGTCATGTAGAGAAATTGATATTACGTCTATGTTAATAACCGTTAATCATGAAGCCCATGAAAGAAAATGTGTGGAGATGGTTGCTGCAGATAACTACTCGTAAAGGAGAGGAGCTGATTGATCTGTGGAAGCACTTACCGATTGTATCGTCGTTTCCGCGTAGTCCGGCAGCACAAGGGGAAACGAAAAAGAAATAAAAACGGTTTTGTCCGATCACGCAGACCCTGTATCAATATTTCTTGTTGCGGTGACGATGCGGGTAAATGTTTCATGTTTGCGGGAACAGAGACGTTCCCGTCGGAACAAAAATAGTCTCCTCGAGTTCACGGCAATCTGCACGCCTCATTGGAGACGCATCGCAGATTTCTGTACTCACCATTTCACACGATACCGCAGTTCGCAGGAATTGGTTCTGTGCTGCCATTAGGAAATGTACACAACAATCAAAAACACGACCGACAGCCACGACCAGCACTCTGAAACTAGCCCAACAATAAACTATTATATTTACTAGAAGTTTGACCACTTGTAGACCACTTAAAACAGTCCATTATTATTTTCTTTCCTTCACAGAACTAGTTCATGCGCATGCCTCATCTAACATTACTCTGTCAGATTGTAGTTTTGGTTAGAGCACCGGAAATTTTGCAGTGTTAAATCAGTCTCGCGGTTAGCTGCGTTTTTCGTGGAGTCTTTCAAAATCCTCTCGTTTCATTTAGCTATCCTATAGTGGTTTTAAATTTAGAAATGAAGTTGAATCCTTTTAGGTCAGCCTACTCCATTCTGTGTAAGTGTCCATAAAATTTTAGTCTTCATTTCCTTATTCTGTCTAATATTCTCCATATCTTTGTAAAAATCACTGTCCTCTTCGTTTGTTTATGGCTCGGAAATTTTAATGAGAATTTGCTTTCCTTTCTTCTACAATTCTCTCTGTTCCCTAAAGTTAGTAGTCATACATTATCGAGTATTTCGTTAGCGGTAGCGTAGGGGCTAGAATGCAACATGACTTTTTTTAACTGCTTTACGTCTCTTAACAGCGAGGTTTTTAGAGACGGGAAAGGATGGGGGTCGAGGAATGGGAAGGAAGCATCCCGGCATTCACCTGGAGTGATTTGGGGAAACCATGGAAAACCCAAATCTGGATGCCCGGACGGGGATTCGAACCGCCGTCCTCCCGAATGCGAAGCCAGAACGCTAACCGTTACACCACCAAGGTGGGTGTCCGAGGAAATGATTGTTTAGTGTAAGTGTTGAGTGTGTCAAACATTGTTCTAAACCTGAATAATCAGATATACTGGAAAACGCATTAATATATATATATATTGATGATCATATTAATACATTGAGGAGTGTTGGCCGAATGAGTATAAAACCAAGCGCCACAAAAAAAAAAAAAACCACTACCGCAGATGTACTATTTTCTGGGAGGAGGAGAGTAATTCAGCGTGTTGTCGGTGAAATAAAGTGATTACTATAAAACGTATACTATGAAACGTATAATATTTGTGATGCTAATCTATTTTGTGCTATTATTTCTGTGAGAATTATACTTAGAAGTAGGAAAGTAAAAACATCCCATTATTCACGTCAATTACTCCACAAAAATGCCTAAATTTGTTTGACCACTGGGCATTAATTTTCTGCCCAAAGCTGTGGGATCAATGAAGACCATCTAATCTCAGTACCGTCTCTCGTGACTACGGTATTTAGGCAGATTTCCGTAATCATCTAGCCGAATTTTGAGATGGTGCCCAATAACCAGCCTCAAAAACAATAGTTTCACAGAAGAATTAAGACTCAACACCCAGAACACATTTTTCGCGGCACACTTACTACAGTTTAATAGAGGCAGTCTGTGGCCTGTATGCGAACGCTGGTATGGTCCCCACTTCCCATCTCCTAATAACATTTTTCGCAAGTAACTTATAATTAGTTGTAAAACATGTGCTTCAAAGATCTACGTATACAAGACAAACTACAGAAATGTCGGGCGTCTCATGAACGTATGCTGTGTAATACCACTGTGATAAATTGTGTACAGGCACTCCCTCGGCCAATTCATCGGTTTAGAGCCCTTTTTTTTTTTTTTTTAGCTCTACAACTTGTCGAGTAGCCGGGCCCCCCATCAGACGGGTCCCCGGTACATTTGACCAGCTTACCCCCCCCCCCCACGCCGGCACTGGGCACGCGAATTTAATGAGAAATCATTGGAAAGAATGCCGCCATTTACAATCGTAAATTAATTTGGTGTTAAGAAGGCGTTCAGTGACAGAGAAGCATCACTTTTCGTTAACAACAATAATGAAACTAATGTTTCTATAACAGAGTGGCAAACTTTCCTGCTGCAAACTGGATGAACGAGGAGGAAGGCTAGAGCCAATAAGCAGCGGAGAGGAACCAATCTTCCGGTTGTCGTGCCCATCGATCGTGCTTTCCGCTTGTCGCCGACTCTCTCTTTTTCTCAGTCGTCCTGAAAGACAATTAAAAGAGTGTCGCATGGTCGGTCGAGCCTCGAGAGAGGATTCGGGAAAGTCCGGAACTGTGCCCTGAATTAAACGCGATGACTCCACAAGTGGACATGTTACGTAAACGGTTTCCCCGCCGCTTAGGTCGCAGGGCCATCTTGATTGTTGTTCAATCATATGCAGCTACTTGTGAACTTTCAGTTAAGTGCAACCCTTTGTGTCAGAGGTCTAGCATCTTTGAGATTGCAAATGTAATATTAAGTTGTAGGAGATACCACACAAACAAGTAACGGCCAATGAACAGCATATTTCTCTATCACTCTCTCTTCCGGATGCTAACCAACTGCCAATTCAAGAATAATATAGGCAGTGAACTGTCGATAACCTCAAGTACGCTTGTGTTACAAACATAGTCCGTTTGATTTCTGGCTGGGGCATAAGTGTTGTATCTGTCTTGTGTTGTTCATAATGAGTTTTAGAGTTATCACAAGGTAAAACGTTCCCATTTATACCAGCAGATCTGTATGTGGGTAGATTAAGAAGAAGTTCCTCTCACTCCCATCTGGAGCCTAGGGCAGATTTGCGGAGGAAGAGTTACATATTCCGTTTCATGACTCTGCGGTCCTAGAGGTGAGGTCCACGCTCTTGTGGTCAGGGTTCTAAACGCAGAAAACAATAACAACAAGTAACCGGAAGTATACCACTAACAATTTCCTCTTTTTTTTTTTTTTTTTTTTTTTTTTTGCTTGTGCCTTTACGTCTCGTCGACGTCGAGGTCATTAGAGGCGGGAAAGTACTAGGGGCAAGGTACGGAATTCGTCCATGACCAACGAACCATCCCGGCAAAAAAAAGAAGATATAACCCCTTGCTTCAATTTGACATCATTCAACTTTTCACACTGGGTAGCAGGCGTCTCCAACAAATATAACAGGCGATTTCCATATTTAACTGAAGAGTGATATTATCCCATAAACAACAACATCCCGCTTTTAAGACTGTCAAGTAACTTACTCTCTAATTCACGTTCACAGCTTTTACTTTAATCCTTAATCCAGGACAAGATATTCCATTACGACAGGAATAATTAGCCGAAACCATTGAATAATACTATTTGTAAAGTAGGATTTCAAATTGCTTTATAACTTACACAATCTTATCACCTCAGAAACATCAGAAAAAACTACCAGATACGAAATTCATAGAATATGTTTATTATTATTTAAATTATTGTACCAGTAAAAACTTTGGACAAGCATAGTACCAAATATAATTTCTAACCGTCCTATTTACTGAACACAGGCGTAAATTACTGCAGAAATTGTTTTTGATTTTCCTGCTTTCTGTTGCATTCTCAAAAAATGTTATGGAAGAAAAATGTCAAAAAGTTTTAAAAGCGATATAACGGAATATAACCACCTATAAACATACTACTTTTAAACAAGCGTAAAAATATGGCACAAATGTAACTACGATAAACAAAACCGCGTGTGGGCAGTATTTCAAGTTTCGATACATTCCGCCTCCGTGGCTATATATGCAATGATACCGTGTACCGTAAAGATTAACGTGTTACCAGAGTCATGTATTTGCATACTTCAATCCAACTAAGAAAGTTTTCTCGAAAGCCCCGTGAAAAATTCGGCCGAGATCGAAATTCGAACCGGTACCTCTCGATCCCAAGTCGGACAACTTTTCCTGATCACCAGATAGCAACAGAGTTTCGAGTAATAACGACGATCGTAGATTTCTGGTTAATACCTATAATAAATGTACAAAAATGCTCTTGATCACCAATTACGAACTACATTGTTTTAAAGTTTAATTAATCCTGTTGCCGCGACTATCAACCGATCTTCCGCAATCACGTATTGTGTTTCCCCAAGCTTATAATGCAGGAAAGATCTTTAGTTGTAAGAGTTCCAGAGGGTCTGATTGCTCGCCTCCGTGAGGCTGGCTGATCATTTCCACGCATGGCTCAAGATATACAGCGCTGCCAATGTGACTATAACAACAAGTAGTGAGCATAACAAGAAGTGATACGCACCACAAACACTTAATTTTCTGATGAAAGCCACAGCAAGATGGCAGAAACGTTAGGTTTTAACAAATCGACGCGGCTCCACCCGGAGAACCAAGATATTACTTAATTTTCGACTACACGATTGGCATAAAGATGAAAACATCGTCACGCCTTTTGCTACGATACACAACGACATCTCTGTCTCCTTCACATACTGAACCTGTTCGCTATTTGAAGGCCCCCATGACTGCTAGTTACTCTGGAAACTTGGAAAATTTCCTTAGTGATAATTTCTGTAATATTATCTCTTTAACACGAGAATCGTTGAAATGGTCCTTTCAAAAAACACGTACGTCAACAGATGGGTTACTTCGTCATGGAATAGCAAAGAACGATTCAAAGCTTATTATTGCTGCCTTTAGGGATTTTGATTCCCAGTCTGCACCAAACAACAATTGTAAAAGTTGATGATTTAAATAAAAACCAATGACGACGGCAATATACTCACCTTCTACTGCATGGCCCATTGTTTACAATGAGACTCAAAAATACCAAAGACAAAATTTCATTTCTAATGTAAACAACTTCAAATTTGGTTTTGCTGGTGTCAGGAAAAATATTACAAGGACGTAAAAATCATCCCTGAATTTGAAGAACATTATTTGGAGATTAATTTCAGAAAAAGGTTCCTCCTAGAATAACTGTGTGGCAGTATCAGCGTAAGGCAGCTGTCTGTCATTGATTCGAATCTCAATTTCTCAGAATTATTATTATTACTATTTTAATGTAACACAACTATGTACCAGTATGCAACCACTAAACTAAAGACGAATGTATCGTCATCTCTGCTGAAGAAATCCGTTTGAAAACGCAACTTTTACTGAAAACAACGAATATTTTTAAATGCGGCAAAAATCGTAAGGAGTAAAATACAGCACGTATCATAAATTAGAAATTAAATAATCAGCTACATTAACTTTTTTATGTTCTCTTAATTTATAAAAAAAATAACATT
Organism: Vandiemenella viatica; assembly: GCA_031002005.1. NCBI lineage: Eukaryota > Metazoa > Arthropoda > Insecta > Orthoptera > Morabidae > Vandiemenella > Vandiemenella viatica. The sequence continues at coordinate 121,794,134 of CM061919.1, forward strand.
TTTTGGTCAATATTACAAATTTCGCATCAAAAATATTTCATGTTAAAAACCAAACTTTTCAACAGGAAGCAACAATTTTGAGTAAGAACGGAGACTTTCCCGGCGTATAACTACAATGAAGTCTTCACCAGTGTACCACCGGATTATGTTTTGAAAACACGAAATATCGTTTTACCGCAACACAATCGGGCGGTACACCCGTGAAGACTTCATTGCAATTTTGAGAATATGACTTCCTCCGTGATAGGTAATATAAATAAGATGTACATTTTATATTGAAGATATATGATTCAACACATGTTCAGATCAATACACTGCGGAGCCATGTGGGTGACTTACAGAAATCTGTCTTCTGAATACAGCTCACCCAGAATATTTTAAAGTGGGTTTTCATGAAAATTGCTCAGAAGCTCCTGTTATTGTTTTATGAAAATAATGTGCTGGTGATCATTTACACGTATCGGTAATGATATACATATATGTAAAAATAGACATGTGTTTTCCTATATTTCACTTTTCAGCCACCACTACCTGGCACAGATCACTGGTCTTTGTGTTAGGAAGTAGCATAGAGTTTCCTGTCGTGCACAACATTGGCCGAATGTCGATAGCTGTGGGGATGTGGGAGATATGATGGTTGGAAGTGGTCGATGCAGGGCATCTTCGTGTTTCGACCAAAGACATATGTCTCCGTATATGTCACTCTGCTGCCACAACTACATAGCACAGACCATTGGTGTTTTTGTGTAGTAGTGGTATCGTGTCTCCTATCGTGTCCTATGGTGGTTAGATGTCGGTAGCTATGTGTCATGGTGTATCACTTTTCAGCCAAAACTATCTAGCGCAGATCACTGGTGTTTGTGTGTGGTAGTAGCAAAGAGTCACCCGTCGATAACAACTTTGGCCTAATTTCGGTAACTGGGAGAGTGTGGGAGATATGGTGGTTGAAATTGGTTGATCAAGGATATTTTCGTATTTCGACCAAAGACATGTGTGTCCGTATATTTTTACTTTGCTGCCTGAACTACATATCGCAGATGACTGTCGTTTATGTGTGGTAATAGCATCGAGTCTCCCATCGTGCACTATGGTGGTTAGATGTCGGTAGCTGTCAATCCAAAATCTTTACAAACAAGAACGAAGTCGTGGGTACCAGCTAGTATTAATAACAAATTCTAAATTTCAAAGACCTGACACTGTCCCTGTTAAATCCAGGCACTGTAAACCGCATATTCCAAAAAATAGACAAACTGAACTGAAAAAGTTACACAATAGTCTCCTATTTTGGTACTAACACTAAACGATAATACTCCTTTAGTCGAGGAAATTCCTCATCAGTAATTTCTCCAGTGTATTAGATAATTTTTCACAGAAAATAATTCTGTCATTTGCATATACGTGTCTACTTTCGTCAAACATTTCCACCTTTGCGTTACCTGTGATATCTCTGATGCATAGCCCGCCGTTTATGGTAATAATCCTGTCGAGAACCGACCCTCCCCCTGCGCTGCGTCACCTTGCTTGTGCTTCCCGTGGGGACCACATCCGCACGGCATCAGTTTCAGCTCCGCCGCACGGAGGGATTAAATAATAGCCATGTGTCATGCGAGACCACTGTACAGATAAAGCCACACACAACTACGCGACGAGTCGTCCATTTCTACACACGGCGTTGGCCGAACGCAACAACAGGTACCACCGTATCGGCTGGCGCCACTCACTACAAAGAGCCGCAGCACAATACACAGCAGGCGTGATCATTCTAAGACGAGATGTTTAAAGGTGTAGAAATAAGCTGTCACCTACCAAGGCATAAGACGTGGCGTAACAGGAACACACGATAAATAAAGTGAAATTGTTTCTTTTTTTTACTTTGGTATTTGCGCCAAATCGACGTCGAGGTCATTATGGTCTGCATGGTCGACTGTAAAGTGGTCGGCCATACAGACAGCAAATAAAATAATTCACAAAAATCAGACGTGGCTCTAAAAGGTCCACCAGGACCTAAGACCGTAGAACACCTGGATGGCTGTAAAGGGGCCAAACAGGTTCACAGAAGAATTAAAAACACTACATGTCTCGCTGGCTGTATAATGGCCGGCGAGGCGAGACCCTTCGTTAGTGGGGATATTTATATAGATCAAGCACTGTAGTTGTGAAAAATATAGCGCCATGAACATTGTCGTTGCTGACAAGGGACTCATCTGACAATTTTACTTTTTTACCCTGTAATATTGTAGGTAACAACGTCGTAACGCCGTCTGTTATGGTGACTAATAGAGTCCTTTTCTGTCCTTATGGTGAGCGATGGATTCATTTTTATCCTTAAGGTAACGACACTAACAGTAATATTACAGGTAGTCTGTCTCAAGCCAGATCTTAAAACTCCAGCAGAAATCGAATTAAGCCAATAAAGTTTATTGGCTTAATTCGATTGGCCACCCTACCTATGGTTTATTGAATAAACCATAGGTAGGGTGACCAATTACTTTCAGCTTATTTTAATGTTTACAAAAATATATATGACATTTAAGTACATTCAGTTTTATATGTCTTGTGTGATTATTATGAAAGAATTGATATGGCGGAAACAAGAGATAGCACTGATCGTTTGCTCTTGAAGGAAGACGCCAATTTAATGTCCCTATCCAACGGACACCTTCACCCCACACGCTTCACGAAGAGATTTTTGTATTTGGCCAGGCCCTTTGAACACAACCTGCAAGTTATGACACTCACCGCCACCTCTCGCAATCTATTCGCCAAGTACGGTATGATGAATGTTCGTTTCACCATTGGGAAACCAAGCCATGTCGTATACTTGAAAACCACTTACGTTCCTCACACATATTTCTAATGTGGTTGAATATCAGTCTCTCCATTAATTTACCAACCACTAATGTCAAACTGATTGGCCTATAATTTTCAGCTCTATTTCTCACCCCTCCTTTACGTACCGGCATTACTAGCGCACTTTTCCAGTCCTCTGGTAAGCAGCAAGTATGCAGACTCAATTTAAATATTTCAAGATAAGGTACAATGTTGCATCCGGTTATCTCTAAGATATCTGTAGTAATATTATCTACACCAGCCCCTTTATGCTTTTTCAGCTTTCTTATTTCCTTTATGATTTACTCAGCATAAATTTCAAATTTTTTGGCGTCTTCATTTCTAATTGTGTTATTAAGCTCGTTCTCTGAATTAGACCCTCCCGTTTCTGATTCATTGTCCCTAATGCTCTAACTACACCAGTTACTTAAAATCTCTGCCTTTTTAAAATCCTCAGTAACTTCTTCTCCATCCTAATCTATAAGCGTCTCAACACCCTCACTTCCTCTCAGTTTTCTAACATAGCCAGATAAATTTTTAGATGCATCAGTCAATGGTCCTCCTGCACTGACAATACTCTTCATAAACCCCTCTGTAGCCACCTACTTTGCTATTATTAAGTCTTCGTTTAATTGTTTTTTACACGTTTCGCAGTCGGATGTCAAAAAGGCAGCCGACCCCTAAAGTTTTGAAATGATGGTGAAGGAGAAGACGAAGAAACTATTTATCATTAGTCTCTCTCGTGGCTTGAGACAGTTCTCCATCTCTTCCCATCCTGATCAAATATCCTCAACGCAACATACCCATTAAAAAACATTCTCAGTTATCTGCATCATATATTTTAGTCTCTCTCTTCCTCCACAAGGCGCTAATGAACCACTGTTAACCCGTTTTTAAGACCAAATATAATCTTTATCCACACTTCATATGATCCTTTGATGAGAAATTAATACATATCCCCTTTCGTAACATCCTCTGCAAGACTCTTAGAGTTTTTTTTAACTGCTTAACGTCTCCTATAACAACTAGGTCTTAAGAGACGGGAAAGGATGGGGGGCAAGGAATGGGAAGGAATTCGGCCATGGCCTTTTGAAGGAAGCATCCCGGCATTCACCTGGAGTGATTTGGGGAAACCATGGAAAACCCAAATCTGGATGCCCGGACGGGGATTCGAACCGCCGTCCTCCCGAATGCGAGGCCAGAACGCTATCCGTTACACCACCACGCTCGGTGACTCTTAGAGAAACGGTTTCCTTACCCATCAATCACAACTTTATTCAGCATCCTTGCACGAATCAACATTACAATAGCTTCGATTAATATTATTTCTGGCCTCCATAAATTCCAATATTTAGACACAGTATTCGAGAGATTTTAGTCTTGGGTCAGTAATTGTTAGTAAAAGGATTCTCCTATCACTGATCTCCTTTTGATACCTTCCTTGCTTCGACACTGGTTTGTGACTTTAAACCCTAAATAATACGTCCTTTGCTTCTTCATCAACCTACCATATACCAATTCCGTCAACGTAATAGCTGATACCGTCCAGTCTATTGCTACGATATCAACTTCAAATGTCATGTAAAACTAGTTAACATAGTTGTTAGTTAAAACGTCTGGAACAAATGAAATGTTTTAAAAAGAAACATAGAAACCAAAAACCTAATTACTTCACGAGTTAACAGACGAATAGGAATTTCTTTTTGCGCCGGAAATTAAAATCGAACAAACGTCGCGAATAGATAAACAGGAATTAACGCCAAAATTCGTCAAATTGCTATTTAATGACTAACAACAAAGCGAAACCCGCTTAAATCTTCCAGTCTAAATATTGTATAATTCTGTATAATTCAGTAAACGAGAATAGCAAAAGGGCAATAGGGGAACACAGATTATTTAGAACTTTATATAGTAAATGCATCAAATAGCGGCGATATTACTAAAATCTTTTCTACTAATTCTGAATAGTGTTTCCAGGACAGCGATAGATTGACTGGATGGTCTGATCTTAGTAGTTGAATGGTGAGATGTCTACCTGGAATGGGAAGATCCATGGTTCGAATGCAGGTTTCAGCTGAGATTTTCAATGTTGTTACCTCGTCCTTCACCTCTAGCAAAGCTATCAATTTTACTCGTGCGCTGTTGAGTCACTTCCGACGACAACACTTAGCCTGAATAAACCTTCAACACAAAACGAAGTAAATCTGTTAACCTTAAGATGATAAACAGGTAACAACTGCCTTACACACCGGATAATGGAGTGATAAGATGCCATGCATTATTCCTCTGTGGTGGCTATATTTACAGCTTGAAGCTGAATCCGAACCATGGATTGGATGTGAAGATCAAATTAAGGGTCTGTGGGGTCCTCTCTATTAACCGAGCTCGGGTCTGGCATTCGGGAGGACGCGGGTTCAAATGCCAGTTCGGGCATCCAGATTTCGATTTTCCATGGTTTCCCTAAATCACTTCAGAAGAATGCCGGTATGATTATTTCAAACGGCCATGGCCGAATTCCGTTCCTTCCCCTCGATCCTTTATCACACAGAACGATTTTTTGAAGAATTCTTGATCCCAACTTACTACTCAACATTGACATAACCTTACGCAACTGAGATTATATCTGCGTTTTGCACAACTTTGGAACGTATGACAGTTTATCGCAACTGTCAGAAAAATATGCAAAATGTAAATTGAATTAAATAGTTATAGTTTTACTATCATTAAGAGTATATTTCAAGGGTACGAAAATCACTTAGGATCATTACCCACGTGTTCCACGTGTGGGAAAAATGTAGGTTGTCTTCTCAATCTGTTTATCGAACTTTTAAATAAAATGAGAACCAAACACCTTTCTCTCAGTGTATGTTCAGTTTATATTAGAACTGACATGTTACTTACTGTTTTTATGATGTGTCGCCGGTGTAAGGTTTTCAGATTAAATCGCACACAGTTCAAAATCTAGGAAGCTAGTATTACTAGGGAGATTCGCGGATAAGTAAACGCCTTTGAGTACAGACAGTTTGAATACGGTGTACATGAAAAGAGAGACGAGTTCGTCCCACTAAAGCTGTATTAAGCTACGGACTATATTTGTCTTATTCGTTTCACCAGCCTAATAGAATTGTTTCGTTGTGAAAGTAAGTGAGAAACTGAAGACCTTCTTTCCGCGGGAACTCAGATACAATCTTCCATTTCCTGCGGCGCACTGGTAGTTCCACCAGAAGAGAAATATCGTGGGCTGATTTTTTTAGGTAACCTTTATCTGTTTCGTCTTGTGCAGCAAGGTGTTAGAATGTTCTGAAAGGCTAGAATCATTCTACGTCGCATACACCTAGCAAACCATTCCGTGTTGTTATATATTGATTCGTATGGCGCAGAAATAACATATCCAATAGGAACCACCATTTTTTTTAACGTTTTACGGCTCACCGACATTATGACCATTAGGGCTGGGAGATAATGTATGGCATGGACCGGGAAGGAATTTGGCCATGTCCTCTTGAAGGAACCATCTCGGCATTCGCCTGGAGTTATTTCGGTAAACCACGAATAACCGAAAGCAGGATGGCAGACCGAGGACTGAATCCGAATAATACCGAATGCCTGACACGACCATAGCTACATATGAAGGTATCTGCTATACATATTATTAACTTTTACATGGACGCTTTTAGCATTAGATTGTTTACAGATGACGCAGTTACTGTAGTGATTTAGACCTGGGAATAAATATTCGAAAATCCAGCGAAATAACGTTGTTTTGTCATGACGGAAGAAATGGAATTGTACGTAAACTCTACGAAGTGTAGAAAAAAAAACTAGAAATTTTATTGTGTTTAAGGAATGTCGGAATACAGTTTTTTAAATGATGAATTTGTTTGGCTAATAATGGAGAAACAATTTTTTCATAATAGGAATGCAAATGCATGAATTCAATGACATACTTTAAAAGACTGGAAGGAGCGCGCAAAGGAGAAAACGTATGAAACACTTTACCCTCAAAATAATGAATTATTATTTAATAAAGACATCGTTTAAACGAGCAACTGCCTACATTAATTACGTACTAAAAATTAGTTACCTATTTCTTGTCTGTGTCACTGCTGATAATCTGACACAGGCTGCGTAAAACTTAAGTAGAACAATTGGTCAATCAACAGACATTCTTTAAGATGAAATGCTGCACGTGGGTATATAATGAAGTAAGGTTCCCAACAAAGCATATTGGACCGTGTGAATAGATTAGTGACGCAAGATACCACGCACCTTTCTACCTGGTGTCATTAACCAACGATATAGTAGAAGGGGTAATATAGGAAACAAACAGTTGAAAAAGAAGTACTGCATTAAGTAATTCCCATACTTCAGAAGCAGCCGCTGAAAATGCGCAAATGGAAAGGTGGAAGCAAGTATCGAAGCACAAATATGGACGCTACTAGTAGATTCAGACATGCGTCAATGTTTTCATTGTTATAAGTAATATCACCTCAAAGCTGAAAGCTTTTAAGTAATGGATATTAAGGTGCAGTACATGGGTATGAATGAAAGAATTGGGTAATGTTTACGAGCCATCCTAAAACGAAAATTACAACATTTCTCTTAGCGGACAAGCGTTTGTATAAAACTGGGTCACTATATTTGACACTTTAGAAATACTTACGAAGTACCAGTGTTAGAGAAAGTGCAGCTAGCTCGTTTAACTGAATAAGCTTTAACGAGCAGTTGTAAAGCTGGCAGTAAAATAATATTCTAGTGGTAGCTCGTATCAAGTCTTTAATACCCTCTAAGAATGCAAGCAGTGCGACAGGATTATCCAGCACTACATTAATTAAATTACAAAATTCCATTTTCAACTATTTTCGGATGAAGACCTTTTATAAATAGAAATTCTTATAGCGACGGAAGCAGCAAAGAGAATCATCACAGAGCCATTTACGGCTATGAGTAAAACTTCTCTGCATACATCTGGGCTGCCATCGTCCAAGAGTAACTGATTGTATTGAAAGAATGACTGTATTGAAAGAATGATTGTATTGAAGAATGATTGTATTGAAAGAATGATTGAATCCGTGATTTCTAAAACGTCAGATGACGTTTGGTAAACGTATGTCTCGTCCGCCAGAGGATGCGGTTAAGGCGTATCAAGGAGATTGCCCACTTCAGTGGTGAAATCCGCAGTCTGATGGTACCATTCTTCCTGATGAGTGGTTTCGGAAGTGTAGTAGTAGCTCCCTTTGGCCAGCACATAACGCCACTGTTCCTTGCGGAGGGAGATTATGTCCCTAATGAACGAAAACACTACAAAAACTCGTTGCTGAGACTGTAAGTGCAACGTGAAGAGAGACTGCTTGTTTATACTTTGCAGTATTGTTTTTAGTAGTATCTGATAATATAGGCATCATAGAAAATCTGGATCATAAAGTGAACTTACTCGTTTAACAGTTCCCATCTCTCTTTTTCTGTATTTCAATCTTCAAAAACGAAATCATCGACCTCCCAGTAGCGCCCCAATACTATGTTAACAAATGTAAACAGATTCACGATGTCCATCAAACTTGGACGACTTCACTGATCGATTTGGATAGCTGTGGAGACAATGCCTGACTCTTAATCCACAGATACTTCTGTGAAGACGGTCTGATGGTGCGTAAACTACAACAGGGCGTACTGGGAACTGCGGATGAATCAAGAGGACAACGTAGCATAAAGGAATGCTGCAACGAGCTCCCCTAAAATTCTAGTGACATTACAATACTTCTGTGTTGAAAAAAAAGTACGTAGGGATACGTGACTTACTGGGTGTATGAACTGAAACATAAAATCACAACAATACAGCAATATTCAAGGAACGACAGAAACAGGAAGGAGATAAGCTTCACATGCAACTCTTCATAAGAGAATTTCAAATAATTGTTACTTAGCTATCAACAATCCAACAAAATGAAGTATTTGTAAATGAAGTCACTACCGGTAATTTTTCTCTACACATGTTTTAGATCATCGTCGAATTTCATCCCACTTTTGGGACTGATTTTAGGTAAAAGCACAGGTAAATCTTAAAGTACAAGTTCCTGTATGAATATGCTTCCTTCTTAGAGAAAACCACTACGGCGGAAAGCGATTCGCCTGACCACGCCAAACCGTTTTCTGTCCACGTTCGAAAAAAATGGAAGCTAAAGAACAGTTCACCGCTCTGTTCACAGCGGAAAGCGCAGCAGATCTGAAAGGAAACGTTTCCTTTTGTGCCGGGCCATCGCATTTTTCCAAGCGTCCCGTAGTTTCGTTCTCGGGAAAAGCTCTTTCTGTGAAAAGCCTTACAGAAGGTGAAACGTTTATACGCCAAATCGTTCGGAAGACTACAACCAGTAACTGGAAGAACAGTTTACAGGGCTCAGCTAGGACGAGATTTCTCTTGCTATATTAAAATTAATTGGCTTCCTAAACGTTTCAGTCTGTACGAGGAATTCTGTGAACTAAGAGTCGGACGACAGCATTCGTCGTTTACGGCCAGCTTCTGAGAAAGAGAACATAAAGAACTTTCGTCTAAAAGAAATACGACGACAGATTTCGAAAGTAAATATAGCGTGACTACTCATTAGATGGGCAAAGGGCGAAAGTAATTAACGATTTACCAGCAACGGTAATTCCACGGATCATACACAAATAAAACGGTATTTCTGTTTCTTCGGCTAGAGAAAAATCAATATTTCTGTGAAAGGGAATAAGAAAACTCGAATACCACAACAACCAATTGGAACAGAAGCATCTAACGAGTAAAAAGCTACAGCAGTTAGAGTAGTATCAAGAAGGAGAATTAGAATAAAATGAACAATTAACTAGAACAATGAAATGGTCCTTCATATTTTTGTTATGTAGGTGTCTACACTTCCTCCCTTACAACCTATGAATTTTCATTCCTTCGTAGGTAACTCGACCTTTAGTAATGTCCTTTGGTGATGAACCAGAGAAGTTTTCTATTATTGTCAAATTCATCAACTTAGCAGACTTTTTTTTACTAGCGCTTTATGGCTCGTCGTTATCGAATTCATTAAACCCGGGAGATTATTGTGGTCAAGTAACGGGAGGGGTATCTGCCATAACTTTTTGTAGGAACCATGCCAGCATACGTATAGGGGAACGGTTTTGTTTTGTTTATGGCTTTTCGCCTCGTTGACACATTAGAGACGGGAAAGGATGAGGGCAAGGAACGGTAAGGAATCGGCCATGGCCTTTTGAAGGAAGCATCCCGGCATTCGTCTGGAGTGATTTGGAGAAACCATGGAAAACCCAAATCTGGATACCAGGACGCGGATTCGAAGCAACGTCCTCACGAATGCGAGGCGAGAGAGTTACCGCTCACCCACGACGCTCGTTTCCGGGGGAAGATTTAAAACCGAATCTGAATGGCTGAACAGGGCAGCGAACTTGCGGCCTCCAAATGGCAGGCCGATCGTTATCGCGCATCCATCAGATTCGATGAGCAATCATTAATCCGAAGCAAACCAAGCGAAATAAAACAAAATGTCACCAGCTCAAACTGAATTTAATCCTGAAAATTTAATTTTTACTAACATTATTTAGATAACAGCAGTAACTTCTATTTATCGGGCTGTGTGAGTATAGTTAGCTGCGTTATTTATATCTAACGAAAAATATTATTATTGTTTCGATGCAGTTTCATAACAAGAATTTAAAAAAGGACAATTGTATATTAAAAATAAAAGATTTACTGGTAGCTGTGCTAACGAAAAATTACATTTACTTCTAGCTTGCTATTGTTCATACAGTTTCTTTGGAGAGAGAAATAACGATCATTCTTTCCTTACGTAATTACATCAAAAATATTTGCAAACAGAAACTAGGAACGCACATATCTGATTTATCTACAGGTATCAGGCATTCAAACCGAGCGTGGTGGTGTAACGGTTAGCGTTCTCGCGTCGCATTCGGGAGGACGCCGGTTCGAATCCCCGTCCGGGCATCCAGATATGGGTTTTCCATGGTTTCCCAAATCACTCCAGGCAAATGCCGGGATGCTTCCTTCAAAAGGCCATGGCCGAATTCCTTCCCATTCCTTGCCCCCCATCCTTTCCCGTCTCTAAAGACTTAGCTGTTAAGAGACGTTAAGCAGTTAAAAAAAAAAAAAAAAAAAAAAAAATCAGGCATTCAACTGGATTCTACTGCAAGTTCTGTCCCCCAGTCTAGATTAGTTCCACGACTTCCTCGAGTAAACTCTACGATGGCAAAGATATTACTGGCAATGCTGGCCTGATCTGGTCGGCGATGTTGTACTTTTGTTGTAATATAACCATCACTTCATTGTCTCTACATCATATGTGTTTACATTATATACTACACGTCTTTCCGTTACAACGGATGAAGCATTGGCGGTTTCAGCAAAGAAATGGTGTAAGTATAATATAATAATTCCGTGTGGTCCTAGTGACAGGATTTCTTAGCCGCCTTAACCTAACTCGGCAATCCCACTGGGTATAGGGGACCTACAGTTTAACGTGGAATCCGAATCACGGAAGCGTTCTTGCGTACTTCACATTACACAGAAAGTTGTGGCAGAGGTGAAGGTCGTGTTATGTGCCAGTGAAAATCCCCGCTGAGACAGGGATTCGAACCGGGGACCTTTCGATCTCCAGTCAGACGCCTTAACCACTGAACTACCAGGCCGCTCATGGTGGGAGGTGTTATTCGTAAAACGTTAAATTCTAAACTTATTAACACTGACGTGTTTTCACCATATCAACTTGCAGAAGGGAGTAGGATTATGTTCGATATTAACTGTGACTACCATTCCGACCCCGAGATCAAGATGTGAACATAGTGATCATTGTGCCGCCAGGAGGGATTGAGACAGTGGAGTACTGTATCGAACGGCGAGATCGAGGTTTATTTTTCTGTGACCATCGTGAACACAAAGGAAGGAATCCAGTGAGGCGGGAAATATTCGGAGCGCTTCCTTGGTACAGGCCGACAAAAGAAGTGCGTGGGGCTTGACAAAGGACGAAGCAAGATATCAGCAGCTGTAAAGACGGTATTACTCCGAGTCTCATCAAAGACGACAGCTCCCGCCGGCAGCCGAGCGAAACCCAAGCTCCGTGAAACGCGAAAGCAGAAACAAGAGCCGAATAGAGTAGGTCTGAATGAAAGAGACGGCGGGAAGTCCATAAATCACACGGCCCTTTCATGTAGAATATGACATATGAGTAATCAATACTGCTACTACAGCCGCATCTTTTCCACGCCGGCGCCGCCTTTCTCAGCCAAAGCATTGGGTCACATCCAAATAAGACAGACCACCGGGATGACAACCAGTAAGAACCATCCAGCGAACTTTTTTCTTCAATAAGATCTGGTACATCAAATGGTGATGAAAAAGACTACCAACTCGCAACGACCTTTTGCCTGTCAGCGAAATTAATCTACGACTCTTAAGGAAAACACCAGAGCACACTGTCTGAAGTTGGTCCATTACAAAGCTAGCCGACGACTGAATAAAGTTAATCGTCTGATTTCTCAATATATCACGGCAGAGAGAAATTACAACAAACATGCTAAATTTTGACTTGAAGATTTCGACGGATCTTCAAGTTTTGACTTTTTCCTGAACAACAAAGACAAATCATAAGAAGGAATTTTCTTGTAAATGGAATTACGAGACTGTTTATTCAAACATTCCATTTTAACAACTGTTTGATACCTAATAGACATTATTGTTATAATATTAAGTAACTAGCCATATACATACAAAATATATCACAACCCAGCTGCAGCCGAGAAACATAACGTTATTTGTACTAACAATCTGAAACATGCGTAATTTTTATTACGTTTTCTAATGATTATACTATTATTAGATAAGTCACTAACCGGCTATTGTCTTGATAGTGATATTGTTTGCATACAGGTCTTGCTTTGTGGGTATTATTTTTGTTTAGAGAATTCGATTTCAAGGAAGTGTTCTTACTGGCTAAAATATTTGTACGGCTCAGTCCCAAATTCGACAGCAGGCTGGTAACTTCAGTCTGATTGGGATCGATCGCGTTAAGAAGGGACTCAAATACTGTGTTGATTGCTCGCTTATTCACGAACTTTCACCTTCGGAAGAAGCATTGAGCAGTGATATAAAAAGATTTCACCAGCACGCAAGCTTCAAGAATGGTATTGAGTCTGCGTATGGGAAACATTGTTTCGCAAATCCTCAGCTGCAAAAGACAGAAGGTACAAATCTGTAGTAAAATAATTTGGCGACTGTAATACAATAGAATTTAAATGACACTTTACTCAGTTTCGGTATATAAGCAACAGACGAGAGTAAAATTGGTAGGCTAAATAGTCGTTTAAATGAAGGTTCTGGTGCGCTGTTGTTAAATGACATTTCTTGAATACCGTAATCTGAGTGTTAATTATTATTTTTTCAATCATACTTCATTCTCAGAAGTTGTATGGGTATAATTTCAACCTATTTACTTTGCGCATTAACAAATCGATAATATTAGCAAGTAACTGGAAATCTAACTGATTTTGCCTAATAATTTCCCATTCCCCACCCACACACACCAAAAAATTATTTAAATAAATAGATAGATATATTTTTTTAAAAAAAAAAGCATAAGTAGGCTACCAATGACTAAACAATTGGTCTGTGAACAACCAATATTTTCCTTAAGGGATTTCAATTTTGGTTGAGTTCGTCGATATTGGTATTAACTTTAGAGAGGAAGATCTCCAGCACAGAATGAAAATTTTGAGAAAAATACTAGGTTTTAGGAGAATCATCAGGACACTGCTGAATCAACAAGACTTACCTCTATATTTTTTTTTCTCCCCTTGTCCATTCCTTCCCCTGTCTTCTGTTCTCGATCAAGCGACAGATCCACGTAAAGTGACAGTACTAACAGCTTGTACAGCACTGACAGATGGCGAAATACATGCACCATCTACCAATAGAAACGTCTACCAATGAATTCATCGTCAGTTGGTGGTAAAATACAAAATAATAAGTTTCTGAATATACAGGTATTTAACTTTCATTTATATCAAACAAAAGAGATAAATATTTAATTTTATTCACCGCTCTTCACGAGGAGCGCAATAAAATGAAAAATCAACCTACAAAGGTTTATAGATCATTGTTTCATTCCTTCTTTGACTCCTCCTTCACTGTTCGATCGAAATAGCCTTAAATAAACAAGATAAATTTAGTTAATTCGCTTCATCTTTGGGCTGAAGCCGTTAATTATATGCTACTTAAGTAATTACCGAGATATTTTTTTCAGCCATTTCAACTCACGGATTTTTAAGTTAAATGTACAGTTGCATGTACAGTGCAACGGTCACGTAAATACCTGACAAGTAAAAAATAAATCACACTGGTAGAAAATAAGCGTGAATTTGCATCAGGAGATGACTTAATAAAAATCTATTACACAATTCGCTACTTTCTTTCTACCATGATTTTTTCAGAAATGTTAAAAATATTCTTGTTCACTTTAAACCTTTTTTGATTAAAGAAGAAAAAAATTAGGCCCGTATTCAGTCAGAGAAAAGTAAACGCGCGGTAAAATCTTCCTCCATTCGTTGCAGCTAATGCTTTCAAAGTTTGTATTTTTTGTGCATGTATGATAAGTAGCACTGGTGTTTTTGTTAAATAACAGAGATATTTCTAACAATTTTGTCTGTATTTTATTAATTTTACCGGTTCCTGGAGATCCTCGGGTAGAAAACTCAGTCCCTAGCGTAATTAGACTACTTCGTCTATTTTATCACACAACTGCAATATTTGAAAAAGAAAATAAGAAAAATCTAACAATGTAAGCTCTGAACTCAAAAACTTTAGAGTTAAAATACAAATAATGCAATAATGACTGCTTACATGGAATAAAACGTACCATGAAAGACAAAGCAAACAAAAAAAAAAAACTACCCAGTTTTCAGTTTGTAAATACCACAACGACACCGCAAAGCACAGACCTCAGCTGTATTTCATAACCGAATAGCAATTTACAATTGTTGAGATTCTGAACTTGGATTTTATTAACGTAAATGGGCTGAATTTAGTACTGCTGAGTATTACACATACTTTTCCATCTAGTTATTGCAGTTCCCAAGGTTCCAGCGCATTTCATAACCGAATAGCAATTTACAATTGTTGAGATTCTGAACTTGGATTTTATTAACGTAAATGGGCTGAATTTAGTACTGCTGAGTATTACACATACTTTTCCATCTAGTTATTGCAGTTCCCAAGGTTCCAGCGCATAGTCAACTGATCAGTTTAAATTTAACAAGCCTAAATTGGTAGCCACGTAACTGGTCCAGGAACAAACTGGATTACAAACAGCTTGAAGAAGCAAGAAATAATGTTACTTTCAGAAAATTGCACTTGCTTTTTAGGGTTTGGCACTGCGTGTTTCCTAATGGTGATTCCAACGTTGCAGTCCCAATTTGGTGCTTTCATCAGGGCTGCTTAAAGTTAATGAATCCGCTTCGTAAACTGGCACATCCCATGGAGGAAGGAATTATATGGAGAAGAAGTGAGCTTAAATCGGTGAAGCAAGCACTAAAACTCTCCCGCATGGTGGCAGCACCGGCAGCGACCATATGGCGCTTCCCAACAATTAAGGTGTTCACATTGTGGTAGAGGCAGTGATTATTTCATTTAGTATTGTGTATAAGTGTTTAAAAATGCCAGCTTGTGTTGCGTACGGTTGCACAAATAGGCCAGACAGGAATGAACCTGGAATATCATTTCATAAGTAAGTTGAATTGTAATTATCGTTGTTGAAGTGAGCGGTAGACACAGCAAACTTTGCAGCACGTCTATAAATATTTAGTCATAGCTCTCAATGGGATGACTTTGTTCGCAAATTAAGGTGACTGAATAAATTTTCACAGATTATCAATTGAACAACTTGTGTTTCAGTTTGCAAAATGTTTAACTTCTTTTTAAAAAAATAAACCAAAATTTGAATGCACATTTCTGCTAAATACTTTTTAAAAACGTTTCACAAATGTTACTTATATCAAGTGAACGATGAATAAGACCATCTCTACTTTTGTACGTTTTGAGAGATCCCCAAAATAATAGAAATGGAGATCACAATATACTAACACACTCTTCACTTTTTAATATTTTTAGATGTTTGTGTACCACAAATCCTGAAATGTAGTGTACAATATGATCTATTAAAACAGTTAGTGCACCTGCATCAAACATACATTCGTGGTCGGACTTGGGAGGAAACTGTAATTCTTTTTCCTCTTCAATAATTCGATGATGTCTTGATGTAAAATTTATAACATGTTCTGGAGCATGATTAACAATTTTTCCAGGAGTATACAATTACCAGTGTTTGCATATTTCACTTCACATTTCAAGAGTAGGTTTTTTTTTTTATAAGCTGCTTTAAATTGTATGGGCAGTGGGATTGTTTGAATTCCTCCCCCCCCCTCCACCCCCCAAAGATCTGATACATTGTAAAAATATTTCAAAGTGATCCTGACTAAATTTATATGCTAATATATATTTTAAGATTTTTTGATCAATAACTAAGGAATTAAAGAAATACTTCAAACATGAATCAGAAAACCTAAGAATCCAGTGCTCCTACTGCTGTCAAGTATTATCTTGCCATATGGTGACACTTTCAAATTACATATATAACTTTCTGTTTCAATCAATCTTGTATCACTGTTTCCTAATTACACTTGGATATTATGGAGCGTGTGCTCCATTGAAATTAAATAAAATAATAATACCCTTAGTCTTTTTTTGTGGCTGTAGATGTTTTGGCAAATAAAATTCTATTAAAATAATTTTTAACAGACTTTTTTTTCCTTAATTTCTAATGTTTATAGATAGCATCAATTGAGATACATACATAAGAGAGCGTGCATAAACCACATAGCTCCAATTTGGCCTCCTGTGAACCACTATCCCTCCCCATGTAGACCAACTTGGCTTTTGCCTCCACCCCCCTTCCCCCCCCCCCTCACCTAGCAAGTAGGTTTTTTTTCCCCCTTTTGATTCCAGAAGACATTTTGCACTGTTTTCTCTTGTCAGACTATTATAAATTACATAAGGAGATAATTAGCTGAGGGAAATAAATAGGTTTAATTCTAGATCATGATACTGCTACAACTACTTTAGGCCTACTACCAGTACAGGGATCTAGCTTTTTTTTAAATTATTCCTAGCAGTTGAGGTTAGGTTGAAATACAGCCTGGACCAGAAGAAAAATGTCATAAAAGTGGTACGGATAATTCTTTGATAGCTGCGTGTGGCAGAAAGGTGCTATAGCGGTATCGCCATCTAGAATTAAACCAATAAATATTCACATGCTGTTGTGAATTCCATTCCTCATTTTAACTGTGACAAATTTTATGAAAGGATAGCTACGTGGCCTGGCTTGGAATCCCCCCCCCTCTCCCTACATAGCTCAACGTAGCCTTCCAGCACCCCCCCCCCCCCCGGACCAGGCCGTGTAGTTTGTGCACGGTCCCTACCTTTAACCACATGTTAATTCATTATTAATAATGTGAAGTAAAGGAAAATAATGAATCAAATTCTGTGTCATAAAGTTACTTGTACATTCCTGTAATAGCAACAATTGTGAAACGGCTCTTTTATTTTTAAAGGTAATAATAAAGCCTCTGCCCTTTTAAACAGAAGTTGAAGTAGAGTTCTTCTAGCGTGATAAGTTATTTTGTTGAAAAAAGTATAGGCTTGTTCAGACAGTGACTCATCATCGCATTTATGATTGGAGCACACTTGCTTGAAGTTACTTAAAAGAACACCGCATGATGCCAACCATACATTATAGTAAAGTATCACTCTTTACTTTTTGTTGATACACTTTATATTAACTATAAATTATGCGGAAACATTTTATTTCTGGTACCAGCCTACAAAATGTCTGGGTTGCTCATCCCTAGAGTGGGTCCTCTTACTTTTTTCTGGTCTAGGACACATTTCAGACTAACCACAAGTGGTAGTAATAAAACTGAAATATCCATTCTGCATGTCAACCATGTAATCATTGTGGCTTTGACAGAATTAATTTTTGGTCCAGCCTGCATCCAAACCTAAACCCCTCAATTTGGTTGTTGTATATCCCCCAAACTAAGCAAGATATCGAAAACATTTATTCCTTATTATCGAGTTTTTTCGTCGTGTTACATAAGAATCCATCATTAAATTTGACTTTTGCGAAATTTTTCTTCTGCATTTCAACTCAAGACACCTCACTTTTGAGACAGTATATCTCGAGAACTAGGTGAAATATCGAAAAATTTTACTCTTTATTTTTTATTTGTCTCGTCTTTTTAAATAAAAATTCATCATAAAATTTGACTTTGAATAATTTTTTCTTCTGAATTTCAACCAAAACCATTTCACATTTGAGACAGAATATCTCGAAAACTAAGCAGGATATCAAAAAATTTTATTCTTCATTTTTTATTTGTCTCATCGAGTTACATAATAATCCATCACCAGATTGCGGCGTCACGTTTATCCTAGAGTCCCCTTGAGGTGTTTAACCATACTCCCCGTGTTTGTTGGGAAGCGGTCAAGTCCCCACCACTCCGGCCATGCCCCCCCACTCCTCCGCCGGCCTGCTTCACTTCCATGCGTGGCAAAGGTCTCTTGCGTCGTCTCCATATTATTCCTTCCTCCATGGCACATCCCCCCCCCCCCCCCCGGCAGAGATGGTGGTGTTTCTTCGGCGAAGAACGTCGGCTGTTCCAGAGACGTTTGCGCTCCGTAGGGAACGAAACGTTGGCATCATCAGCAAAACCGAAAAACAGTAAGAGCAATAATCCAAAATGAAGCCAGCGAAAAGGGTGAAATTTTATAATACTTTTTCTCTACATTCAAACGCCTGCAGAAACAAGAGTGTCAAATGAAAGGAAACGCTTTAGTCATTTAAAATACTAGTTACAGCCTCCTAATACAACTGCAAAAGTTACCTCTGCAAGTGCAGGCTGATAAAATATAAAGTTATGTGTCCACTGTGTTGAGCCATTCTTATCCGAACCGAGGAAGGATTTCCTAAAATTCTAGAGGTGATATTCACAATGGTAGCCAAAAATCATCTCTAAGTGCTACAGTTGTGAGTAACCTGTTTGCACAAAACACAAATATTTAAGTCAGCCCCAATGTAAATACGGGCCTGTTGATACAGCTCCCTTCCACTCGTCCACCACGCCACAGCCTCGTTCGACTTACATAAGGTTGGACGGATGTGAGCGATAAATCCCGCGATAGCCAGGCCAGAAGCAAGACTACCAACATTGCCTTCCTCAAATTAATCAGCTGGTAATGCGTGGACAGTGTCGACAAAAAGAACTGCCTGAAGGAAGGGAATTAAAACGTATTCTTCAGAACCATTTCTTGATGTACATTTGTAAACGTTTTCATTATATTACTGTGATCTTTCACGATTTTTGCTCATAATGCCGTAATTATCAACAAATGAAGCGAGATGACTATTTAAATTTTTAACACTTCGAGATTGGCTTGCATAAAATTTAAAACTAATATGAAATTAACAAGTGAATTCTAATTAAGTTTACGGTTATACGACAGACGATTGAAATAAATCAACATAAACAGGGTATCATACTGTATATTTAGTGAGCTTTAGTCCCCGAAACATATTTCTTACACGTGTAGTTCCCAACTACTAAACAATCTGTTTTATCTGCAAATAAAACCATTAGCCAATAATGTTTTAGTGGCAATACAAAGTTAATTACATAACCTAAAAATCGATAATAATATTAGGAACTAGTGAAAGCCCGTGACCGTTTTTTGCGTATCATCACGGATCTAGAATAGTTCCAGTTTTTAGGATGAAAGATTATGACAGGTTGAACTGATTTGATCAAATATAAACTTGACCTGTGTTTCAGGGTGAATAAAATCTCTTGAGTTTGAAGAACTCAGAAGCATTAACAGTGGTAGGTATTAAACATGTACGGGGACGATTGCGTAATCGTATAATTGCTTAAATACAAACTTGACTTATGTTTGATCCTTAAAGTTCACTATGCAAAATTAAAAAAAAAATCCTGTTTGCTTCGAAAGCATCACGTTGTTTTTTTATTGAGACTGGGCAGACACTCGTAATAACTGGTCATAGTATCTGTAATGGCGAGGGAACTTAATACACATTCCATACTCGTAATAACTGGTCATAGTATCTGTAATGGCCAGAGAACTTAGCACACATTCCATATTATTAAACAGTTGAGCAACTCAGAAGAAATGAATTGCCAGAATAGTTGATTTGGTAACATATTTGATCTGATGTCCACTTAAAGTAACCTAATAACTCACGTACAGTGAACATGAAGAAAGACCATTAACGAAAGTTGTCAGTAAAATACCTAAAAAGCAAATAAACCATAATACATAAACTTTGGTCAAGCAACAAGATCAGTGAAAGGCTAATCTCTAGGACTCCTTTTACAAATCGCACAAATGTCGAACCTCCAAACTGGTACCCAAACTCTGAGGAAGAACTTTCTGGCATAAAATTGGACTGGGTAAAATGGAGAATATCGATGTGAATGTGGAGAACAGAAGACCATGGGTCACCTACCGAGTGGTGGGTGAGCGGTTAACTTTCTGGCCTCGCATTCGGGAGGACGCCCCGCCGGTTCGAATCCCCGTCCGGGCATCAAGATTTGGATTTTCCATGGTTTCCCCAAATCACGCCAGGCGAATGGCCGAATTCCTTCCAGTTCCTTGTCCCAATCCCATCTCACCTCTAATGACCTCGGTGTCCACGAGGAGTAAAGCCATAAAAAAAAAATGGATCACCTCTATGCTTGAAAGTAGTGACAGTTTTCATCAACACTCGAAGACCAACGGCCAGGAGAAGATATCGACAAATTTGTCCAACATTGGGCAAAACGATTTTGATGTCTTGACAGGAGAAAGTAAGTAAGTGTCCGTTAAATTTTAAATATGGTAAGATGATTGTTTTAAGTTTTAACACTTTAGTATCAATCGCATGTTAAGAAAAATACCATTCGTTTCGGCAGGTCTTGAGAGTCACTCTTTAATTGTGCAGGAACCGCTAACAGACAGGAGTTTCTAAGTTAATATTTCAAGAGGTATTGCTATGTTTTTATTATTTCCATCTGTTAAAACTAAATTTCGTAGATTGTAGAGCAGCGGTCGTCATCCTTATCCCTATAGTAGAAGGTGGAGGTTCATCGTTTTTCCACAATTTGTCTTTTTCTTTTTCTTTTTTTTTTACTTATTGCTTTACGCCTCGCCGACGGCTAAGGTCTTTAGAGGCGGGATGTGAGTGGGGGCAAGGAACGGGAAGGAATTCGGCCATGGCCTTTTTGAAGGAAGCATTCCGGCATTCGCCTGGAGTGATTTGGGGAAACCATGGAAAACCCAAATCTGGATGCCCGGAAGGAGATTCGAACCCGCGTCCTCCGGAATGCGAGGCCAGAACGTTAACCGCATAATTTATCGAATATATCGGTAACAAGTTCGTGTTCTTTACATTTTTAGAGTTCCGTACCAAAAGGGGTATGGATCCCTATTGCTGCCGCTCCATACACAACACAAACCTTTAGCTTGTAATCGAAATAAGGTTCAGACTTTAAATTTGCACATGATATGAGTTTCATTAATCCAAAATACAATTGTAAAATTATATTCTAAGGGGACTGGATAGAAGTAAAAGAGGTAAGGTGTTCTTTAAAAAAAAAAAAAAAAAAAAAAAAAAAAAAAAAAAAAAAAAACGCATTGTCAGATGTAGATGCTTACAGCTCGTCCAGTAAACTAGGTACTAAGATATTTTTTTCACTAGAATGTCAGACCGTGATAGTTGTCAAGAAATTAAAATTTGTGCAAAATGTCGACCACATCCTATATCTAGACAAATACTAATTACATCTGATATGTGAACTACAACATTAGCAGTGCGAGCGGAAACGTGGCGCGAACTAACTTGAAAATGTAACATTAAATATAACTAAGAAGCTAACAGATTCTTTTTTTGTAAGTAGATAGGAGAAATGAATAAAGTCCGCAGACAGTGAAACGAATTTACTGTGCATAATGTGGGCAGTGCTTCTCAGCCATCTTACTCGGGAGCAGTATGTTGTTATATTTAACAACCACGCCTTAGAAAGTGTTGATGAATTGTTTAAAAATTATGAATCCATGTCTAAAAAAAAAATCTGCATATGGCTATTTACCACTGTATTTTAAGATGGGTTTTGTAGAATCTGTTAACAGCTTCTCACTGAGTTTACTATGCTACAATTAAAAACATAATTAAAAATAATTTCATTAAAATGTCTTGTTTTACCATTTAATTTTTTTTTCTGTTTAAGCAGCTGTAAGAGGCTGCATCGATCAAGAGATAGATGAAGTATAAAAATAAGGAGATAAAAAATTACAAACGCTTCCCTTTTGAATTAGCCAAGTTAACGCAAGCCCAGTAAACGTTAAGGAAATTTTATTATCAACAAACATACAAAAGTTGGCGCTATTTTTTTTTTAATGGCATTCGGCCTTATAGCCATTCAGGCAACAACTTTGTTTCTTTTATTCTTCCATTGTGTATTTAGAATTATTGATAAGCACAAGTGAAAGGACAACACAGGACGGGTACAACATTTAATTAAAACCATCCATGCCCTAGGCCGGACTGGAACCGGCGACCCCTAACTCGCGAACACCGCGCTACCGAGGTCGACAAAAGTTGGCGCTTCGTGCCAATAAAGGTTGATAACAAATACACCGCACTTCAGTAATACTAGGACGGCAGTTTTGACTTATTTAAGATATCAATCTAGCGAGCATTTACGACACTAAACTTCAATTTTTTAAGGGTGAGAATTTCACTTTCAACTGTTTCATTCAAAGATCCAAGTAATTAATGTTCGGTGATCAGCCACATCAAATTTGAAGAATTGATTGTCACAGTATCGCGCATTTTCTGTTCTCACGCGATGATCTTGGTTTGTTCTATTAATTCTGTAAAGCATTTGGTGTGCAGGTATATCTGTTACTTCAGACCACTAGACGGAGAGTTAATTCCAAACGTAACGAGGATGTGATGTTTCATTTAATAGGAAAAAAAAATATGCTCTTTTCTGCATAAGTACTCTATGAGAGTGTTTCTCAACGTGTGGCAGAATATTAGAAATGTAATTTTATCTGAATGAATGGTATTATAACAAAGAATAATTACTAAAAATTGCTCACATAAAATGGATATAGTACTCGTATCGTATAAGCGAGTATAATCTATAGGCAAAACTTTCTAAAAGCAATTAATATTTCAACTACCAGCAAAAATGTGGTATTTCCAGGAAATGGCTGCATTGTTACTATAATAGTCTATTCACTAAACACGTTTTCAGTCAGCATCAAACACAGCGGCTTTCCTTTGAGGATTAAGTTAATAACCGTTTTATGTGGGTCTACGTTAATTACGTGAGGTGAAATAGGGGAGAGTCAGGCGAAATCTCACTAAATCTCACCAAGATGGAGGGGGGGGGGGGGGGGGAGGTCGACGGTCAGTAGAGGGAGGACTCAAAATCTCACGTCATCTTAGGGGAGGGGGGGTGTCCGATCAGATCTCACCAAATCTCACCACGGGGGAGGAGAGGGGTCCGGAATTCCGGAAAAACACCTCACGTAATTAATTGATCCCCCACTTATTGTAGGTCTTACGGGGTCGTCGTTTGCGCCTATTGTTTGTGCGTTTGTTTGGACCAACTAGAACCACGATAAGCTTTCGTCGGCTTCAAAGTGTACACATCCGTGTTCCAACTAGGATGGTTAGGCTAGAGAGGACCTACAGTTTTTTAACGTCGAATCGGAACCACGTACGCTTTCTGACGTACTTCACATTTCACAGCAAGCTGTGCCAGAGGTGAAAAGGGCTTATGAAAATCCCCGCCGAGACAGGGATTCCAAATGGGGATATTTCGATCTCCACTCAGACGCTTTAGCCATTGAGCCACCAGACCATTCTGGTTCGTGCCTATTACAGATGGAACGGTTAGCTAATATTGTAAACATACAGTTGGAAAATTAAAAAAATAGGTTGTTAACAGCCAGTAGATCTTTCGTCCTTCCGAGTCACAATTCTGCAACGTTTGCATTGGTGTAAAGAACGAGAAGAAAACGATTATTTGTAACGATCTTTTTGTGCGATCATTCTATATCCAAAAAGTAACAGGACAGCAGCCACAGCATTTGCTGCCCTTTTCTTTCGATGGGCAGTGTACGTTGGGGTCTTTGTCTTCCAACGTTTATTCTTAGTATTTTGATGATTTATGAATTCAATATGGGTAGTTTTGGAGCGTTTACAGTACTAGCGACAGGGGTCTGTCGTGTGGTCCTGTCCATATACGAGGCATGTTTTTTTTAATATAAGTACCATTTTGGAATTGAAAAAAGACGTGCAATAATTTTATTTTTACATTAAAGCCTGTACCTTACTCTACTTTTCTACATAATTCCCTTCAATATTGAGGCACTTGTCATTACGTAGTACCAGTTTTTGAAAACCAGAAGTCTGCCGCCTGACTTGTTAACCACTGAATCACAACTGTTTTGACTTCGTTATCGTCTTCAAGACGCTGACCGCTGTTTCTTCAAGTGCAGGAACAGATGGTAGTCACTGGGCGCCAGATCAGGGCTGTACGGAGGATGATCTAGAGTTTCCCATCGAAAAGATGTGATGAGATCTTTGGTCTGATTAGCCACATGTGGACGGGCATTGTCATGCAGCAAAACGATGCCCTTGCTCAACTTGCCACGTCTTTTGTTCTGGATTGAACGGCGCAGATTGTTCAATGTCTCACAATAAGCTGCTGCATTGATTGTCTCATTACGAGGCAGAAATTCCACAAGCAATACTCCTTTTGTCCCAAAAAACTGTGCACATGATTTTCCGGGCAGAAATCGTTTGCTTGAACTTCACTTTTTTGGGTGTTGGACTGTTGCTTTGATTCAGGTGTGACGTAGCCACCCATGTCTCATCGCCCGTAACAATTTGGCTTAAGAAATCATCACCATCGTTATGGTAGACCCTACCGTTCAAGGAAAGCCAATGCACTGCCTAAACGTTTGGTTTTGTGCACATCCGTTAACATTTTCGGTACCCAACGTGAGCACAATTTTCGGTAATTCAAGTGCTCGGTCACAATGCCATACAAAACACTACGATAAACGTTAGGAAAGTCATGACTCATGACACAAGGAGGAAATCGTAAAGCGTCTGTTTTCTCTCACCTTATTGTCCACTTTCTGCACCAAACTTTCATTAACGACCGAAGGACGCCCACTCCGTTGTTCATTGTGCACATTTGTGCGGCCATCTTTAAATGCTCTCACCCACTTTCTCACCATTCCATCACTCATATTGTCCGTAAACTGCACAGATCTCACGGTGAATATCGATCGGTTTTAGGCCTTTAGCACAAAGAAATCTTATAACAGCCCGTACTTCACAGTCAGCGGGACTCACGATTATCGGAGGCATCTTAAACACTCAGTGAACAACGTAAACAAGGAAAAATTAGACTGTAATGGCGTCAGTGCATAGGCAAGAGATGCAGGTACCCAGTGCGCATGAGCGGAACGCCGACCGTAGCGCTGCAGCCACGGTGTGACAAAACGGTACTTACTCAAAAAAAATACGCCTCGTAGTATAGGTGCCCAGCTCGGTTATTAGCGGCATTTTTTATTTTTGAACTGCTTTATCCAATTTGACAGCTAGTTCCCTGAATCTTTCTCCTAGCATTGGTAGTCTTGTTGCTTCATGAATGGCCTTAACAGGGAATCTGCAGTTGACGTGCAAGGTTCTCTTCAAGACTCGGTTCTGGATTTTCTGCAGTCATATAAGGTTTGTTCTAGCGGTGTGCCCCCATTCTGGACAGACGAATTCCAGGATTGACCTAATCAGAGTATATTAGATTCGTACGCTCTGCATGCAGAATGCTTACTGTCGCTGTTTAGCAGGGGGTACAACGCTTGTAATCTGGCGCTGGCGCGTTTCCGGAGATCTTATTGTGCGCCGTCCAAGTCAACCTGGAGTCCGAGATAACGTACGGATTATGACCATGGTATTAGGTTGATGATTCAAACTTCTTTGGGTTGATGACATTGTCTTTTAGCAGAACAGGTCGAGGATATTGAGAAGTTACTGAATATCATGAACTTAATACTGAAGGAAGATTTTGGATTAAATATAAACCAAAACAAGACAAAAGTGATAAAATGTAGCACAAAATTAAACATAAAAATACGGGTCGGATGCGATAGAAGAAGTTAGTGACTTTGCTACTTAGGAAGTAAAATTACAACCGATG
Organism: Vandiemenella viatica; assembly: GCA_031002005.1. Lineage (NCBI taxonomy): Eukaryota > Metazoa > Arthropoda > Insecta > Orthoptera > Morabidae > Vandiemenella > Vandiemenella viatica. Next base: position 121,820,342 of record CM061919.1, read on the forward strand.
GCCGAAGCAGGATTCATGTTAAAAGCTTTCATGAACAAGAGAAATCTTTTAGTTTCAAATATTAATCTAGGACTGAGAAAGAATTTTTTAAAGCTCTGTGTGTGGAGCACAGCACTTTATGGCAGCGAAGCATGGACTTAAGCAATACCAGAAAGAAGGAAATGAAGTATTTGAAATGTGGTGCTATAGAAGGATGTTGAAAATTAAGTGGACGGATAAAGTGCGAAACGAACGAGTTATGGAAATGATGGGCGAGGAGAATTTTATGTAAGAGTCTTACAGAAAGAAGAGACAGGGTGGTAGGTCATATTTTGAGACTAACAGGACTGGTTAACTTGTTAGTGGAAGAACAATCGAAGGTAAAAACTGCAGAAGACTGCACAGATTAGAATATATGAAGCAGATAATTGAGGACGTTGGTTGTAAGGGGTATGTTGAGATGAAAACGTTAGAGCAACATAGGAAGGGATTGAGGATTGTATCAAATCAGTCGAGAGACTTATGACAGTAAAAAAATAAAAACAAAAAAATATATTGTCATATAATTTCAGCTGTGGGTCGCTCTGAGGTAGAAGGCCACCCAAAGTAACAAGGCACCACTGTTTTTCATTACATTCAGGTCCGTAAACACTTCAGCTGTGAGAAGCAACTTACGTTTCATTGACTGAAATCCAATTTCTTTTTTTTTTTATGTACAGGATTCATGGGGAAAAAAATCCGCTCGAATTTCAGTGGAGTTTAGAATAATGTATATGTCATGGTCAGGTGGGTGATTCATTTTGATGTGAAGTCGGTAAGCTGAGTAATTTAACATAAAAGTTTCCACTAATTAGGATCCGTATTTCGTTAAGCGCAATTCACAAAGAAACTAATGGTCGGATTTATTTAATTCTGAAAATCTAAATATTTTTCGTGATTTCAGCATACGATCAGCAGTCGCAGTTAGGTTAACTCTCGCAGAAGGCGTACTAGAGTCAAACACGAGTATTAAAACAAATAGCCCTTTCAGGGTTTGGTCAACATCCTCCGGGTGTGTCATTTAAACGTAGAGGGATTATCTATAGAGAAAAGCTAAGTCCTATACAAGCTGATGTCCAGTCACCATGTGGACATTCTGGAAATTCAAGAGACCCACTCTCGCGACTTCAGAAGCAACATCCCTGGGTATTATATAGTAGATACTATCAATCATCATAAATATGGTATTGGGACATATGCCAGAAAAAATATATTGGATGTATCCATAGTGGCCAAAGAGGACTCAGCCAATGTACAGATCTTAGTTGTGAAGGCATGTGGCGTGCGTATACATAACATCTATAAATCACCGAATACCTACTGGACTGCCTGCACACTGCCTAATTTGCAGCACCCCGCGATGTATGTGGGGAATTTTAATTCCCACAGTCCTGACTGGGTTTACATGGAAGAAGACGATAGGCATCGCATGTCGTTCCACACCTCCTTCCCTAGCTGATATTTGTTCACTACTGTGACATAATTTATTTAAGATAGAGGTACTTCACACGTAAATGAAGTTGCGGAGAACTAGTCTGCTTATAAGAATTCTTGCTTTCTTTGATTGCCAGCTTTAATTAGTTTTAAAGAATTTCTTAACTCGGGATTTGAAACAGAGACAACGGAGCAGAAAGATTCTCTCTCCTTTTGTACTTTACAGCTCGTAGATCCAGGATAGATTTTTTTTATAACGAAGGGGAAGGAAATTGACCATGACCTTCACCAAGGAATCATTCTCGTGATTTCTGAAAATTACGGTAGCCTGGCTTGGAATAGAAACCTAAATCTCCAAATGTCAGATCTGACACCCAAGAGGCTCGCTAGCAGTACGTTGCTGAAAAGTAGGTATGTTCACATATTTAGTCGGATTTCTGTAATAAACATTCGCCTACGTTCAACAGGAGTAATTCAAGTAGTGGATACGGAACAACAAGTTTCGCAACGTATTCGTTGATTTTAATTGGTTGCGCGATAGCAGCGTAAAAGCAGGGACGGGTAGGTGCAGCATTTATTCCCAGATTGTACTGTGACTTAATTTTACTGTGTTGAAACACCCTAAACTTGGAGCGCAGATCGCCGGTTCGAACCTAGCCTCCGGTAAGGGCGAGTTTTAATCAACTGCTGTGTTTGCTTTGTATTATCTCTACATTGTGTGTGAACAATAAGTGCAAAAATGAAACAAGTGTTACATGGATGATTAAAACATTCAGAATGAGACGGGGGGGGGGGGGGAATATGGGAACGGGTACTAAGCTTGCTAAATACTGTTCAGTAGTACAGTAATCTCGATGATTGATTCATTAATTAATTAATTAATACTAATAAAATGCCAGATTGTGCATCATGCAGTGACATCACGCGACCATCCTCCTTTGGGTGGCCAGAGATGTTTTCGCTCTCTATGCATCGATAATGCTGTTATAGAAAGCTACGAATGAATGTTACGGTTTTTATTCTTGTAATGTTTCAATATGTTTTAAATTGCAAACCAACATTAAAGAAAAATGTGTATTTCGTTTAAATCCGCGTATTAATTATTAATTAGCTGCTTTTTGTTTATTAATATTCGTTGTTGTAGATGTTTTCGCTATATTCATTGTCCATAGATGATTATTATAGCAAAGAAAAATTTAGATTACCTATTTGTTTTTGTAATGGTTCAATATTTTTCCTTTTATATTAAAATTTGAAACCAACAAAAAAGAAGGGTATGTACTTAGGTTATTAAATCTACACGTTAATTATCAAGATAATTATGCAGTGTAACGAGTTGGAGCCGAAGTATGTGCAACATTACAAAATCAAGTTTATGGGTGTAATTTAATAAAAATTCTATTTAGTTAAGCAACTACAAAGAAGTGAATTGCAAGAAGCTGCATTCAACCTACCATTTTTGACGTTCTAAGAAGTTATTGTATAAGTAACAACAACACAAGGAAACAAGACAGAATTCATATTCTTTTGCCAAAATGGTGGATAGGGGATTAAAAAATATTTTCTATGCGCTAACGAACAATCTCACATGAGGTAACAACCGCAGCTGCTTGAAGAGTTTTGCTGAGTAGTCAGTCCATGGAGGAAGAATTTGATGAGCTGATACGCTTACAAATACGCTCCACTCGTCATATTTGTGGGTTTGATTAGTGTTTTATCTACGTTACCGTACTGTGATAATACGAACAACTGTGTGGACTCCATGATGTTCAGCTGTAGAACTAAAAAGGCGTAATTAGTGCCCTAAATTTAGTATGAAAATACCGCTGTTTTAGACAGTAAGGCCGCCTTGTAGCTCAATGATAAAGAATATACAGGCATCCCGCTCCAATCACACCGCCGGTGGCAAAGCTTCCTTTATGTTTATAAAGCAGGACAGAAACTATCCGCACTTGTGCCATTGGGTTATAATAATGATAATTCCGTGTGGTCGTAATGACCTGGTGACATGGTTTCTGTTGGCTGCGCATTTCGCCCCTGTCGTAGCCGACTTATCCTAACCCGGCAATCCTATCTGGAACAGGGGACCTACAGTTTAATGTGGAATCCGAACCACGGAAGCGTTCTTAAGTACTTCACGTTACATAACAAGCTGTGCCAGAGGTTAAGAGCCTATGAAAACCCCTGTCGAGACACGGATTCGAACCGGGGCCCTTTCTATTCCCAGTTAGACACCTCAACCACTGAGCCACCAATTACTTTTGTAACCCAATTCCCTTACATCTTTGGTACATCCCCTCATCACTCTCTCGAACACATGAAGGATTTAGTTTCCCCAAAAGGCGATTGTGTGTGTGTGTGTGTGTGGGGGCAAGAAACACAAAGGAAATCAGCCATAGCTTTTTTTTTTTAAGGAAAAAACTGGAGTTATTTCGGAAGACCACGGAAAACCCAAATCTGGATAGTCTGACGGGGATTCGAACCTCTATCCTCACGAATCCCAAGCAAGAACGTTTACCCACAAGAATCGATACAGAATTTTGTAATCCATCACAAGACCTATCAGGAACGGAGTAGATTTTACGTCCGATGTTTCTTTCAGTGCTTATGCCGACTTCTTTTAGCGGAACGATTAACCCAGATTGGTAGTGAAAGAGTAATATCGAACCATAATGGAATAATGCGTCCAACATTTAAGTGGCAGTGAGGCGGATTACTTAGTTTGGAATATACGGAACTGGTTTCGAAGACAATAATTTCATTCCTAAAAATCACAAGAAGGTGCTTACAGTGTGAATTTTGCTAGCCCACCACGGCGAAAGTAGTTCGCACAATTGTGCAGAATAAATCTTAGATTTGCTGGTTCGAATCCAACTTCAGGACAAATAGTTTCAGCTTAGCTTCAGAATGTTACACCACGATGGTCGCTATTTTCATACGTGGTTGGACACACAGTTTTGCAAGAAGTGGGATGGAAGTGCCATCTTGGCCAATAGATTTTATGGAGCAGACAAAGGCCACAGTGGTAACTGAACAGTTCAACTATTTGAAAGGCAAGAACACCTTTCTTCAAGAACAAATCTATTAACCGGATGTTTTAAGATATCTGCATACATAATTCGTTGGTTATATAAACAAAAATAAATTACACTTATTTTTATTATTATTATTGACGGTTCTTCAATGCAAATATCATCAGCTTGGAGAGGATTGGAGGACAATGAGTCGGAGGACGATTAGAAGGAAACATCCCAAACAATTAAGATAGTAGTCACCTGCAGTGATTTTGGGAAACCAGGGAAAACTGGATCGACTGGATAAACAGGGCCGGATTAAGACAGCGCGGGGCCCGTTGCAAATGAGAAGAAGAGCCCCTTGATTGAGTCCGGGGGAAAATTGTAGAGCTAAAAAAAACTCGCCCATCTAGCCTAGTTGCGGGGGCCCCCCTAGGAGGCGCGAGCCCCCCTAGAAGGCGCGAGGCCCGTAGCATTTGCTACCTCCAGCTACGTGGTTAATCTGGTACTGTGGATAAGATATCGAAACCGGGTTCCACCGAATGCCAGGCTCTTTCACCAGGACCGGTGTTAATTCGTAGGTGATCACAAACGAAGGAAAACAAAGCCTATTTGCGAACTATTGAGAATAGAGAAATAAGTCGTCAGTCACTATAGTTGTTGGCGTAATGGCAGTGAAACAAAATAATATAAACAAAACATTTTTCATGTAGGCTAAGTACTCTGGAAACATGCGCGAACCTTTTCTCTTTCTTCATAACATCTGTAAATATCAAGAAATTTTACTGTTTTAAGCAAAATGCAATTTTGACAAACATCGCATTACTGTACGTCAATGAACAATTCTAAAACTTCTACACTAACACTTCCGATACTGCGAAGTATTATTCAAGAAATATTTACGGACCTAAATATTATTCAAAGTCGTGCTTTTATTGATACGCCCAGAATCAGTTTCAAACTTATTTACTAGAAAATGACTCACAATATCTATTTTTACATATAAAGTGAAAGCAAAACATTCAAGTCTAGATGTATAAAGCAACTTGTTCGTGAAGATCCTGCGTTATTAATGTTTTCCTAGTAACTATTATAACGATGCTCTTAAATTACCAAATATATTCTTAGAGTTTTGGTTATTATTTATTAATTGTTATTTTTTGCTGCCTATCGTCGATACTCATAAAATACCAGATTGGTCATGATTGTTACGCTTGCTTACCGAATTCTAACAGCAAGAACTATCCTCGCTAAATACTCCGACAATCCAATCGAAGAGGGTTTACTCGTACCCCTAAATACGTAAATAAGTTTGTGATGAAAATATTATTTTTGTTCAATAAAAATAATTAATCGTTATTCGTTTTTGAAATTATACTTTATTTAGCAAATTTCTAGAACAAACTTGTTCCTATTTTCAACTTAACAATTTCTTTCTCCTATCCGCCTGTCCCCTCACCGCCCCCGTAACAAATTCCTAAACTTCTTGTTAGGCACTTAATCTATCCTGTCGAACGTTTCTTCAGTTATTCTCTTAGTAGCAACTAGCAAGCCACACGTACACAAACCAAGAAAGACGATTCGAAACCTGTATAATCGCTAGGTCAGACCGCACCTCTATGTTAATAAATTTGTTATACTATTCGAAATCAGTTTTCCTGTTTTGAGATTCGACAAATAATTGTTAACTGCTGATCATCATTACAGTCGCTTAAACAAAAATTGTATATAGAGTCATAGAACTTCAAATCCGCTTTCGTAAAGTATCATGAAAGACAAAAAGGTTTACTAACACGCTTTTATGATTTTCTTCCTACAGGATCCGTTCTTCTTGCAATAATCGTAGCGTTAGGGGGTGTCCATTAATTACGTAAGGCGTTTTTCTGGAAATTCCCCTTCCCCTTTTCTGGCGAGATTTGGGGGGCCCTCCATCCCCCCCCCCCTTGCTGACGACCTTGTAATTTTACCCTGAGACACCCCTCCCCCTAACGTTGTGCGATGTCGCAAGCAGTTTGTTGGGCTTTTTTAGCACTACTGTTCTTCAAGAAATTAAAAAGATGACGTGGAATTTCTATCGATCCCTCCCCCGGTGAGATTTCACCTCACGTAATTAATGGATGCTCCCTTACTGCTGAGATGTCAGAATACTGTGATATGACGCTTTATTCTATCGGTAGGGTTAATTTATGTAAGATAATATAGAATTTTCCCAATAGCTTGAAGAGAAGGCAGGATTTGAATCTGTTACCTAGGGGAGGGAAGCAGCCCTTATTGAAAAATTTTCTTCACCTGACATTAGTTGGTTTGGTTAAAGTGTGAGCAAAACCCCATAGCGAAACAAAAATTGACCATCATTAAGAAAACCCAAACAACAAAAAATTAATAAAATAATTAAAACTCTAGTCAAGTAAGCCATGTGTTCGACTGTACATGGTACTCTACCATGAAGTGCCTTCTCACGGTTCCGTGCCGTGTGATAGAAGAGCATCCATGAGTGCAAGAATATCAGTATCGACAGTGGCTGCAACAGCAAAAGTGTAGTATACAACTGAGAAAAATTATTGTATAATAGAAGCGGCTAGATTTACAGGACACGAAGGATGCAGCTGTTTGACCGTTCCGACGCACTGCTCTGTCTATCAATAACGCCCCAGTTACTATAGCACCACTCTGGCCTCGCATTTGGGACGACGTGGGTTTGAGTCCCCGTCCGGGCATCCAGATTTGGATTTGCATGGTTTCCCCAAATCACTCCAGGCAAATGCCGGGATGCTTCCTACAAAAAGCCAAGGCCGAATTTCCTCCCATCCTTTCACGCCTCAAATGACCTCGACGTCGACGAGGCGATAAGCCATAATAATAATAAAACCATAGCCCGGCGTAAAGGGTCTAAAAAACCAACACTACGTTACATTCATCGATTAATCGTCGTGAACGAACTACGGAGCATGTTCAATCCAGCTGTTTGATATAACATATAACCTGAGATGGAAACTAAAGGTTTCTTACAAGAAGTTCATGGACATATTCCTAATGGCAATATGAGGTCCCTTTTTTTTTCTGCGCATATAATTAAAAAAATCAGCGTGTGGGGGGGATTCTAGTCAGCGCCATTTAGGCTTGCCAACTTTTCAGATTTCCAGGACCGGACAAATGTCGAATTTTTAGATATCCACGACCCGCGGCGGAAGGAAATTTGAGGGGGGTGGGGTGTATTTTACAAAAAATAAAATTTATAAGGTAATTAATTTTTTTTTATTTTTGTAAATAACTGTTATGACAATAACAAATACTTCTGCGGAAGAAACCGTATTACACTGCCTATATGCAATTTCATTTCACGAAGTAATTTTACACATTTTACAAAATGCGGCGCAATCGTTTTCCTCAAGTTTTAAACCCTTCATTTGACAATCACTGGTCTCTGGAGACACAATAACGTTTCTGTATTTTCTTTGGTAACTCATTGTTTATTTGTAACGTACGAATTAATAACTCTATTTATTCTTTAATTCTCCGCTAATTAAACGAGTACGACGTTCCGTCTTCGACACAGTTAGGTAACTGAAACAATAAATCCAATTGCTTTACGATAATCGGATTTGTGACTAACTGTGGTAAACGTTTGAAAACAGAGCGAAGAAACCGACTTACGTTCACCGAACGGGGGAATATAAAGCGAGACGCGGCGAACTTGTTTGCTTCCTACACATTTGAGAAACCATCAATCCGTAAATTTTAAAATTTCTTAATAACCGGACATTTTGCGTCCGGTCGCATGTAGTGAACCGGTCAAACCTACCGCCGTTCGATGTTTACTGTCGCGTTCAGTACATACTAGTTCGATATTCAGAATGCAATTCGAGTGAATAAAATCGCCATGCCAACTTTAGAATTAATAGAGGCAGTTTAGCATCCTGCCTGTAATTTAGGTAGATCCTCAAACTCAAGTCAATCGTTCAAGTTAACGCAAATAGCTACAGTGTATACAGAATTTTTTCAAACAAGCACAGTTTCATGGTTTGTTGCGTCCTTCGCTTTAGGATGAGATTAAATGCGTTCTTAATAACCAACCACGCAATATTTGGTTCTGCATATATTCCTTCCTGACCCATCATTTTCGAAATAAGTTCATTTACTTTATCGGTCAATTTGATTTTTAACAGCTTTCAATAACACCACATTCAAAATAAATCATTTTTTGCTGGTGCTCCTAAAGTTCAAGATATACATCCATGAAGTGCAGTGCTCGATACATCCAGTTTTAGAAAGTTGTAATTGTCAGGCCAGTGTTTGAAACTGAAATACTACTCTTTCAGTAGGAGGTTCTCTCTGCATTTAGCGCTAGATCGATTTACATCGATATTGACGCGCAAGACAGCGTCAGAAATTAGGCGGGTGTATGAAGCTTACGCGAAGATTGACAAGAAACATTAACGAACTATAACAGTTCTGTGTTGTGTAATGTTTTCCAGAAACACTTCTTAGTATTTCAAATAAATAAATCTCGTTTCTGTAAACATGAAATTGGAGTAGACATGTACCAGAAAAGTAATCTCAACTAAATATAACATTTTTACAAAAGCACAAAAACCATATCTGTTTTGCTGAAAACAGACTTAGAACAACATATAAAAATTTAAAACTCCAGTTCATTTTCAGAGTGTAATTAGAAATCTAGTCTCATATTAACACATTCATTATGAAAATTAGTTCGTCAGTTCTAAGATTTACTTTCTCATATGAAACAAACCATAAAGAAGAGGGATATATGCTTCTTAGAACACGACGTAAACAAAGCTGCCAGAACCGCTAATTAAGAATCACAGAAGGAAAATTCCATAGTTGCTTTTTAACAATAGATTGCACTATTATAACTGGCATTACATAATGAAATGACAAATAACTTGTTAATAAAACAAGACAATGTGAAAAACGTACACCAACAAACTTCTAAGTGTTTTCTTCCTCACATGGACAGTTCAATGAAAGGGATACCTTTCTACTGTTCCCTTATTTCCGCGTATTAATTTAAAACAATTAATTACATTAATGACTCAAATATATAGAACAGTAGTATCAAGCAAGTGACAGTGAATTTTTGTTAGGGAAAATTAATAACTCACCTTTTCTTCCCTGGAAACTTGGAGGTAATAGACGATTACAAACATCCAAGCCACAGAAAACAATAGTAGCAATTTTACGTTGCGCCTCATAGCTTTCTGATCGCGAATGTCTCTTGTATCACGCGTTCCTCACCAACCACCGCACTTCCCGACTAGCTCCGTGCGATAGTTGGGAGTAGACTAATATCATTGAGCTGAAGTTAGGCCTGTTAACGCTAGGAGTGCTACCTCCGACGAAATGGAGGGAGGGGGAAAAACACGGTGCGCATGCGCCGAAATTCGAGGTTGACATATCTTCCAGATTGGAAACGACACAAAACAAGTCAAAGATTGTAGATAGTGAAATTTCTGTAAGTAAACAGTAATAGAACCAAACAATAGTGAAAAGAGTTATTGCTTTACAAAGCTCTTGGTGGAAATCTATAAGACTTGTGAAAACTGTTTTCTCACTCCTTTATTTTATCAATAGACTTATTGTTTCTCATCAGCTTATATAGAGAGCAACATTACTAAAAACTAAAAGGTGTTAATTGTAAACAAGAAAGGATTTATTTTTTTTTAGATTATGGAACGTTCGTATTCTGTTATGTGGTTTTAAATGTAAATAATCAGAAGATTTTATCTATATATATATATATAATATTGCAATGTCAGCAGGACATATTATGTTATCATTTGGCATTACTGAACCGATTTTCTCCAGTGAGCTCGTAATTTATTATTAGAACGGTCCAAGATATATTACAATACAATACATTCATTTTCCATTGATCCCAATATAAGAGACTGGCTCTGTGGGATGTGGAAAGTTGTCAATTTACAGATAAACAGTTGCATAAAAAAATAATAAGTACACCACTAGATGTACAGTCATAGTATACATGGTACATTAAACACTTCCATTACAAAATAATACATACACCACAAGATGTACACTCAAAACATATATGGTACCGTAAACAATTACGTAACAAACTAAATACATACACCAGGAAATGTACTGTCATATCATACATGGTAAATTAAATATGTGATCTATATTTACACAAGATACTAGCAGTTATTTTTTAGATACCTTAGAAATAAATTCTTCGACAGAGTAGAAGGAGTTGTCAATTAAAAATTCTTTCAATTTTTTCCTGAATTTATTGTTATCATCTACTAGACATTTAATACGTGTTGGGAGCATATTGAAGATATGTATCCCTGAATATCGTACCCCTTTTTGAACGAATGACAATGACTTGTAAGTCTTGTGCAGATCATTTTTACTTCTAGTGCCATAATTGTGTATTTTACTATTTGTTTCAAACAAAGTATAATTTGTAACTATAAAGGACATTAATGTGTATATATACTCAGATGCTAATGTTAAAATCCCTAACTTCTTGAACAGCTCTCTATATGAAGTTCTATTGCCAACCCCACAAATAATTTTTATTACACGCTTTTGGGCTCTTTACACTTTGTCTCTATGCGTAAAATTGCCCCAAAATATTATTCCATATGACAATAAGGAGTGAAAATAAGCAAAATAAACTAGCTGCCTCATACGGAGATCACATACAGCTGAAATTGTATGAATTGCAAACGTGGCTGCTCCCAATCACTTTAGTGTCAGAAACATGTACTTTCCAATTTAAATTATGATCAATATACAAACCTAGAAATTTCACACTCTCTACCTCTTGAATGGATTGGCCTGCAAATTTTATGTCTATATCAGGTGTTAATCTGTGTGATGTACTGAATTGCATATACTGAGTTTTATCAAAGTTTAAAGACAAGCCATTAGCTGTAAACCATTTATTAATCATTTCAAAGACATAATTTGAAATATATTCTGTAGATAAATCTGGAGTGTTTTTAATTCCTATGTTTGTGGCATCTGCAAATTGGACAAATTTTGAGTTTTTAGATGAAACACAGGGTAGATCATTTATATATATTAAAAACAATAGTGGCCCCAATATAGAACCCTGAGGTACTCCACATCTGATTAATTTCCACTCAGAAAACAGTGGACCTCTTAAGGCAGTCTTAAAATTCTCCATCGACACTTTCTGTTTTCTATTTAGAAGGTAAGAACTAAGCCATTTATTAACAATGCCATCTATACCATAATACTTAAGATTCTGTATCAGAATTTTATGATCTACACAGTCAAATGCTTTAGATAAGTCACAAAAAATTCCCACAGGAATTAATTTATCATTGATTCCTTCTAAAATATTTTGAGTGAATGCAAATATAGCTTGTTCTGTTGAATGACCCTTTTGAAAACCAAATTGTGATTTAGTTAGAATATTATTATTTTTTAGATGTTCATAAACCATATTGTACATTGCTTTCTCAAAAACTTTGGAGAAGGCTGTTAGTAATGAAATTGGTCGGTAATTCTGATACGGCTGCCTTATCTCCCTGCCTGAAAATAGTGTTATGTTGGTCCAGGGTGTATTAAAACTTAATGTAGCAGTATTAGTCCACATGATAGAATGCACAATCTTCACTATCGCCCTCTTAACCTTGGATTGTTACCTTATATTTTGACAGTATTGCTTTGTTATTAAGATAATATAAGTATATTGGTTAAAAGCATCAAATTGAGTATATTCCTCAAAATCTCTGAAATGTAAATATCCTTTAGTTAAAAATATCATTGCTAAGATTTTGACAATTACTGTTTTGAATCAAGCAATTAATTGAAGCATTGTTTCAGCTGTAATATTTTTTTTTTTTTTTTTTTTTTAGGCAGTAAAGTAATTTCTAAACACTGCATTAGTCAAAAAGAAAAAGTGATGCTTATAACAGCTTAAAGTATATATATTAAACACACTTTCGGAGAATAAGTTCTCCTCTGATACACCGACATGCTTTGGTTCGAATCTAATGCCACACTTCAGTCTAATGTTACTGCAGCCATGATTTAAGTTTCATTCTTACTGTAGATGGGATTATTCCTTCAACCTAGAAGATCCAGCTTTCTTTGGTTAAACGTTATTCAGTTGCAACCAAAGTTCATACGTAAAAGGATTTTTTTTATTATTACACTATAACAAATTTGACATTGAGAAAGTAAAAGTGTTTTGTAAAGATAATATGCAGTTGAAATTTGTAGATGGCGAAAGTACATGGATACAGGAAAGGAGGAAAATGAGTTTGTTGGGAAATTGTCACCGGAGCCTGCACTCCATCGCAGTTTGATTAAATTAAATAATTTTACTAAAATATTCATACATCACATGTAATAGAATTTTATGCTTGATAGTCAAGAAATATTTGAAATTACTTCAGAAATTCACTTAATTACTAAAAAGAAAATAAGCTTAGTTTTCCTTTAATTTTATTGCCCTAATAATATACAGAAGTTTCCATAAACTATATATATATTTAACAATAATAATGAAAATGTAAATGCACTCTCTGGTTCTGTGTTGACCATGAAACTTGCACGAGCTCAGCCATATGTTTCTTTCCATTTGATGAAGGATTAACCCACAAACAATTTGTTTTTCTGCGTTTGTATATTATCTCGTGTTATTGCTGCCCTCCTTGCTTCAACTTTGGTGAGTGTTAGGAATAATTTATCTTTCCTTTCCACATAAATCGCGTTGTGGCAGTTCTTTCACTCTGTTGTTACAAAATAAATATATGTACATATAACAAATAAGGGAGCAATAATGACAAATATAAAAGGATACTGATAAATATGTAAACAATAAGTGATGTGTTTACTGCTAGTCTCTTATCGAAGGATGAGTCCAGGGAGATGCCTGGTGTCAAGAATATGTTGGTAACAATTTCAATCTACAAAGTTCAGAAGCAATAGTAGTGAGAGCTATTGGAATTTCCCTGAACTCTATAGATGGAGAGCTAGCTCTCTAAAATATCCTTGACACAGGCGTCCCCTGGCCTCAGTCTCCGATAAGACCCTACCAGCAATCCATCACTCATTGCTCGTATTTATCCATTGTATTTTTATTCCATTATTGCCCCCTATTTAATATTATATAGTTTTATATTCATTTGTGTTTTCTGCCACCACCAGTGATATTAATTTCCCAGAGTTATCAATAATTTGATTTGTATTATTTTCCTGCCACGCCCTCCCAGTTCTCCACGAGCAATGCAGTCGTGGGGTAAGGTCCTGACAAGTGCACACCTCCCTTGCGAAATGGCGCCTCTCAGCTGTATTTGCACAAATAAGGTTGTAAACCTAAACATTATACAATATGTTCCTTCTTTTTGTGTTTGTCACTGCCCTCTTGTCTTCAGCTTTGGTGAGTGATGGGTCTACTTCCCCTATTCTTTGTTATTAAAACATTTAATTATTTGGTCTGCTGAATAGATATGAAGCAGTCCGCCTGCAGTTATCTTAATGGTTATATGCTTATTTTGTATCAGTGTAGTTCTGACTATTTGTATCCTTTGTTTATTAATAACCAATTGCTTACCATGATTTTTTTATTTGAATGAGGATATACCAGCAAATAATTACTTAATACAGAAGAAGGCAGTGCCACTCAGATTTTTATTAAAAAAAAAAAGTTCGATATTATTTGCAAATTACTTTTTATGTATAAACCCATATTTGCCAATTTTCAAAACCGTCTTTCAGTAAAAGCCGTAGACCATCAAAATATAAACATTTAATCAATCATGAACTAAACATTTGGAAATTTGCATTTTGTTCTGATGCTCCTTGGATCCAAGGAGTTCAACCTTTGGTATTATAAATGATGTCAAGCTGGTTGAAATCTTTGGAGTACAAATTATATCACTTAACTCTAAAAAAAGAATTGACCACACTCTTCCAGTAATCTGTTCAAACACTTGCCTAAAAACACCCATATCGTGCCGACATCCTGTGGCTTAATGGTCTCCCAAATTAATATATAAAATTTTATTAATATTTATTCATATTTAATTATAATCAATATCTTTTTTTATTCTGTGTCATAAATTTAGGTGGCCATTAGGAAATCTTTGGTTGTTATGGTTACACATACACATACAGAGAGACTGAATAATGCTAGTGTATGAGTAAATTGAGCGAGAGTTGTTACCTATGGGAACATAAGACAGTTGTGCTAACACAACCTTGCTTTCTTAAGATACCAAGAAATTGCTTCTCCTGATGTAGTTTGCCGTTGCAAATAAAAAAAGGACGGTATAAAGTTAATTTTGTTTGAGGACAAAAATGAAACTGCAATCTCCCTTTTATTTGGTGGCAATTTAAAGAGAAAAATAAACTGAACAACCCATGAAGACCAAGAAGAACCTGTTCATATGAGAACAAGTCACTGCAATCCGACACAGCCCAATAATCTGACAATGCTTTAATATTTTCTTAGATTCTTTGCTGAACAGGTTTTGTAATGTCTGAAGATTTTTTTTTTTTTTTGGGGGGGGGGGTACTCTTCTCTTTTAAGTAGAAAATTTCCAGCAGCTAAATTAATAAAGTGGCATACAAAACCAATAATGACAGTATCTGGATTACCTTGTTTAAAAACTGCTGCAACCCCATTCTTCTGTCCCATCGTTAAAGAAGCATTATTGGAATAGAATGCCATAAACCGTATAATTCCGAAGATGCTTCACTACGACAGGTATTGCATTTTCAGTAATTTTGTTTAAAATGCAAGTTGTTGTTGAAGGATCACAGCAATATTATTTTGCAACTTCTGACGAAGGGAAAATAGTCTTCACTAAGCCACCTACATGATCAGCTACACTTGATGGAATATTGAGTAACACAAAAGAAGTGAACAAATATTCAGCTTTAATAACATCCAAATTATAATTTCCAGACCTGGCAGAAAAAGTGTTTATTTTCCTGGTTCTCTTCCTTCCATTTCAATCTTAAAATGTTTTAAAAGTACTTCACACAACTGGCTACATAATTTCTTCCACCATGTGCTATCATACCCATACACACAAATTTTTCTCCTTTTCTTGATTTTAGCATATACATAAATCCTGCGGAATATGCTTCTGGTCCGATAATACTGTTTCTTAAGAATTATTCATGATTAAACCAGCATTACACATTATATAAGAAGCATAGATGGTTAACACAAAGGACCAACCATTGATACAACACATACAGAATGAAGCGAAGGGGAAGAAAACTACATTCAAATGCTCACTGATTCAACTTTCAGAATTAGTATCAATGTAAAATCAGAATGAATGATCAATTAATTATTGAATATGGTAAAATATGGCATAATCCTACAGTCAAGTGAAAGAAGCTTCAACACACACAAAAGAGAAAGTAAGTAAAGGTGGCCATACATGATTTGTCCAAATGGAGCAATGTCACTCTATTATCGGATCGTCTGTGGGGAAATTGACGTGGATGAAATGAACTGACAGGATTATTTGGATATCCCATCAGTTTCATCCATGATGCCATCAAGCCGACTGACGGCGTGTGTGGAAAATGACATGTAGCAACATCCAGTCGCTCGTGTATGGTGAAACCGCCGTCCAAATACTTTTCATTCTGTCGCCGACCACCAAGGAGACAACATTAGAGCCTTGAGTGGATTACACAATATTTTACTTTTCTGTTTGTTTTGAATCTGGTATAGAAATATTTGTTTAGCTACTAGTTAAATATTATTTTGAATGTAATATTAAAAATACAGTTTTAAATGTTATTAAGTAACAATTAATACAATATTTTTTTAAAAAAATATTGTCGTCTCAATGTGACTGTGTTGGATATTATTGAGAAGTATAAAGACTTGCCATGCCTGTGGCTGATCTCTAATCCTCACCATCATGACAAAATAAAAAGAGAAATGGCAATAGGACAATTGCTAGTATTAGTTAAAAAAAAACAAAGACATAAATGCAAACAGAGAAATAGTGTTGAAAAAAAATCTTCGCGGTCTTTTTTTCAAAAAGAAACATAGTAAGATGAGATCAATTTTATACGAGCCTACTAGTTTAAATATGTTGTTTAACGACATGTGACATACGTGTCACTATTTTTGGCCTTCTACACAACTTAAACTTAATAAATCTGCTTTTCTATTATATTATATAATATTATATATTTTCGTAATATCACGAAGCTTATTGCACACATTTTTGGATTTTTATTTAACTTATTTATTGTTGAAATGGAAGTGCTACTTAGGAAAGGCATTAGTTCCGTCTTGGAGGTTGTGCCTGTGAACACCATTGGTAGGTTGGGTTTCACTAGGCATTGCCTACACCTAAATAGAAGGGCCAAGGGGGTACTTTCCAAGTTGTTAGCAAAAGCAGTAAGGCACCCCATTTCCAGCGATGATGGGGTCAGGACTGTGCCTTTTTTAGGATAGTGGCTGCTGGTGAAGGGATGGGAATAGATTATCAAAGTGGTACTGATTGTAGATCCATGATGGGAAAAATCACAGATGTTAAAGATATATATGAAGTTGCCGAAACAATAACTGACTGGGGTAAAACTGGGAAGGGGTTAATGCTGAAAATCTAAAGCCAGTAATAAGGATGTTATTGGTGAACTGTAGAAGTATCATGAACAATCGAATTTGCAAACTTAATAGAGATACACAAGCACAAGTAATAATTGGGGTAGATTGTTGGTTAAAAGAAGTAGTACTAGAAAGTGAGGTTTTTCCCGATGATTACAGAGTGTACCGCAGAGATAGAGGAGCAATTGGTGGAGTAGTTTTCATACTACTTAACAAAAACAAGCACAGTCCACTGGTGTTCATATATCATGACCATGAGTTACTTGGGGTAGTAAAAAAGAAAAAATCAGAGTGTTGGCTGCTTACCGCAGTGGAAGAATGACAGATGAAGATGAGGCTCTTGGGGAGAAATTAAATGCATACTCAGATTTCAAAGGTGAGAATAGAATGGTCATTATTGGTGGGGATTTAAATTTACTGGGTGTAAACTGGGTAGGAAATAAGATTAATAACACAAGGGAACAGAGATTTGCAAATACCCTAATAAGGGAAGGAGGATTTACACAAGAGGTAGAGCAGAACACTAGGTAACAAAATATTTTTGATATACTCCTAATATATTTTTTTTTTTTGTAACTGCTTTACGTCTCTTTTTAACATCGAGGTCTTTAGAGACGGGAAAGGATGGGGGGGCAAGGAATGGGAAGGAATTCGGCCATGGCCTTTTGAAGGAAGCATCCCGGCATTTGCCTGGAGTGATTTGGGGAAACCATGGAAAACCCAAATCTGGATGCCCGGACGGGGATTCGAACCGCCGTCCTATATTCCTAATAAAGCCAGATGATAACCTTGTGGGTTGTCAAGTAACCAAAGGAATAAGTTATCACAAAGCAGTTCTGATGGATATTAGAGGATTCAGTAACAGCCAAAATTGAAGGGGGGAAATAGGTACAATTATAAAAAAGGCACAAATTTCGAATTTGAAGAAATATTTCAGCAAATGGAAGGAAGGCACAAGTACAATAGAGCCAAGGTGGGAAGAGTTGAAGGAGAAAGTAAGAAAGGGCGTAGAAAAATTTATTACAAAACATAAAATAAAAAGTAGAGAACCTGTGTGCTATAATAGGGAGGTGAGGAGGTTAAAGAGGTTGGTAAGAAGAGAACATAACAGAGTTAAGAGACAGCAGAGTATATTTAAAACAACTAAACAAGGACTTAATAATAGCTAAGAAGGTGGCTAAAGATGGGTTTATGAAGAGTATTGTCAGTGCAGGGGGACCATTGACTGATACATCTAGAAATTTCTATAGCCACGTTAGAAAACTGAAGGGAAGGGAGGGCGTTGAGACGCTTATAGATAAGGATGAAGAGGAAGTTACTAAGGATTTGAAAAAGGCAGAGATTTTAAGTAACTGTTTTAGTGAGAGCATTAGGGACAATGAATCAGAAACGGGATGGTCTAACTTGGAGAATGAGCTTAACAACACAATTAGAAATGAACAGACCAAAAAATTAGAAATTCATTCAGAGGATATTATGAAGGAAATAAAGGGGCTGGTGTAGATAATATTACTACAGATATCTTAGAGATAGCCAGATGTGACATTGTACCTTATCTTGAAATATTATTTAAATTGAGTCTGGATACTTGCTGCTACCACAGAACTGGAAAAGTGTGATAGTAGTGCCGGTACATAAAGGAGGGGGTGAGCAATAGAGTCGAAAATAATTGGCCGATCAATTTGACATCAGTGGTAGGTAAATTAATGGAGAGATTGATATGCAACCACATCAGAAATATATGTGAGTGACAAAGTGGTTTTCAAGTAGGCAACATGGCTTTAGGCGAGGATATTCATGTGAATCTCAGTTGGTGGGATATATGCAAGATATTTCAGATGAAATGGACAAGGGAGGCCAAAATGATAGTATAGCACTAGATCTTTCAAAGGCTTTTGACAGAGTGAACCATAAAATGGTAGTAAATAAGTTAAAACTATTGGAGTGGATGATAAAGTGATTTTCTGGCTAGAAGAATTTTTAAAAGGTAGAAAACAGAAAGTTAGAGTAGGAAATGCAGTATCAAAAGAAGTGGAAATAAAAATGGGAGTGCCACAGGGTAGCATATTGGGACCATTGCTATTCATCATTTTAAAGAATAATTGTGTTTATTGTTTACTATCAGAAATTTGATTGTTTGCAGATGATATAATCTATACTATTATAAATTTGTAAGCAGTGTGTGTCTCATTATTTGAACAGGAGCCACGCAAAAATTACCGCAGCAATTTGGATGGTGTTTTCAAATCTTTAGAGCCAACGGTAACAATTGAATCTGCGGAAACAGCAAATGACTTATAAGAACCGAGGTACGGGGGGGAATAATTAAATACAATGAAATTAAGAGATGCGGATCACATGATAATTGAGATGTTCACTTCTTGCACAAAACCGACAAAAATATCACACGACTTAATTTAGAATTCTGTATATTATTTTGACTACGAATATTTAGGTTTTCAGTTTTCTTGAATGCTTTAAACGGAATACCTGAATCTGACGTTAAGCATTACTAATAACAGTGTTTAATTTACTTTAAAAATCATGCATTTGACCAAACACAAATATCACTGGATTGCATATATCTGCCTTTGGTTATAATTTCACAGTTTTATCTGTTCTGATAAATGTAGTTATACGGAATTCATTACTCAAACCACTACATAATATTTTAACTCTTCAATGTAACAGAAGTGTAATATTTACGGTAAGTAATTATGTCCTTAATATAGATAGTAAACGGTTTTAAAGATACTGGGTTGCCAAAATTTGATGGTGAATAGCGTACGACAATTCGAAGCAAAGAATATAATTTTGTGTTACAACTCTTACCGGCAA
Source organism: Vandiemenella viatica (assembly GCA_031002005.1). Lineage (NCBI taxonomy): Eukaryota > Metazoa > Arthropoda > Insecta > Orthoptera > Morabidae > Vandiemenella > Vandiemenella viatica. The sequence continues at coordinate 121,840,259 of CM061919.1, forward strand.
TTCTTGAGAAATCGGAAGACAAAAAATCAGTTATATGTGTAGTTCCATGTGCCTTTGGCGACATTTTTAATCTGTTCCAGGCTGCATTTCAACCTAACCACAACCACTAGAAGAAAAAAAGAATAAATGTTACATTGTGATACTGTTAATGGATTATTGTACATGTTTTATTCCTCTTGCAGTGCAAACTGAAGTTGTATTATGAAATTAATTGTTATAATTTACCCGATGCGTACTTTGAATCCTGAAACTGACAATGTATTTAGCAATGCATTTCATGTCTTTAGGTGTATCTGCACCATTTGATTTTGAAGTGCCAATATCAGTGATCTATAGATTGTGGTTAGATCGAAATGATGCACCCTGGACCAGAATGTTTCTGCAGCAACATGAGGCAAGATTAATTCAGCTATTAATAGTAATTAATAAGCTGCTTTAGTGAGAGCCACGGCAAGAAAATGTTACAAAAAGGATTTAAACAACATTTTAAAAGATTGTCATTGCTTTTGCAGCGCCGGTGGCATCTAATAGTTATGCGTCACACACATTTTTAATTTAATTCATGGAGACTTTTCCTAAAAATGAGAGTGTAAAGCATGAAGAGGACATTATAACGAAGCAGTTAAAACAAAATTCAACAGTTCAGTACCAGTTTCGGGTAGGTGGAGAATGTCCCCACCCTCCAATAAGCTCTTTAGAGTGCCATTTCAGTGATGACGTGTATTCCTGGAAACAAAAAAAAAAAAAACATTGTGCATGTCCAGCCTATATTTACGCATGACTTTGGCGACTTTTTTTTTGGTCCAGGCCGCATTTCAGCCTAACCACTTAAATTTTGATACGATGAAGAGATTTATGTAAATGCATAGAAGTCATTAAGCAAAAAATGTTTGTTACTACCCACAGCATAGGAATGTACACACATATTACAAACATTTTCCAGCGATTTCAGATTCGTTATTGCAAATGCTATCATTGGTGGCAGAGATATTTTTAGAAATGACCGTTCACTACTGCCATACTACCACAGAGAGTAATTGTCATTTTGCTTTATGTCTAAGGCACATTTCTTTTAGCCTTAACATTCACTTTTAATCTCAACAAAATTTCCAAATTTCTGAACAAAAGGGCAACTAATTATCGATACGTCCGTATTATGTTTCGTCTAATTTTAATTTCTTATTTTTATGTATTATATTGCATGAAAATATAAGTATAACAAAAAACTTTCGAACTATAGTATGAACATCGAATCTAAGGTAATAACTAAAGGAAAGGAAAATATTAAAACGAAATTTATATTTTTTGCTTCTTCATGTTAATATTTGATGCTAAAACAAAAAAAAGGTATTTTTATTCATGCCAAACCCCACGCATGTGAAGTGTTACATAAAAGAATAAAAACGTTAGAGGACTGTTAAACAGGGTGATCTGGACAGGATATCTAGATGGTTGGTAAACATGGGATAAAGATAAATGCAAAGAAGATTCAGCTTATTAGATCCACTAACAAAAAACAAAAGGTTAATTATGAATTTAAGGTGGGGAAAGAATTTCTTGTTGAAGACTTGAAATATAAATATGTTGGCATTAAATTTGATAACAAGCTTTACTGGGCAGGACACATTGGTCAAGTAGTAGAAAAAGGTTTCAAAATTCTCCACTTGTTGGAGAGAGTGATGAGGGGATGTACGAGAGAAGTAAATTGGGTTACAGAAATTTGGTTAGACCATTGCCTGAATATGGTAGTGTAGTATGGGGACCAACATGTTGAGTATCAAGTACAAGAGTTGGAGAGGGTGCAAAAAAGGGCTGCTGGATTCGTTTTTGGAATTTACCGCAGAATGCAATCAGTAATAGATATGATAAAAGAGCTGGAATGGGATTGATTGCAAGACAGGAGGAGGGTGAAGAGGCTCATGGGAGTGAACAAGTCTTATATTGGTGACGAGGCAAGGAAAGATATTGGTGTAAGAATTAAAAGTAATGCATGGAAGGGAAATGATTATCACGGCCACAAGCTGGCACTATATTTCAGGCACAAAAGTGTAGGAAGATTCTCTTTTTTGGGTAAGGGATAAGTTACCAAGAGAAATGATGAATAATTACCAAAAACGTTGACAGAATTTAAAGTTAAAATTTTCCGAGGGCAAATGTAGGTGGGTGCAGGGGAGGGGGAACATGGGTGGTAGGGAAATTGCGACCGGAGAGTGCACTCCATTGCAATTTAATTAAATATTATTATTATTATATTTTGAACATTTGAATTCGATAAATTTGAATATCCTTAAAAATTATTTCAGGCCCATTTTAATTTAATATTTGGTATAACTAGATCGTTGTATTAGAAATTTACAACTTTTTGTCGTTTGCTTTGCCTAGTTTTTCATTGTTGTGGCTGACTGGAATGATGGTGTATGTGCTACGCTTTTGGATGACATCCAAATGGAGCAGTTGTGTATAGCCACAAGTAGCACTTCACAGCTGTGAACAAAGTCAGCAAACTTACAACTGCCCATAAAAACCACTATAACCCTCTTCAAATCTGTAAATTTTATGGGAAAACTGGAAAAGTTGTAAGGCCTTTAATTGGCAAAAGCGTACACATGGGGATGGTAGCTATACAAACATTCAGAATTTTGAACCAAATTGAATTTAATTGTGATGGAGCGCATATTCCAGTGGCGATTTGCCTAGTCATCTAATCACCCTTTTCTTATTTTTATTATAAACTTATATAATTTGAGTGTTGAATTTCCCACCCATCTACTTTCGCCATTTATGAATTTTAATTTTCAATTCATTCAGCATTTTTGGTAAATGTTTCATCACTTCCCTTTGTAATTTATTCCATTCCAAGACACACTTATACAAAAATCAAAACAAAAAATCCTCACTTCCTCATGCACAAAATGGTGCAACACCTTGTGCCAGTGGTTATCTTTTCCTTTCCATGTGTTACTCCTAATTCTTTTAGTAATATTCCTCCAAGTTCCATCACCAACATATGCCTTGTACACTCCCAGCACTTTCTTCACCCTCCTCCTGTTTTCTGAATACTCCCAATCCAGCTCCTTTGTCATATTAATAATTAACTGGGTCCTGCAGTAATTTCCACAAACAAATCTAGTTGCTCTTCTTTACACACTCCGAGAAAATCTGATTAAAAATGGTGTACAGTGAGAATCGGGAACTTTTGCAATTCACACATGGTCCATCGTGGGAAACTGCCAATAATCCAGAACTTTTCAGCCAGAGACTATAAAAGGGGATGCCATCTTTCCTTGTGACACCTGCCGTAATTCAGTAGTCAGTTAGTACACACAAACTGCGTTAGCCAATGCCACATTTTTAATCTAAAAACTTGTGAAATTTCAAACATGTAAACTTGTAAAATTTTGGCCTCAGACAATGGTTGTGGATGTAAACTATTCACTGAAAGAAATTTATTCAATGATGGGTACTTTCAGTAATAAAGTGCAACAAATAATTATTCAGAGTATAGAACAATTCTCATAAGCTCACTCTAAATGGGGGTTGCAATTCAATTAAGGGTTGCAAGAGTGAATGCATTTCTTCAGTGGCGTAGCAAGGTCAACAAGCTCAGCCAAGTTGCTGGTAGGTGCCCCCCTGAGCTGAGCTTGGAGGGCCCTGGGCTGTGGCTGGGAGGCCCCTCAGCAGTAGCCTATCTAGGTTCACAAGTCCCTCAGAGCTTTTTTTTAAAAAAAAGGTCTCCCATTTGCCCTGAAGGCCCTCTGAGTGGTGCTTGGGGGCCCCCTGGGCTGTGCTTGGAGGCCTCCTCAGCTGCACTCAGGGAGCGTGGGGACCCCGGTGCACTGCACCGCCTAGCCCTATGGTAGCTACGCCCCTGCATTTCTTGAAGAATAACCTGCATTCTCCTCATGTGTTTCAGAGTCCCAGTTAGCATGAAAAACGTGTGATCTGATATCAGTTTAGCTTCCAAAACTTTCAAAGAATATATTGTTTAGCTTTCATGTGCGACTTTTCTTTATGTTATCCAAGACCCTGTAACTGCCCACAGACCCAGACTTCAAATGGAATTGTGTTTTATGAAGCATTAGTAGCAAGCTAGAGTTTGATTATATGATTTTTGTTTGTCTTGCAATTTACTGTAAATCAGTGTAAATGGATTTTGTTTCATGAAAAGAAATGACATAAATACCATTTAATATGTTTAAGGACAGAAATAAGCAAAAGAATTGCTTAAATATTTGTGATTTGAAGTATTAAGGCAAGCTACAATGTTTAAAGGTCGATTTACTACAGTTAAAATGATTTATGTGGATAATTTTGTGTTTAAGTATATTTAATTTTCATTTCTAAGCATTTTGTAATGATTGGAAATGATTATGTATTATTTCTGATTGTTTTTAATATGTTTTCAATTGTTTAAGTATTGTTAATGTTCAAGAAATATATGTCGGAAGCTTTTGTAGTGTTCTAGAACTTTCGATGGAACTTATATAAAGTGGCCAGTAGAGACTCGGAGACAGTTTAGTTTAGTATTTTGGACACAGTTTACGTCGGCCAATCGTTGGAGTATTGTGTTTATATGTGAACTGTATCTTGAAGTCCGGTGTCTTACTAGCAATAAAACAAGTTAAAATTTCAAACTGGATTGTGGACTAGTTATTTATTATATTAATCAAACCACAAACAATCTAACAACCTGTTAGCTGTTGTGGGGCAATTTTGTTCAATAGCTTGGTGACCGATGAATGAATTTGCTTCTAGTTAGGTATCAACAACACCACGAACAATCAGTATCATACATGGTCATAGCTTATGAGCAAATGTTGCATTACCCCAAGCAAAATTTTATCATAACAAGGTGCAACTTTCCTGGGATATTTTTCTCCGTATATTCCAAAAACAGTGGGGAAATCGGCCAAAGTGAATGGTGACGGAGGATGTTTATGACAATCTGATCAAACGGGATAAAACACCAGAACTTTAATAACCAGCAACCAAGCAACATTGGGTACTCTGTGGGTAGAATATAATAAAACTTTACTACTGGGCAAAAAGACTCTGAAATTTTATACAAGATTTTTCAAAACAGTATTCTAATATCACTCTGCACTTCAGCACAACCATTGGTTATTAATTTTTTCTACTTATTACTGTCAATTATAATTGCCAAAGAATAAATGGGTGATTTTAATGTCTTTCACAATTGCTGAAAATAATTAGCATGGTCCCCATAATATTCAGATATGCAAAAGTTGTTGCAGATTGGTTATTTTATGTATACCAATACTATCCACAACACTGAATCATCAGTATGTTATGGCATGCTTACTGTAAAGGTAGTGTGGGATAAAAGGACATCAGACTCTCACTGGCAACTTCCATGTACTTACAGACTGCATCTGCTACTGTGGTGAGGTAGTTGTTATATATAAAAGAAACACACCAACATAGGCATGTAATGTTAAAAATAAATCCACAAAATCAAATTATGAAATTGCAAATGAAATGGTCACAGATCTGCTGACAGGCAGCATTCCAAATGTCTAGAAATACATTGTATTAATATCTTAGGAAGAATAAAAGTTGTCAAGCTATATCAGACTTGATTCCTCCAACCAATACAATTCCAATCATGGAAAAATATAAATCACAAAAAAGTTTGCTGTGTTTGGTTTGACATGCTGTCCTAGCAAAAATACATTGATTTCTTCCTCGATGATTACGGTCAGTGTCCAAAATATTGTTTTTTGTTACCACAGCGCGCCTCTTTCAATGTTGGTAAGTGATGGAACTGCTTAAAATACTACTTTAGAACACTTATAACTAGAAAATCACCAACCTAATTTTGGGAAGATGAAGTTGGAGAGCTGCTTTGAAACATTACATCAGATTGATGTGCTCCACCTATGAGAGCCCTGAGAACTATCTAAACAATCAACAAATAATTTATTTAAAAAAAATCATTATCTGTGAAATTTAGAAAAAAAACCAACAGTAACAATCTGATGCTTGCAGAAACTTGAGAGAAAGAGTAGTAATTTTTTTTTTTGGTGAACAAGTCACATAATAAATTTTGTCAACCAAGAGTTATAGCATTGCACAAAAAAGTGGTAAAAGTGTAAGTGGTTTAGTGAATTTATGCATAACAACTGAAACAAACTTAAAAATATTCTAAACTTTCATCTTGAGATAACGTTCAGTAAAACAAACTTTTATATATAAAAGATATTAATTTTTCACAAGTTACATATACTGAATTCAAAATTTAAAACTCTGTATTAAAATGCTTTGCTGGCAGTCCAGGTGCATATATTAAGGAGTTAAAGAATACTCATTCTGTCCTTAACCTGACTCATAACAATAAATTTAAAGCAAGTATTACAATAAGTAAATCACAACTTGTACAAATATAAATTTCAATAATTTATGTTAAATAGGATCAATAAAAACTTCATTATACAAAATGTATCTTTGAATAGTAATTCACACAGCACTGAAAAGAGCACCACTCATCAAAACCTTCAGTATTCTTGAAAACGTGTAAAATATACAGATATTATCGAGGATGATAAGAGAATTTTTCAGCATCTAATGTACTTGTACCAGACAGAAGTATATTACTGTTTCTTAACTGCTGAGAGTGAGCTGTTAGAGATACATCTTGAAAAAATGGGTTCTTTCTTAAAGGATAATTATTTTCAATCGCATTTACTGTTTTCAAAATATGCGTATGAGTACTGCCTGAATTCTGGAATGTTGTAAGAGCACTGGGTAACTGTTCAAATGAATTCGATTTGACATGATTTTCACTTTTGTGTTTCTCTGATTGTTGCCTTGAAGGAATAGGTAACACATTGGCACTGTAATTTGATTTTACCCAACCACCACTATTCCGTGTAACATCTTGTCTAGACACAGTGGATGCATTGTTCGTTTGCAATATGAAGTTATTGCTAGTCATTGTTCTTCCATTTGTAGATTCTGCAAGACCATCTTTTTCGTTTGCAGGTAAAACCATTCCATCACGAACTGTGTGAACTTTTTTTCCATTTATCGAATGATCTTGCAGTTCATAAGGAATATTATTTACATGAAGAGGTTGAGGTAAATTCTTAGGCATAGGCAGCAGAGGTGCAATATTCACTCCTCTTCGAAGAGCCCAGTCATCTTTGAACACTTGTACTGTTAGTTCTGAAACCACATTTGAAAGCTTATCTACAATGTGTGCAAGAACTAGCTGTTCATTTGCATCACGCCTTACACGGACCTGCAGAGATCCTGCCTGTGAACAAATTGCAGTGTCACACAAAATTAATGTTCAATAACTTAATAAACAACAATCTCAAAAAAAAAAAATTTTTTTTTACTATACTTTTTTAATGGTTTCATGCATTTGCAACTGCAACTCCATAGTAACTACATTAATTTATGATTCTTTTACCCAATTAACTTTATTTTTATGAATGTCATTTACTACTGTACAAGATGAGTTCTTACCATTTTGCCAAATGAAAGTGTCCAGAAGTGTTCATTTCGGAATTCCAGCACTCCATCAATAGTAAGGGATTCTCGAAGGCACTTATCCAACTGCCCAATAATGTGTGCTGGAGTTGTCTAGAAATAGACAAAGTTTTTTTTTTATTTTAGATTGTCTGGCACAATTTTATTAAAAATAACTGCTACTCGAGTCAAATTTAATAGAAATACTAAGAAATTAAACTTGCATTATTCAGCCTGGGGTGATGGTAATGTTATATGCTGAGCAATTTAATATACACTAGCTGTTACCCATGACTTTGTATGCATGGATTTATAATTTTATAGCAAGAATTGGATACAGAAAACTATAAGTTACATAAAAGGTGTCTCAAACATCACCGATTCACGATAATATAATGGGGAAGCCATCACTATACCACTGGAACTGTCTCATAAAGAGAACCAATTTGCAACATGTTTATAAAATATGAGGGGGTTTGGAAGACTGCTTACTACAGTTTCTATGGTAGATTTTTTTTTTTTTTTTTTTTTTTGCGGTTGAAAATAATGAAATTTCTGGGGATGTCTTTCGTCAGTACCATTTTGTACACAACATTTTTTGGTTTTGCTGTTCTTTGCTTCGATATACCTGTATATCCTTTAGGGGTTGAAAACCTGTGAGCTAGCTACATACAATTGCCGATGGGGAAAATGTGTCTTTTCTAAGTATAACACTGCTGCTTTCAGTGTCTGTCCCTGGACTTTACTGATAGAAATTTAGAAGGCTAATTTCAGTGGGAACTGTAATATTTAACTGGAATGGTAGGTATATTGGAATTACTGGGATTCTAGGAATCAGCACATTATCACCTTTTGCCATTCCTGTCATGATCACAGCTTTTATTACATTGCACCCCAATTGTTTTATATGCAGGCATGTGCTGTTGTACAGTTGTGAAGCATTGAATTTGCAAATCAATAGTATGGGAAGCCCAACTTTTAATCTTAATTTACAAGGCAGCACTCCCAATAACTCCAAAGAGTTAAGGAACTCTGTGGGATGTGTGGTAACTTGTGTTACATCCATTGTTCACCAGTAGATATTCTACTACTTTTGCCTTGCACTTGTGACATTTTTCATTTATTTGTCGAACAGTGTTGTTAGTCAGTACTTGTGTCTACCTGAAATTTATAAATAGGTCATACACAAATTGACTGCGAGAGAATCAAAGCCTGAACAACCAATACAACATAAAAAAATGCATCATTGGCCAGGAAATTCCGAGGGATTGTTTGTCCGCCTGCATGACGGGAGTTTCAATTTGATGTGCATTCCTCATCTGTTGTGGCTGTACCTATAGTTTAACATGAAATCTGAACAGTAAAACATCTTGGTGTGGCTCATATGATCAAATACAACTCTTAAAAATTCCTTACCACACCGGGATTTTAACCCGGGACCAGACACCGAACTTCTGAAAGCAAGCACCCTAACCACTGAGCTTCCAAACTTATCACCAATATAGCATTATAGAGACTACGCTGTCAGTCATTTGTCATCATTCCTTTAGTTTTCAAAATTTGATGATAGAATATTTATTCCAAAAAAGTTTCCTATGTCCTTCCTAATGATACATAGTATTTCCTCAACAAATTTTATTAAGATCAGTTTAGATATTTAGTTGTGAAAACGTAACAGAGTTACTTTTGCATTTATTATATTAGTTTACATGAATGTTGGTATCCCAATCTGCTCTCAAAACTTGCTGTTTACGTACAGCAGAATTCATGCATTCATTTTAGTTTAAATTCCTTTTAGTGGATTTCCTGCCATCTCTGACCAATGTAGGCATGGTTTATAATGTTCAGCTGAGAATTAAATACTTTCTGTAGTTTCATTTTATACACAGCACAGGGAGTAAATCCTTAGTTTAGATAGATCAGTTATACCCCGTTTTATATATCCACTGTCAACAGAGATATATTCAATCAGTAAGTGCCAACTTTCATCAATTAATGAAAAGATGTTCTATAATCATGTTGGTGAACAGGGGATTCTTGAAATAATGAAATGAGCTGTGTTTGTATGCTATGTCACTTTGTGTTAACTATTTTACTTCAATTTCAAGAGTTTTTATCATCTTTCTCTGTGACAAAAAATGAATCTGCCAAAGTTATCCTTTTCAAGCTCATCTTATGTCCTTCAAAAACCTTCCGTATCATTCTTACAAGAAGCCCTCCGAATGTTTGAGGTCATGGATTTTTCTGAAATGTTGGGAGCACGTAGGAGACCTCAAGACTCTCAAGAAAATTGATTTTAAAGTTCTCAAAGATTTGACTCGTGTTTATATAATGATAACATAGCACTAACACATAATTCTTATCATTAGAGTGGTGGATTAATTCAATGATGACTGGTGTTTGAATGATTATATTTCATTTTTATATATGCAGTCATTAACATATTATTTATATTTTAATAATTTATTTGCTAGATTTTTATGTTGATGTAGGTTTTCTTCATTTGTTCAAAGGCAATTTTGTAAAAAAAAAAAAAAGACAAGAAAATGAATAGACTTATGCTTTTAAAACTTACATTTCTCCAAGGGTTTTGCACTTCCTATTCAGATATGTCAGTGGTAATGTAAATATCTGCTAAATGAAAAATTAAATAAAAATACATGGTATTATTAATATCTGATAGAAAATAAGTGCAAATTTGCATTAAGAGATGATTTAATAAAATCGTATTTCATAGTTTCACAGTTCCTTCCTACCAATTTTTTTTTCTTTTCAGAACTGTTAAAAATACTCATAATTCATTTCCAACCTTTCAAATCATAGAAATATTGTTTATAACATAAGGGATGTTTGTCTTCAATCACAAAATCTGAAAAGAAATATTCCAGCTAATGTTACAAAAATGTATGTTTTTTAATCTCAATGAAAAGAACCATTCAAGAATTTGTTAAAAAATGTAACTCCAAACAAGATACATTTTCAAAGCTATTTGCAATCTTTTATGATCTATGTCTGTTTCCAACATTTCCACATTTCAACCCCTAATGTAATTTTCTCTCTGACAGATCGGTTCATACATTTTACCCAACAAATAATGTATTTCAATGGAAAAGTATGAAACCCCTGCAGCAGTATAAGTTATAGAAGTAAATATTATGTGATCAAAAGTATCTAAACACTTATCTCAAACTACGCTTACATTTTACCCATGTCACATTCCCTATTATTGGACATTAATATTGGGTGGGTACACCCTTTCCATTTATGACAGCCTTAATTCTGCTGAGAGACTTTCAAGGAGGGGTCTGAATATCTGGAGGAATGACACCATTGTTCCTCAAGAGCTTCAAACCAAAGAAGGCCATGTAGGATGCTAGGATCTGTAGTGAAGTTGACATTCTAAGTCCTCATCGCAAAGGTGTTACATTGGTTATGAAAGCTTCCGCAGTCATTGTGTGTATTACCTTGGTTCTCCAGGTGGAGCCGCATCAACTTATTAAAACCTAACTTTACTGACATCGTGCTGTGGGCAGTAGCAACTGACAAAGCAATCCTCTGAAGGAGGACACAGCACGATGGCAGGAATGTTAAGTTTTAGTAAATCGATGCGGCTCTGCTCGGAGAACAAAGATAATGTACGAGGGTGGTCTGAAAAGTTTCAGACCTAACAATGATACAAGACATTTTTTCTGAAAATGTTTTATTTTATTTTTCAACATAGTCTCCTTCTAACTCTACACACTTCTCCCAGCGATGCTCCCATCTCTGTAACCCGTCCAAATAGTACTCGATGTTTTTCTCTGCAAAATAATTGTTCAAGGTGGTGATTGCCTCTTCATTTGATGAAAATCTCTGTCCTACGAATGCAATTTTTAGATGAGAGAACAAAAAGAAGTCGCTTGGGGCTAGATCTGGTGATTAAGGCAGATGGTTAAGCAGTTCAAACCGTAATTTGTGAATTTTCGCCATGGCAACCGCTGAGGTGTGAAACGGTGAGTTGTCTTGGTGAAAGATTTTCTTTTTCTGCAAATGTGGCCGTTTTTCCACACGTTCTGCCTTCAGCTTGTCAATTAATGATGCTTAGTATGCTCCTGTAATTGTTTTTCCTTTTTTAAGGTAATCGATTAAAATAACTCCATGACTAACCCAAAAAACAGTCACCAGCACTTTCCCAGTTTATGCTTTTTTTGGAGCCGGTTCCCCCTTTGCAGTCCACTGTTTGGACTGTATTTTTGTTTTGGGCGTATAATGGTGTATCCGAGTTTCATCTACAGTAATTAATCGGCGCCAAAACTCGGATTTATTGTGCCTAAACAGCACCAACAGAGCGTTGGAAATGTTCATTCGAACACGTTTTTGGTCTAATGTGAGCAAACACGGCACCCAATGCGCAGACAGCTTTCTCATATCTAAATGTTGATTTAATATGTAACAAACACATTCTTTTGTAATGTTCATAACCTCTCCTATCTCTCTCACTTTAATTTGGCGGTCGTCTATCACCAATTGGTGAACTTTGGCGATGTTTTCGTCGGCAGTTGCAGTTTTTTGACGTCCCGAACGTTCATCGTCTCCCAAGCTCTTACGGTCATGTTTAAATTCAGCTGCCCAAAATTTCACTGTGGTAAGTGATGGTGCAGAGTTCCCATACAAAGAGTCCAACTCATCTTTGATTTGTGTAGGCATATTGCCTTTCAAAAACAAGTATTTAATGACAGCTCGATACTCAATTTTGTCCATTTTCACAGAAACACTTACATCAACTCACTCGACTGTTACATAAATGGCTGAAACTTTGGTGAGTAACTTTCAACAGATAAACAACGAAATTCACTACCTTTTATTTATGAGTGCTGCCATCTTCACGTTGAGGTCGGAAACTTTTCAGACCACCCTCTTATTACATTGGGTTCAGGTAATAACCTTGACAGGCCTGTCAATTTCAGGAATGTTACACTCCACAAACCAACCACTGTTTCACAGATGCGGCCTATGACAAGATGGATTGTCATGCTGATACAATCAATCATCTCCAAACTGGTGCTCTGCAGCAAGCAGTACAAAACGGTTTAAAATATGTTCATACCCTTCTGCATTTAGAGTTTTCTTAAGCATAATAAAGGGACAACACCCTAACCACAAAAACACACCCCTTTACCAAAGCACCACCTTCTCCGTACTTCATTGTCGATACTACCCTCGATGGCAGGTAACATTCTCACTTCCATGGGATAGCCAGGATATATTACGATTTATCACAAACTTCCAATCATGCATTGTCCTTAGGCATCACTCTTTACACCACCTCAACTGTCGCCTAGCATTTACTACTTAAATGTTTGATTTATGGGCAACAACTTGACCTTTGTACCTCAGTCTTTGAACACTCAATACTGCCGTTGTGCTGGCTGGACTGCTGGTAGCAGTTTAGGACTCATGACTGATTCCTTCCGCCAACTTCTGGGGATTTTTTACAACCACCCTCCACAATGCTTGACAGTCTCAGTCCCTCATTAAATAAGGTCTGCCTGGTATTGTTTTAGTTCTGGTTGTTCATTTGTGTCTTTTCTTTACAATCATGTCTTCATCAGTCGAGTAGGGCAGCTTTAGAACAGTTGAAATATCCCTGATGTTGCTGTTCAGGTGACAGCCAATCACTATTCCAAGCTCAAAGTCACTGAGCTCTCCTGACGAACCCATTCTGCTGTTACTGCTCCTCTAATAACAACACAATTCTCCTCACCTCCGTTTATACTGGCAAGTGACTTCTAGCGTTCAGTTCTGCATTACATAGGGGTGTCCAGATACTTTCGATCATATTGTGTATGGTCTTTCCATTACCTATGAAGAAAATTGTTACCTCAAAAAACTACACCAATGCAAAAATTAAGTGATTCAAAGTATTGATTATGAAAATACAAATAATGTGCTAATGACTGATTATATAAAATAAAAATAAAAAAAGTGCATTTGCACACACGCACACGCATGTACACACACACACACACACACACACACACACACACACACACACACACACACAGAGAGAGAGAGAGAGAGAGAGAGAGAAACTAGAGATGTAATGGAGCTCCACATCCACAAGTGCAGAACTTTCATGTGAAACCCTACCTCCGCTTTCACATCCACAATTTTTATTGTGGATATAAAGCAGACGTTTTATTTACACTGTAATATGTATTATTCTTTTCTCACAATACAGAATTCGGCCCATCGTCACTTAGCAAACAACAATGGAACCCTTTTTTTTTTTGCAATCTTGTTATAAAAGTACCAATGAACTGAACGGTATTATTACCCAAGTGACGAAACTACAAGTTTGAACTTGTATGCAAAGTAAAGAGGCCTATTCAAGGTCCAACTTATATGACATCCATCCAAAACTACCATTGGACGAGTTCACCTAATCGCGCTACTAGAAAGGATTCAACAAAATGTTCCAAGCATTCTTTTACACTCGTGTATTCTCGCAGCACCATAGCGTCCTTATTGCACACTCATAGGATGTTTCCTCCAATCTGATCCAACACCATAGCTTGTTGGAAGACAAAGACTGGTATTTGTCTGGGTGTCCAGAAACATCCAACACGTCATACATTTAGTCCTGCAACTCCTTTAACGGCCCATCAAGATTCCTTTATTGGAAAATTACATCATTGTAGGTCCTAAAATTTTACTGTGAATGGGCCTCTAGAGTGATGGAAAGGCGGGTGGTGGTCTTGGAGATGTGCGGTGGTGTTTCTTTGTGCTTGATGCTTGAATTAGTCGAGCCATAAATTTCAGATGACAAAGATTATTTTTTGACGCCTGGGTAGTTATGTAAATAATTTAATTCACTTGTGAAATCATATCCCGTTTCTTGTTGTTGAAAGATGAAGCTAAAAATAAATCAGTATGGCAGTATTTTATGCAAATAGACTACAAAAAAAAAAATAATAATAATAATAATAATTTAGAAATGGGTATAAAAAATATATTTATTTTGATTTTAAGTATATTTGTGATAAAATATTATCTAAATAATCATAAATTTATTTTCCACATCTGCAAAACATCTGCATCCGCAGATGTCAAGCACCAAACATCAGTACCCACAAAGGTGACCTCTAATACAACCCTAATTCAAACCTGGGTCAGCCAAGAATCAATGTCACTAATCAGGAGACCACAGTGTCAAGTGAATGTTAATGGTACAATCTCATTATATTATAAAGTTGAGTCAAATCTTCCAGATCAATTATCTTGAGAATTCTTAGACAATTTCCCTATAATTTAAGATTCAACAGCGTGGTCCCAAAACGTAAATAGAGTGCTTAGTTTTGAAGGCATGCTTCATCCACTACCAGCTTACTAGGCCTGTCGTAGCTTCACTAGAACCCTGTTGGCTGTCATTTTTCAGGGTTCCTGTAAGGCCTTCACAGCTACCAAAATAATTCATTAATTTTATTTTATTTTGACCAATCATTTCAAAGATCTACTTTCCCACAATTATGGTTGGTCATTTTTCTGACAGATTTTTTTTGTATATATATTTCAATTATTGCCCCCTTATAGCTATTCTGATGTATTTCCATATATTTATTATTATTTGATTATATTATTATTATTTCTTATGTGTACTCCCACATTCGAATATTACTTATTAATAGTCTTTTTTGTATTGTTCCCATCAGCACCACCACCATTAACCTGGCATGTTTTCAATGGCCAGCCCAGTCATGTGGAAGGACTTTGTGTGTGTACACCCAATTACCTTGCCATGTGGTTTATATCAGCACACAATTATAGTTTCAAACCGAAATATTGTGAAGTTTGTCTCTTCAATTTTGTATTCGTTTCTGCCCTCTTGTCTATATCCACAGTATTTAATGAGTACTTTTCCTACCTACTCCACATTATTTACACTGCCTAAAAGAATTTTACTTTTCATTATTATCATACACACATATAAGATATCAAATAGAACTTCATACATCATAAGAACAAAAACCTAATAAAAATCTGAACATGGCTTTACCCGGAAATTTAAAAATTTAATTTACACAAAAAAGGAAAGACCTAATAGACTTCACAAAAATTTATCAATCAGTATACCTTAAAATTTTGTAATGGACCGTTGTAATTTGGGAATAAAAATGTATTTAATCTATTCATTGCTTATACGAGTTGAGGCTCTTGTCTTCAAGCAGCTGTGGGTCGCAGCGGAAATGCTAGCGTTGCGGGTTGAATTATGCCCTGCGTAGCGACACATGCGACGAACATGTGAACGGCATGCATTGTCCATGCAGTTGGCATAGAATATTCTAGAGTGTTCTGGTGTGGAACAAAGCTCCCACCACCAAGTTGAGAAGTCAACGTCACAAGTGTTCTTGTCTATGATTGGCTGGTTGAGCAATGGCGGCTGTCAAGACACATGGCGCGGTACGCTCCTTGGCGAATAAAGGTGATATCGCCATATTGTTCCTTCTTCATTCTGTTGGAAGCATTCGCGAGGAGAAGATGTAGTCGCTACTAGAACATCTGAGTAGCAGGTAAGACGAATAATGGTTCACTGTCCTGGCTTGCCTCGTAGTAGTAATGTCTGTTGATTGGTTAGGTTTCGTAAAGTTATAAAGTATTAATTATAGGAACAGTTGTGTCTAAAGTGTTATCTAATGGAAGTTATTTGATGAGTGTTAACAGTTTCATTACGCATTCTAAGTGTTCATTATGATTTTGGTGAGCTTCGTAACGTGTTATTTCCTCAATCCTTTATAAGGTAGATGGTTATCGGACGATGTGTAATAGTTAGGTTTTTATCAATAAATGTTGTTAACTTGTATTTGTGTGTCTTGTTTCACTAACCTCATAACACTCTTGGTTAAAGAACTCACGTTGCCTTCCTAATGAGTTACATAAATTGGTTTTCAGTGTCAGAATGTGTTAAGTTGAAGGTAGTAGTTTTCTGTGGTTATTTTGCCCACTTATATCTTTCGGAATATTAGCTAAAGCGTAGCTCGGAGTCTCTACGTTAAATATCGACTGCCCTGGTGTCAGATTACATGTTAAGATCTTCCGGCATCTGCCACAAGAAAAGCTCTACATTTCTACTCGTCAAAGGTAAGCACTATTTCATAATATCAGTGATAACGCCCATGCTAAAAGTGTGTGTTTGACCCACCCATTCGGTTTTCCATCCTGAAAATAGGGGTTTAGTTGGCTTTGCAGTGATTAGTGTAGATGTTGATATTCAGAATGTGATTATAAGGTTATGTTTGGTCTGCATTCAGTAATCCACGTTACGTTAATTGGGAAACACACACACGCCCACATACCAATACGAAGCCTCCCCTTTACAATTTATCATTCATATCATGGTGAAATATTATTCACTTTATTTCAGCAAAAATAAAATATTAAGATCTACCGATACTGAAATTAAATTTTTATTCATCAGTGAAATTTATACTGTATTGTACAAGAAAACTACGCATATTTTAAGTGGTAGATAAATAACAGTAGGTTCAATATAGTCACAAATAAATCAAAATTATTTATTATGCAACTTCAACCAACAAAATTCTGAAAGAATGCACAAAAAGAGTCTTACCTGTAAAAGCACCTTACCAGTATAAATATTCAAAGGTAACATAGTAGCAAACATCATTACTGCAGTCAATATTGCAGCAAATGTGTCTACCATGTGATAATTTCTGTAAAATATAAGAAAGACTTGTGAAAGAAAAATTATGAATATAAAAATTAGTGTGCATCAAATACTAAAATGCAGTTATAAACCTGGTTTTTGCTTCAATTGGTTCCCCAACATAACATTTAGCTCTTACATACTGGCTAGTATTAAATTTTTAAATTCCAGATGGAAGTTATATGACAATCCAAGATACTCAAAATATTAAATAACATAGATTGGACTATAAATGTTTGATTTCGTACTGTGAAACAAATTTCCTTTGAGTCAAAGGATGTGGCTAAAGATTAATCATTGATTAACCATTCTTTTCTTTAATTTTTAAAAGGAATATATAAAAATTCTAGAAACCCACCTCCAGTGTGGTTGCATTACGTAGCCACCACACTGGATCAGAGAGGTACAATGGGATTAGGATCGAGTCCTGGTTCCTGCATACTGGACGTCAAAATTGCAATTTCCCACAATCATCAAGATGACTGCTGGGATGGTGCCTAACCTCAAAAAAGAGCTAAAAGCTAAACTGATGCAATGAATGCATGAACAATAATATGCATAATTTGTCTAGTACAGTGGTTCCCAATTAGTTTTCCCGGAGTACCACTTCAAGAAAGAACTCAACCTTGTGTACCACTTACAGCTGAAATAATAAATGAACTAGACGACCCGTGCGAAAATTTCGCGATTAAAATACGACGAATAGTGAGGTTGAATGCTTGTAATATAATGAATAGTAGAACCGTAGTTTTGTAGCAAATATTTTTTTTAGTCTAAAAGGTAGACAGCAAAATACTCACAACATATTATGAAACAGTTAAGAAAATTTAAAACACACTTTATTTATGACAAACTGTCACTGACCTTGGTAGAATAAAACCAACCATAACAAACTGCACACAACATATCAACATCTCTGTGATATTTGTTGCTGAGCGAATTACATTGGAACTGTATAGCAAAACGACAGTGTTTCCGTAAAAGAAAAAAATATATACGAAAAACTACTTATTGAATAAAAAAAAAGTTTATTGACTTCTCTGTGATATCCGCTGCTGAAATCTGGGGACTTGGCTCTGAACAGTCTCATACGTGCTACCACTTTTAGCACCAAATTCTGAACATTTTTTTCTTAATTTATGATTTTACCTAGCTGGGGACCTTAATTTTTAAACCGATATGTCATTTATCGATTTCAGCTAGGTATCGAAGAAGATAAATGGCATTTAATAAAAACAAAAATTTAAAAATCAACACGTTCTATAACTAATATTGATACTTTTGCCCTTTAAGGGTCGAATTACAAAAAATTTCTTTTATAAAATATGGTGTGACCAAAGCAGCCACCTTGGTCTTTAAAATTATACCTCATTTATCGATTTCGGTTAGTTATTAAGCAAGGAAAAAAAAAAGTTTTGAGAAATGATGTTATTTTTGCCCCTTAAGGGTGTAATTTGGAGAAAGTTTTTTCTTAAAATATGATGTGACCATAGTGGATAATTTAATATTTAAATCGATACGTCATTTATTGATTTCGATTAGGTATCAAGGGAAATAAACAGCTCATGACAGAAAAATGCGCTGTAAAAATATTAATACTTTTTCCTCTAAGGATAGAATTTTTAAAAATTTCTTTATTAAAATGTGGTAACGGAACCGAAGACATTACGAAGACCTTAATCTTTTAAATGATACCTCCTTTATCAATTTTGTTTAATTGTCAACCGAGGTAAATGACTTGAGACACAAAAAACGCATTTTAGAAATACTGACATTTATGCCCTATAAGGGTCGAATAACGAAAAATTCTTTCTTAAAATATAATGTGACTATGGCGGAGACCTTAATATTTACTATGATACCTCATTTATCGATATAGGTTATATATCAAGGCAGATAAATGGCTCGTGACACAAAAATGCGTTATTGAAAAATTTATACTTTTCCCTTTAAGGGTTGAATTCCAAAAACATTCTGTCTATAAATATTATGTCACAAAGCTGAGACATTACTCCTCATAATCCTACTTCATTTATCGATTTTGGTTAGATACACAGGGAGATAAATGGCTCGAGATACAAAATACGCATTTTAGAAAAATCGACATTTTTGCCCTTTAAGGGTCGAAAAACGAAAAATTCTTTTCTTGAAATATAATGTTACCACGGCGGAAACCTTATTCGTTAATATGATACCTCATTTATGTATATCGGTTAGATATTAAGGGAGATAAATCGCTCGTGACACAAAAATACGTTATTGAAAAATTTAAACTTTTTCCCTTTAAGGGTTCAATTCCAAAAACATTCTGTCTTAAAATAATATGTCACAAAGCTGAGACATTAATCCCAATAACCCTACTTGATTTATGGATTTTGGTTAGATATCCAGGGAGATAAATAGCTCAAGGCATAAAAAACGAATTTTAGAAAAATTGACTTTTTTGCCCTTTAAGGGTCCAATTACGAACAATTCCTTTCTTAAAATATAATGTTACCACGGCGGAAACCTTATTCGTTAATATAATACCTCATTTATCTATATCGGTTAGATATTAAGGGAGATAAATCGCTCGTGACACAAAAATACGTTATTGAAAAATTTAAACTTTTTCCCTTTAAGGGCTGAATTCCAAAAACATTCTTTCTTAAAATATCATGTCACAAAGCTGAGACATTACTCCTCATAATCCTACTTTATTTATCGATTTTGGTTAGATATCCAGGGAGATAAATGGCTCGAGATACAAAAAACGAATTTTAGAAAAATCGCCATTTTTGCCCTTTAAGTGTCGAAAAACGAAAAATTCCTTTCTTAGAATATAATGTTACCACGGCGGAGACCTTAGTCTTTAATATGATATCTCATTTATCTATATCGGTTAGATATTAAGGGAGATAAATCACTCGTGACACAAAAATGCGTTATTGAAAAATTTATACTTTTTCCCTTTAAGGGTTGAATTCCAAAAACATTCTTTCTTAATATATCATGTCACAAAGCTGAGACATTACTCCTCATAATCCTTTTTAATTTATCGATTTTGGTTAGATACACAGGGAGATAAATGGCTCGAGATACAAAAAACGCATTTTAGAAAAATCGACATTTTTGCCCTTTAAGGGTCGAAAAACGAAAAATTCTTTTCTTGAAATATAATGTTACCACGGCGGAGATCTCGATCTTTAATATGATACCTCATTTATCTATATTGGTTAGATATTAAGAGAGATAAATCGCTCGTGACACAATTACGCATTGCAAAAATATTAATATTTTTGCCCTTTAAGGGTCGAATTACGAAAAATATCTGTCTTGATATATGACGTCACTAAAGCGGAGATCTTAATCTTTAAAATGATACTACATTAAACGATTTAATATACGTATCCAGGGAGATAAATGGCTCGTAACACAGAAAACCGCATTTTAGAAAGATTGACATTTTTGCCCTTTAAGGGTCGAATACCGAAAACTTCATTTTTTAAAATATGATGTGACCAAAGTGGAGACCATAAGCTTTGAAATGACACCTCATTCATTGATTTCTGTTAAGTATGAAAGAAGATAAAGGCTTGTGACAAAAAAATACCTTATAGAAATAATATATATATAAATGTGTTCATCCCAGCTGAGTACTTCATACACTACAGCATTATGCTAAATTGATTCAGTTTTTCTTAAAATATACTTTGCCAATGGTAATGTTTGCATTTTTTTAAATTGTCTTTACCAAGAGATAACTGGGCACATCCCTTGAAGCAACCTCACATACATCTGGGGGTACGTGTTCCACTAATTGGGAACCACTGGTTTAGTAGGAAGAAAGCCGCAGTAAGTAGGCAAGATGTAAAATAGTATCATCCATCTTTGTCTTGCACGAATCTGTTTTAGTAGGCTGCATAAAGGTCGGGCCACACTTGACTGACAATGGGACAACATGTCACTCCAACAACAGTGGGCCAAGTGATAGGTCACCCGCTTTCCTCCCTCCCCTCCCCACACCTTGTCTTCACAATTGTCCATAGCTTGTCTATGTGATGGACATGTACTTACTCAATCTTCAGCCTCCTTCAGCATTTTCACATGGTTGATTCACAGAATCAATGTTAAAAAAATTCCATAAAAATGAGTTGGCGGTAACAGCTATGGTTATCACCCAAACTGTATTATACAGTACTGTATTTTGCATAGGCATATTTTATAATCTACAAAAGTAATAAAGTATGTTAAAATATTTTTTACGTGATCAGTGGTTGATATTTAATGTACAAAAATCGTATCCCAATGCAGTCTTAGCAAACCATCATTTAAAGGCTTTGGCACACTAAGATTCTCGGTTTTTTTAATGCAACCACAATGAAATGTCAAACGTCACTCCGCACTTGACATGTTTGTTTTGTTTGAGGTTACCTTCAATTCACTGTATACTTTTTGTTAATGAAGTATGAGACCATAAAAATGCTGTATAATAATAATTTTTTGTGGTCTCAAAGACCCAGTCACAGTGTTTCTTATTGATTACATAGAGCACCTCTACCTTATACATCTAACTTACTCTGGTAATCCTACCAGGAAAAGGAAACCTGCAGTCCAACTCGGAATTTGAACCATAGAACGTCCTAGCATCTTTGCATTAACAATCAAAGCTTAGCCAAAGGTGAAGGTTGATTTTAAAACCCACAAAAGTTGCCTCCAAGACCAAAATCCTTCCATGCCACCATTGCATACCGTACCCATCTGAGTCAACAGATCAAATCTAAAAGATGAAAAAATAATTATTCAAACATAATAAAATAAACATACTCTTTTTCTATAAAATGTACATTATTTTTGCTATCTTAAAACACAAATGTAGTTTTATAAACATATTTTTCATTACTTTTAGATTTAGTCTGGTGACAGATTGTTTTGGCGTGTGATTGGGGAATAGAATGCCCCCGGTCCCTGTATCAGCTGCAATTTATAATATCTTAAAATTAATCTTCACCTCTGGCAAAGATTTGATTTATTAATATTAGATGCTAGTACGCTCTACATTTTATTAGTATTTGATGAACCTGGAAGCGAGGTTGAAAGGGGGGGGGGGGGAAGACACTTTTTACAGAATTTTTCTTCCTACTTCTGGCTTTACGCTTCTTCAACACTGAGGTCATTATAGACAGAAAATGACTGGGCTAAGAATCAAGAAGGAATTCAGCCATTGCCTTTTGAAGGAATCATCCTGGCATTCATCTGGAGTGATTTGGGGAAACCATGGAAAACCCAAATCTGGATGGGTGGATAATGTTTCAAACCCACATGCTTCAAATGCGAGGCCAGGTCATTACCATTTACCCACCACTCTCTGTTTTATGGCAATCAATAACACGAAACTACATTTGGTCATAAAGGAACACAAATTTCCAAACTGCCTCTATATGTGCTTCTCCACATCCACTAACTCGACATCACACCACACCATTAAAAAGTAAACTAAATTATTGGAGTAATCACTGAAGGTGTTGGACGGCATGCGGTGACATTTGAAGTAACTTCAATCGAGTGAGTGCCAACAATAAGGAAAGTGTTGGGGCATATCAGTATCAGTCAAATGTGGCCCTACCTTAAAGGTTGGGCTGCACTTTATCACACCAAGCCTGCATGGTTACCATGCCGACAGTTTTTATATTGTTGGCACTAACTCTACTGAAATTAGTTCAAACAACACCAAATCACAATCCAACACTAGGCCAAAATGTACAGCTATTACTCGATTAGTCTAGTTTACTTTTTGACAGTGGTGGTGCGCTGTCGGTCTGGTGGATGTGGAAAAGTGTATAGCGGAAGGTCAGAAATTTTCAGTCCTTGACAACCAAACGTTGTTTGATGTTATTGATTGCCATAAAAAAGTGTATTTTTTTTCTTCAAGCACACTTTGAGGTTTATCAAAAGATGGCAAAATGTAGATTATGCAATTGTAAAATATTTGTAAAAATTCGTTTCAACTTTTGTCAAATGCTGTTAGCCCGAATTCATTTTTGCAGAGATTTTTGAACATTGATTCAGTGAATGTAACAGGAGATTGAAGACTGAATAGGAACATGTTCATCAGACAGACAAGTGTAGATTCATGAAATCCGAGCCGTCCCTCGGCCATCTGATGGGACAGGCACGGTGCCTACTCCGTGTGGTCAGTGTTGCCTGATCTTGATAATATTATCTATGAAAACAATAGATGAACAACTGCAAAGTGCGCTATAAGAGACATGTGAATAACAGATTTGCTGACTACAATGTAAGATTTCATTTATTAACAAGGCACACCTACCGAAAAATATTGTAAGTATAACAAAAACATGCATCATCAATTGATTTTAGGTCAAATATGAAATAACCAGTAAGAATGGGCTTAATATGCACGTGCATATAATCCAGTAATTAGTGGTAGATAATATTTTTTATCTATGTGACATCAACACACAGAGGAAAAAAATGTTCATTACTTTAATTGTTCCATAATAGTTTTGCTCCTGTCATTAGTTTCTCTACTGGTTTGATGGAATCCTTTCTTACCCTGTGCTAACCTCTTAGTGCTTAGAACCTAAATCCTCAATTATCTGCTTCATATACACTAATCTCTGTCTTCCTCTGCAATTCTTACCTTTGAATGTTTCATCCATTAACAAATCCCACGTTTTATGATGTGACCCTCCATCCTGTCTCTTCTTTCTGTAAAACTTCCACAAACTTGTTTCCTCAACCATTAGTGTTCATTTCATACTTTTTCTGCCCACTTAATTTTCGGTATCCTTCAGTAATACCACATTTCAAATTCTTCCCAATTTCCCTTCTTTCTGGTATCCCTAAAGTCCTTGCTTCACAACCATAAAGTGATGTGTTCCACTTAAGAGTTTTGAAGTTCCTTCTGAGTCATAAATCAATATTTTAAACTAACGGATTTCTTTTTTTCAAGAAGGATTTTTTCGCTAGTGCTATTCTGCTTTTATCATCATTCCTGCTTCAGATATCAGTTTTAAGTTATAAGTTTAATATTGCCTTCTTGCAGTCAAAATGTTTACCGTATATATATATATATATATATATAGAACAATGCAACGCAAGACCAGTGTTAGCATAGGCATGAGCCCAGCTACACATTATAACTTGCAGTCAATATACCTTTGTAAATTATTTTTATTCTACTTACAACTTTATTGATTTTTTCTCCGATACTGAATCATTACATTTATCATATTCATTGTTAATGAATTAATGATGAAAAATCATGACATATGTAATTAGTAGGGCCCGGATATATATGCACGTAAAACATCTAATATATGCATGCAAATATGCACAAAAAAGTCCTAAAATATGCACTAACAATTAAAGAATATGCACTAACAATTAACGAATCTACACTAACAATTAACGAATATACACTAACAATTAACGAACATGGACTAACTATTAAAGAATATACAGTTATCAAATGATTTATTTTATGTCAACTCACTGATATACACGTTTCATTCCTTACAAAATGATGAATCACAATATGTTACCAACAGTTTTTCAATGTTTTCAGGGGTCAAAGATTTTCTGTTGTCAGACAAAATTAGTTTATAAGCCGAAAATGATCGTTCCACGTCAACGGACGTTATTGGGCAATACTTGTACGATGGTGCTGACTGTTCGGAACATTCATCTGGCAAAGATTGTGTGGTTCCACTTAAATACGTATTAATTGATTGAATCTTTTGCAGACCTGGGTTTGAGTCTAACACCCTGCTGAGTTTAGATTTAACTTTTTCTCCAATTTCACCAGGGACGGCATTTAAAGAAGAAATTGTTTTGTGAAGCAACTGAATAGACTCGTGAAGGGGTGCACCGCTAGTTTCTAGACCCTTAATAGCATTAGAAAGTGACGAATAGTGTACATGGATGAAATTGATATCTCGATATACAGTATCACAATCAAATGCGCACTTTGCTTCACGAACACACGCAGCACGATCGTCATGACCAATACTTGTAACCACATCTTTCACTTGATGAAAGTTCTCCTGGTAGAACAGCACTGCAGACAACCAAGTTCCCCATCTAGTGAGAACAGGTTCCGGTGGAAGAGGAACCTCAGGCAGACGATCCTTATAAAACTGTACACGCGCTGGTGCTTTTAGGAACACTTTTTTTCCACTTGAAATTACTTTGTTAACTGAAGGAAATAGAGAACGTATCTCTTCTGCAATGCGATGTAATCCATGCGCCAAACATGTAACATGGATCAGATTGGGGAAAAACACTCGAAGCGACTGACCAGCTTTTAACATATATGAAGCTGCGTCTGTGATTAAAACACGCACCTTGTAACAATCACTCTCCGATTCAGTAGGCCACAGAAGTCGCAGGGAATCGTTTATAAATCTTGCAATTGTACTGTGGTTGGTTTTCTCTAACACTTTGGTTGAAAGTAAATGTGGTTTTCCGGGTTCTTCTTGACATAGTTTGCCCACTATAAAGTTCGCTACGTATCGGCCACATGAATCGGTTGTTTCATCTACCGATATCCAGACACAGTTCCCTCCTATGTCAGACCGAATTGAATCCAGGACAGAATCGTGTAGAGAGAGCAAATAATTTTTCCTGAGGGTGGATTCATCCGGTATCCTTTGATTAACACAATACTTTTGAAGAAATGCTCGTAGATCTGGATTATTCAATTTATGCAGCGGGATATTGCTGCATACAAAAGCCTTACACAGGTCAGCAGAGAATGTATTAACAGACCGTGATACCTGAGTTAAAAGTAGCTGTTGCGTGTTCCTATTCTTTTCTTTTGACCTGAGATGTACAGCTGTTTTAGAATGCTGTTCAAGTTGAAATTTTTTCTCACATTTTATATTCTTCTCACATACTTGACAGTACACAACTTCACCGTCACTAGAATAGTCACTGTTGCCTGAAATCCACTGCTTAATTAAAACTGATCTTGTGCATTTTTCTTTAGGCATTTTTGGAGTCAGATTAAAGAAACTTAATCTTAGCACACGAACACTCCTGTCAACACAAACTTTGAGAGGCTACTGTTTTTGGAAAGGAATGTACACGTCCCTTTAAAAGTACGAATCCCTCAGGTCTGGAAGCCAGGAATCTGTTCTCAGGAAAACTGGCTCGTACCGCAATTAGGGGAATATTCCCGAAAAGATTAAAGAAAACCGCTGGCCTTCCCGGTAGTTGTCGCACGAATAAACACACTGGTAGATAACGAATATTCCAAGTGGGGGTAAATACTTGTGACTGTCGTCTCCTCAAACAAGAATTTGCCGCCTGAGGGAGAATAGAGCTATTCTTTGATTTTGCCGACCCCACCCGCCCTTCCCGTGAATGTTACCGCTCAGGGCAGTAGAGAAGGTCGCCGCCACACAAATTTTCCATTTGCAGCACCTCCAAACATGTCACTGTGTGAGTTTGGATAAGGTAGAAAATTCTCTACATGTGAATGCCAGTACAAAAAAATCCTGTTTACTCCAAGAATTTAACTTACTTGTTGCGGTTGCCAAGGATGTCCAACATACAGGTACATTAGGCTTTACAGTTTCTTCAGAAGTATCGGATATTCAGTTATGAGATGAAATAAAAGCTAAAATATGCACATATCCATAAAATATGCACTAACCCTCAAAATATGCATTTGCATATGCGCATATGCTTTTTTGAAAAATCCGGACCCTAGTAATTAGGTAGATTACTTTTCTTCTATTATCAAACCCAATTTTATTGATACTTCTCTTTGATGTTGATTTATCAAATTTGAGTCGAATGTTAGTAAATTTATGGTGATAACTTACATGAAGAAGAAAAACAACCTAGACTATTTCTGGTCTATGTTGATAAATTAACAGGCATTGCTAGTTAACAATAAATGTTCATCCTCATAAACCACCTCACCTCAGGTCATTTGGAGTTCTCAATAGCCTCCATCCCAAGTCTGATTTTTACCACCATTCTGTTCTTGTACAGTTGTCATGTACCCCCATAATTCTAAAATAATGAGCCTTCCATTCTTTAATACCCTACATGCACGCATGTCAACATGTACACATTAAAGTATTGAGATGTCAGCTGAAATATGAATCATGATAAATATGTCAGTTGTGTTTTTTTGTATTATTTTGTTACCAGCAAGCCCTACTTTGATAATTAACTTTTTTCTAATTCAATGTGTTAAGTAGAACAAGGAGAAAAAACCAAGAGTGTTTTTGGTCCATGTGGAAAGAACTTTGAAATCAATTCTCATTTCTGATACTGCAATAATCATTAAAAATCATAAAACTCTAGCTATCAAATGAACTAAATATTTTAGTTTTTATCTGTTTACAACAATGCATATAATCTTCTGCTAATACAGGAGTCACTGAACTATCATAAGAATAAAGGATTATTATTTGTAGTGAAATAGTACTTACCTCATGTCTATGAGCAGTTCAGTCAAAAACAGTAAGGTTGCTCCAGTCGATGTAATAAGCAGTAATGGATTTATTCGGGGTAGCAACAAACTGCTGAGAGCAGGAATTAGTGTACAGATACTGTAAAACAATAAAATAGATTAGAAGATAGAAACAAATTCTGCATACCAAATACGAAATTAACAACTATGCCATAAAATTTAGTATATATAATGAAAGCCAAGTGGGAACATTGAACTGAATATCTATGCTTCACTAATTTATTTCAAACTCATTTAAGTGGATGTTGGTATATCCGAGATTAATAGATGTCGACACCATTTGACCAACCACCATGAAAGAGGCACATACATGGAGAAGGTTTATGACAAAAAAAATAAAAAACCACCTACTCTTCCCCTTTATGGCCCTTAATTTTTGTACAAAACTACATTTATTATCTGATTTTGATTGAACTTTACACACATCTACATTAAAATAGATAAAAAAAAAAAATTACTGTAAAAATTTGATTTGCAAGAAGCCAACCCCTCTGCCCCTTTTTACCCCCTCAATTTTTGTTGACGTTCTTTATCCAAAGCTACAGTCGACACCATTTCACTGATCACCATGAATGTTGGTACAGATATGTATTTTTTTCATGGAGAAGGTTTTGACTAGAGAAAATCCAAAACCTCCTCCCTTTACATCCCTTAAATTTTAAACAACCCAACAGTTTTTATCTGATTTTGATGAAACTTTTCACATGTACAAAAACTGTCAAAAATTCATTTGCAAAAACCCAACCCCACTTCCTGTCGCATTTCGTGGCGCACTTCATGTTGTATTTCTTGTGTTCAGTCGTATTTTTACTTTATTAAACTTTTATTTAAATAATAAGTAAACTTGTCTGATGATTAATTAACATTTATTAAAGTTCAATCATATGCTTTTAACTCCGAAGATTGCAGGTTCTTTTATCAATAACTTCACGTTCCAACTCGTGTCTATGCTCTCACACTAGCTCTCATTGATATCCAACTGTTACCATAGCAACCTCTTACTGACAGAGAGTAATCTATAAACCCTTGTTCTTCGTTCTGCCACTTCCCCTATCTGCCCACTCAATTTTTGCCAATGTTCTTTATACAAAGCTGCAGCCGACACCATTTCACCGATCACCATGAATGTTGGCACAGGTATGTATTTTTTCATGGAGAAGGTTTAGGACTAAAAAGATCCAAAATCACCCCCTCACCCTTTTACACCACATAAATTTTATACGAATCCACAGCTTCTAGCAGATTTCAATGGAACTTTGCTCACGTATACTTTAAAATAAAGATAAATATACTGTCAACATACGGTTTGCAAATACATAACCCCTCTCTCTCGATTTCCAACCCATCGATTTTTGTCAGTGTTCTTTATTCAAAGCTACAGTCTACCCCATTTGACCGATCACCATGAAAGTTGGCAGATGTATGTATTTTATCACAGAGAAGGTCTGACCCAAAAAAATACAAAAGCCACCCCATAGCCATATTTACACCACTTAATTTTTAAATAAATCCACACTTTTTATCTGATTTTGATGTACCTTTGCACTTGTATACTTTAAAACAAAGAAAAAATATTGTCCACATTAGTTTTACAAAAACCCAATCTCTATCCCTCTTTTAACCCCTTAATTATCATCAATATTCTTCATATAAACCTACAGTTTCTATCTAATTTTGGAGGAAGTTTACACAAGTAAACTTTAAAACAAATAGAAAATTACTGCCTATTTTTCATTTACAGAATCCCAAGCCCTCTGCCCCTTTCCACCTCCTTAATTTTTGTCCTGTTCTTTATAAAAAGCTAGAGTTTCTATCTGATTTTGAAGCAAGTTTGACACATAGACGTTAAAACAAAGAAAAATACTGTCCTCTTAGTTTTGCAAAAACCAAACTACTCTCTCACTTTACTCCCCCTTAATTTACTCCAATGTTCTTTATACATACCCACAGTTACTATCCAATATTGATGGAAGCTAGCACAGTTATACTTTTAATCAAACATTTGGTTTACAAAAGCCAAACCCCTTTAACCCTTAACCCCAACCTCTATTAATTTCCAATGTTCTTTATAGGAAGCTACAACTTTAAATCCTGCCAGAATCAATATAGTTAATTTTAAAATTTGCCAGAATATTCATAAAATAAATGTGTCCTAATGTCTTAACATGAACATCAGATTTTAACTTGGATCCTAAGACCCATTAAAAATCTTTATTTTCTGCATGATGCCAGAACAAAGAGATATATTCCAGATGTAGATTTATGTATGTCATATGTATTAATGAGAGGGAGGTACACGTGCTGATTTTCTAGCAGCAACTTTAACAGATATTGTGACTAGGTTGAAATACAGCCTGGACCAAAATACAAACTGACATTAAGTATCACAGCATCCAATTCACCCCACTTTGGGAATTGTTCAGGTTTATTGGAGTTTAGTTTACTTCTGGAAATGACTAGTGCCAAATTAATAAAACTTGGTATACATGTTTCACATTGTAAATATAAAAACAGTGTACGGGTAAATCAATCCTGATTAGATCGGGTGATGCCAGGTACTCATCTAGTATCATATTATTTCTGACTTGTAATCAGGAGTGTGTCAAGAGTGTGGACAGTTAGAATGGAAATGTTAATGGCTGTCTGAAAATGTATCACTATGAAATTGCAAGAAGACAAATGAAGGCTACACTCCTTTTATTTACTGTAGGATCCATTCATAAATTTTCATGTTTGGTCTTGAAAATATAATTACTCATCTGGAGGTCTGAAAACAATCACCTCACAAGAACTCTCCATAATACTGCACATACTTCCAGTGATCCCATCATTGCTGGATGCAATTCAGTAAAGCCTGTTTTGCTATAGAGTACAGTGCTTTCCAATACGGTTACTAATTTCTACCTTCTGGAATAGCCAGAAATCACTATTAGGGAGACTAACAAACGAATGGGATGCCTTGTGTGTCCAAAAAAGTGTAATCAAATGCAAACAATGACTGATTATTTCACTTAAAGCAAGTTAAAAATCCTGTATTCACAGTCTGATTGTCAAAATTGAGTTTTAAATTTGTAGAATTTGAATGTAATCAGAGGTAAAAAAATTCCACCTTTGTTCCAGAATGTTAAAGGCCATCATTTAACCTAAATTTCTCTAATAAATGATCAAAATTAGTTAAAAGAGCAGCAGGCTCATCAGAATCCAACAGTAAAGTACATTTTCTTGTAGTTTTTGATCAAAAGGTAAAGTTCGATCATAATTAATTGTCAACACTGGCTTTATAAAGAGAATTGCTTATTTCATAATAGAATTCGTTCCCTTCATGTACAGAGATGTAGTAGGTGACCACGATGCAAATGGGATATTACACTTTAGGTTTATGAAATAGTACTGAAAAGATATTTCAGATTTAGGTTGAAATTAACATGAAGTTGAAAAAATATTTAATTAATTCCACAGTACCAAGTTTTTAAGTTACAGTAAAGATTCATAGCTCAAAAGATGAGTAAAAATTGGAACTGCATTATATAAAAATTTTGAATATTTGTACACAGCAGAATTCAGCTAGATACAGTCTGAAAAGTATGTTTAAAACAAAGTAGGTTTTTTTATGCATACTGAACAATTTTTGTACAGATTTATGTAGTATTTTGGCTAGGGAAAATAAAATACAAACTAGAAAATGGCAGGAGGAAGTTATAAAGTTTGATTACAGATTTTGAAGGGAAGAATGGAAACTTTATTAAGGAGATTTTGTATCGTATAATAAACATCACTATCATATAGGAAATTGCATTCTGTAATGTTTGGAAAGTATTTCAGTCCAGTAGCAGACATAAAGAAAATCGAAGATTTTAGTTAAGACGCAGTAGGGGTTTTCTTTAAGGAACAAAATTGTAAGCAAGCTGGTTTATATATCAAAAGTTAGGGGAGAATGAGTAGATGATTTTAAAACAAGAATTAACACTTTAGCTTAAATACTTCCCAAATGAGAGGCAATTTTAGGATTTTAGACTTTGGACTTTTTTACAGACAAACGGCTGCAGTTAGGGAAAATTTTACAAGAAATTAATTTAACGCTTAGATAAAGAGCTGCCATCTACAAAAGTTTTAAAAAGATTGGAGCGAAAATAAGGTTGGGCATTGCATAATTTCATTGAAAGTTGTGCAAGAATTCAGAGTGCCTATAAATAGGGAGCTGAAGCCCATGGTGGTGGCAGTTATTCAAAAGCTATAGTAGCGTGAAGTTGATTAGGGGCACAGTAGATTTTGGCACCATGAGCAGTAGAGGAAGAAGACCTTAGACAGCCATTGTTTGGCCAGTTTCAACAGACAGTGGATAAGTGACATTACTCTCCATGTTTTATAACTCTATTTGGTTTTGGAGGTCTTTGGCAGTTCTTGCTGCTCAACCCTGGTTTAAACCTGCATTAAATTATTTCGGAGAAGAGTTCTGTGTGACGGACGGGTTGCTACTCTGTCTTCAGTCTCCCTTAACATATACACTTGGCTGATTCACAGAATTAATGTTAAAAATTACCTTAAAAGTGATTTGGGGATTGCAGCTACTTTACTGTAGAGTACTGTACTTAATTTTGCGTAGGTGTACTTTATAATCTACGAAAGTAATAAAGTTTGTTAAAATACATTTTTATTTTTTGCCTGACCCCTGTTATCACCTCACTGTTTGATCTCTTATGCACAAAAATAGTATCCCAACGCAGTTTTGACAAATGATCATCACTGTACTAGATTGAAAGATTCTCATGTATATCAACATAGTCACAATGAAATGTCAAGCGTCACCCACTTCACATTTAATGTGTTTGTTTTGGTTGAGGTTCCTTTCAATTCACTCAATATTTTTTTTTTAACAAAAACTTAGAAGATGATTATACATTTTAATTTAAAAACTGTAAAGATTCTGTAAAATAATAATAATTTCATGTGATTTAAAAATTCCAGTCACAGAGTTTCTTATCAGCCACGCAGTACACCTCTATCGTTGTCGCCTATTTTCAAAAGGAGACCTACAGATTAACGTGAAACTCAAACCATGGAGTGCCCCAGCATCATAGCATTAACCAATCAAAGCTTTTCCATAGATAGCTGTCAATTTTAAGACCCATGAAAATCACAGCTGACAAAGGGATTTGAACAAGGGACTTTCAGTACCCCAAACGTATGCTGTATCCATCTGAGTCAAGAGACAAATCTGGACGTAATGACAAATAAATATTCAAACATAGTAAAATCTATGTACTTTTTTTCTATATAATTTATTTTTGCTATCCCAAAACACAAATGTACTTTTCTATGATTGAATGCATATTTTTCAGTACTTCTAAATTCAAATGCTTGTGGCGTGTGATTCGGGTATGGAAGGTCCTGGTTCAAAATCCAGGTCTCGGATGCAATTTTTACAGGACTTAAAATGGACCTTCTCCTCTGGAAAAGCTCTGATTTGTTAATGTGAACATGCAAGGACCCTATCTACATTTTACGAACATCTGATGAACCTAAAGTAAGGCTGGGAAAAAAAGGATACTTCTAAAGCAATCAGTAATGCTAAATCAACATTTAGTTGTAAAGGACCAAAATTGGTGAACTCTTTGTATACGCTTTTCCATACTGACCAGCCCAATACCGGCCAGCACTGTCAAAAAGTAAACTAAACTAATGACGGCCGACACTCGGTGCAGTGTCATTTGAACTCACTTCAATCGAGTGAGCGACAACAATAAGAAAAGTGTCGATTGGGGTTTATTGTGGCCCAACCTTTACTTTACATGTAAACTTGTAAATTCGTTGCTTAGGTACTAACACCATTTAGTTCATTTTACTTCTATTGCAAGATCGTCAGAAAACAACCACTTTTTTTGCTAGCTAAGCAACGATGGGCAGAATCTCGAATAAAGAGAAAAGACTAATATATTCTGCAATGTAAACAAAACATCCACTATACATCCGCATTAAAAATTGCGGATGCAAAAGCGAATGTCGGATTTCACTCGAAAGTTCCGCTCTTGCGGATGCTGATATCCGTTACACCCCTACTATGTACTAGCCATTAAAAATACTAGGCCCAATTCCAAAAGACTAATTTACACAGGCTACAAGTTGTAACTGTTTTCAATCCTAGTACAACATTTGAACAGGTAACAGAGGATATGTGATCACTGAGGAACTATCACTGATGAGGATAGGCTAGTGATAGTTGGGGACAAGAGGAAAGGATAGTATTGATAAAAATCATGTTTTACAGTATTGGGTCTGGCCTGGAGAAGGTGGTGAAGGAGGACAGCTTACATGGAAGCAAGTGATGCAGTTCA
The DNA here is from genome assembly GCA_031002005.1 of Vandiemenella viatica. Lineage (NCBI taxonomy): Eukaryota > Metazoa > Arthropoda > Insecta > Orthoptera > Morabidae > Vandiemenella > Vandiemenella viatica. The sequence goes on from CM061919.1 coordinate 121,874,280, forward strand.
TGTTGTCATGATTGGCCAAATAAGAACTCAGCTGTGAGATTGGTTAGCATGGAGGTGGTGGTGCTCCTTAGAAAAGGCACAAGATCTGTGAAGAGAGCTGTGTTTGCGGACACCATTTGTTATGAAACAATAAAATAAGCAATTCAGATTAGTCTCAACCCAAGATGAAAAAGTCATAACTAAATAAGTGATGTTCCACAGATACCAACTTTATTCCAGTCACCAGATATTTTTATGGTGTAACTAAAATTCTCTTCTTTCTCCCTAAAAATATCTTGTGGTAATAGTAATGCAGTTTCACTACTAATAAAATTCAAAGCACACTTTTATTACCTCATTGAATCTTCCCACATACTCTGAAGAATTTCCAAAAGAATAGTGAAATTACACACTTAATTTACATAGGTTGCTACATCTACTAAATGTACCTTGCAGACTCCACCACACAGTGTGAGAGATGGCCAAATTCCTTCCACACCTTTAATTACATCAATATCAATTAGGCATAATGCTATAAGAAAAATAAAAGATAAAGCTTTAAGAAAAACCACTTCCAGTCATGGTGGGGTTAGAACTACGCCCCTTTTAGGATACAAGCTGCCGGTGAAATCAAAAGTAGGTTACCAACAGGATATTGAATATAGATGCAAAATGAGAGAAATTATCAATACCATTGGAATAATTCAAGACGAAAAATCAATAATACAGGGAAGGAATAACAATAAAGAGGGTGAAAATTAATGAGAATATGCCAAAGCCAGTTAAGAGTTTGGTAACAATAGAGGTGCACAAATCACAAATAATTAGATAGTGTATTGGTACAAGAAAGTTGTGATTGACTAGGAGGTTTTTCCCAAATGTTATAGAGTGAACCACGGAGATAGAGGAGGAATGGTAACAATTCACTGGTGTTTATAGACCATAATCAGTAATTACTAGGGATATATTTCTGAGGGATACAAAAGAAAAAAATGAGTGTTGACTGATTACCAAAGTGGACGAATTAGTGACCAAGATGCAGTAGTTGAGGAACAGTAAAATTCATTATCAGAGGACAAATGTGAGTATAATATACTCATTATTTATGGGCACTTTATTCACCTTTAAATATCATTATGGAGACACGAAGCTGAAGGTGTGTCCATGGAATCATACCATCCAAAAATTAACAAATAGCAAATTGGGAACACAGCCCACAGTCCTCCGCAGATCTGCTCCATCACTATGTTTCTTTGCTGCAGAATACACAGCACTAGTTTGGCCAAACTACTCCCATCTGAAGAAGATAAATATAACACTAAATAAGACATGGCACATTATAATAAGCTACTCCCATCAACCAAATTTATCAGCTTGTATATATAAACTCTCCAGATATCAGGACAGCTGAATAAACGGAAAAGCAAAAAACTGGAGCCAGACCCCAGGCATCCCATGTTTGGAAATTAATCCCAAACCTTGAAGCTGAAATCAAGAAAGAGCTTCTTGCATAATGCACTGACTTCATTACTATATACTAAATGCTGAGCAGAAATGTTGCAAAATTTGGCATCAGGAAAATCCAAAGGAGGAATCTGCAGCAGGCTCACCTCCCTTACACAATCTGGAAAGCCCTGAACAGATTTAGAACCGGTGTATCTTGATATAAAGAAGACATTAAGAAATGAGGTTACATCCAAGAGGATGATTCTGTGAATCTCATGCTGATCTGCAGAAACTTAACGATTCCTGTACACTTGATGGCCTGTTTACAGTGTGTGATGAGGCCATTCAGGCCACTATGTTCTGAGTCTCATGTGGAACATACTTGGTTACCAATGCTAGACTCTGCTTTATGAAAATGTTCATTTGTTCAAATAATTTGTATGTTTCATTATATGTGTGGTATATCTCTTGAATTGCATTTATATTACCTGGGGAACATAATTGCTAATAACAGTAGAGGTGAGTTAGAAATAATGAACAGAGTAACCAAAGCAGTATCATGCGGGGCTTGCTATGGTACATGAAAGTTCCCAGAAGAACAAAAATTTCCTTGTACAAATCATATCTCATTCCTATTCTTACATATGCTATGGAAACATGTACACTAACATCAAAGGACCTTAGCAAGAGTCAAGCCTGTGAAATGAAGTTTCTTAGAACTGCCATCCCGAAAACGAGACTTGACCATATAAAGGATGATGAGATTAACTCCTTTTATCATACATGCACATACAGTTGAAATTCAGTTTCCAAATATTAGGCAAAAACACAGTGAAGTACAAGACTAGAAAACAGACAAGAGGCATAAAACTGATACCAAGCTTATGGAATTCTTACCATCAGACTAGCAAAATATTACAAGGTTACTGCCTGTTAAAAATGAGCCCAGCAGACAGATTTTGCATATTTGAAATTGTAACAACATGCAAAAGAGTGTTGGCCAATATCAAAACTGCTTTACAATAAAACATTCAGAGACTTGGAAATGGCTGAAGTTGTAATAAAATACTACAGCATTTAATCTGCTAAGCAACAATCTAGCAATTATAAATATTGATTGAAATGGTCCAGTAATTTTAAAATAACAGCAGAAACTAACTTAAACCATTTAGTAGTAGTTCAAATGCAGTAAACTCTTTATATCAATTAAACATAAAGTTACATGTTCTATTGTATATGAGTGGCCCATAATTTCTGTTTAAAGGGTTTAAATAAGAATAAAGACTGGCAAAATAGTGGCAGCATCATCAAGTATCATCACAAGTATCACGTTTAAATCCATATATACAATTTTAGGAAATTCTTTAATCCTAGATCAGTGTTCGGCAATAAAGGTTTCTCCTTTTGAAGGAGCTCTCTGAAGTCTTAATTTGCTCCTAACATTCTCTTTCATGCTTTGGTTAAAGTTTTATCCCCTAAATAACATGTCTCTTCATTCTTCTAGTAAACATTTCAGAGCTGAAGAGATATTCCAAGTAGTGGTCAAGTATGGGAACCGGAACAGTGGAGAGAAAATGAAAACAGTTCATAGAGATAATAAGAACAAGAAAAACTATTTTAATTTCAAAACAAGGAATTCCAAAAGCATTTATCCTACAAACTACATCAGTAAGGTGAGAAGGATAAAGTAGTTACGAAGAAAGTAGCTTAGGAAACAGCAATGCAATTAAGGAAAATTTGACATAACTAAGCAACTAATAGGGAAGTTACAGATGTCTTCATTATTATTATTATGGGTAAAGGAGGACCACTGAATGATGTAGCTAGAAATACCAATCACATTGGTAGATATAATAACAGACTTCAACTAAGTTATTAGCACCCTCATGTCCTTAAGTTAAGGGATTATTTTTTAGATTGATGGAAAAACAGAGTATGGTGATAATGTGAGCCCTGAGAACAATTAGACTCATGGCACAGTGTTACTGATACATGATATACAGGAAAGCCAGACACTGACAATGGGTGGTACTGGCCAAGTGTGGTGCCCCTAGGCAGAACATCAACTTGCAGTAACACATCCCATTGATAGCAAAGTGCTGTACAGTTCAACAAAGGTTCGTGGTGGTGGTGCTAGGGCTGCAATCCTATGGCCTAGAGCACCTAGCATGTTCAATAGGATTTCAGAGAGCAAGCTGGCCTCTCTAGACATGTGTGTCCTCACATTTCAGGCACTTATTCACCTGGCCTGTGTGGGTGGGCATTACCATCCATCAAACAGAACATGGGCATATATGCACTATGAAAAAGCCACGCATACTGTTGCAGGATGTCATTCTTATAAACAGCAACCGTCATAGTAACCTAGGAAACATATGTAGTCGTTTACTTGCTTCTAACATAATGCCGCTCCAGACATGTGACTCATCCATGAACAAGACACTACCCTCCATTCCTGGGTCCAATCCCTGTGAGCACAACACTACATTCAATAAGCTACATGGCACATTTGTGCGAGGGGAATGCATCTGGCATGTTACCGAGCATACAGAGCACCCTCTCGTCGAAGATAGACTGTCTGACGAGAGATGTGCGATCCAGCAGCTGCTGTGAGGTCTCTAGCCTGGGCAGACATTGTGCTGGTTGGAAGTCTTTGGGCACTTAAGGCAAAATAACTACCCTGGCTGGATATTAGCTGGTGGGGTGAAATGCAACTCCTAGTGCTGGCTGTGACCAGCCTATAATCTTCCAATGATCTTACCATATGTAAGACCATCCAGAGGAATTCTCTGTGTCATCCTACTTTCCTATGACTTTAATATTGTGTGCCACATACACACAACACCGTCAGAACCACTGCACCCAAGAATCTGCTCACACAGACTATTTTCACCTCACTAAGCAGTCTCATACTGATTTGTCAGGTTTATCGTATGTTTGTGTGTTGTGCAGCCACAGTTTAGCCCACACATTATTGTCATGATTCAATTATTTCTCATTGATCTTGAAGATCCCTTAACTTATGGACATGAGTATAGAACTACTGTAGCTTTCTCTTCATTGGTTTATTGTTCCATAGCATTATTACAAAAGTTACATGCTAGCTGCCCTTGGGTGTCCTATGTTTTTTTGTTTTTGTAACTAATGGAAAACTTGCTTACCTTTGGCTTAAATCAGATACATGGTCTTGCAACCAGCTAGAAGAAGAAGCTGCCATCACATGTTCAAGAGCAGTATTTCTGGTGCCATAAATAGTTATGAGATTGCTAAAAAAACCAACACTCATTCCAAGTAGAAGGCAACCCCTGAAATTTTTTGAAACACATGAAAATCATGTACATTTAATTTGCAGGTTAACTGACAGAAATATGCTGATTTGGCATCTAAAAATGGAGAAAATAATGAAATATTAAGCTAAGTTGAAGGTTGATCTTATATGAAAAAAAAAACTCACATTCTTTAGTGTTGTACATTTTTTCACTAAACCTCAATCACTTGTTAAATTAACTTAGTGAATTATACTTTAAGTTTGCTTTTGAAAAATTGCATTAAACATTTTAGGTGATAGAAAAGTTGAAAATTATAACCAAAGATTTCTTTGTCAAATGTGAGTTTATAGAGAGAGAAAGAAAATCACAATGTGTTAACTGACAAACAAATGGTGAAAGTTGTAACACTATCATTTAGTATATCTGGTATCAGTATTGAGAAGAGGAACCTATAAATATGGACACGATTGTTACTTGTATTCATCTAGATCTTATTTTTTTTATTATTTCCTAAATCACCGAGTTCAACTTATTTAACCTAAGAATTGTAAGTTTCCTTAATTTATTTAAAATGTCATTTGTAAAACTTCAGAGTATTTACAATACAATTTAATAAAATGCGTTGAACCTTAAGGCTGGACATGGCCTCAATAACATGGAAAACTTTAGAATCTAATCATACCCAAACTGTTAGTTACATTGGCCGCCACAACTGTGCTGCTTGGTTAACGAAGAAATTTCAAATGAATAACTACATTAACTTTGTGTATTTGCTACATATTCTGTAGTACCAGGTCACAACATTACCTCAGAATTTTTTGACACAAGAAAAAGATAAATTTATTAAAAACAGATAAAATTTAGACAAAATGTATGTAATATCGAAATATAGCAATTAAACAAACAACAGTTTTTAAAATTATAGAAGGTAGGCTAAGAAGAAATGCACAAAAGCATGTACAGCATGAACGAAATGACCTTCAGAAGCGTGTGGCATGTGGAAGTAACATTCTCCCTCTTTACACATGCGCAGGTTTGAAGTCATTGAATTCATTCAGTGTATTTTGAGAAGCAGAAGTATGGAGACGTGTTCTAATGCTATTATACAGCGTGCCGTTATCAAATTTTTTAACTGCTGAAAAAGTGACTCCTACTGAGATTCATCATTGTTTAAAGGTTGTTTACAGAGATGATGCTGTTGATAGGTCTACTGTAAATCGATGTGCAGTAAAACTTCATGACTGCGAGCCTGGAAAATTCATAACTGTTGATGAAAAACACAGGAGACATCTGATCATTGCCACAGACCAATGTGACCAATTTTCTGGAACGAGGAGCAACGGTAAATTCTTCTTAGTACATACAGACGCTAAAACACCTCCGACATCGAGTTTGTCATGTTAGAGGAAGCCTGGCGCCAATACTCTTGCAACACGACAACGTTCGTCCACACACCTCACACACAACAGTAGAGACTATACGAAACATTGAGTTTTAACTGATTCCACACCCTCCTTACTGCCCAGATCTTGTGCCTTGTGATTTTTATTTGTTTCCTCTACTCAAGAGAGACCTCAAAGGTAATCATTACACCTTGGATGATGAGGTAGAGACAGCTGTCAAATCCTGGATTCGAGAAAAGTGAAGAATTTTTCAGCGACAAAATTAAAAAAACTTATTACTAGTTGGGAGAAATGTGTTAGCCTTAATGGTAAATATGTTGAAAAATAAATATAAGATAGTAAAGCTTAAGAACTGTACTTTAATATACTTTTTGCCAGATCTTTCTATTTTTTTATTCATGTTCTACAAGCACGTGTGCATTTCTTTTCAGCCTACCCTTGTACTTTACTTCTAAACTTTTTCATAAAAATGTTCATCATTTAAAGTCAAATACAGTTACTTGAAAACATCCTATCCAAATAATCTAATAATTTAAAGAGAGAAAGTTTACTCATATCATGAAGCTTTTCAAGAATGAATTTCTACTACCACCACAAAGTAATTTGTTTCCTGTTTTAGAGAAGAGAAAAACCTTTTACTTGACTACGATAATCAAAAATTTGAGATACATGTGAACAGCATTAAATTGTAAAATAAGAGATAACAGGAGTTGTTTCTTACATTTTTTGTATAGAAATTTAAAATGAAAAAAAAAGTTCATGTTACACTTTGAATATGATAAGGTAAGGTTAATATTAAACATAATGAATATATAAAACATGTAAGATATTATTATACTTTCTAATATTATAATTTATGAACTTGTCTCATATGCATTTACCATAAAAGGAAAATAGCAAAGTTTTGAGAAAAGAGGACAAGGTGGAAACAAGACTATATCAACAAAATCTTAACGGGTGTCTAGCCGGATGGTGGTGTAAAAACACGACGCTTCGACAGATGACTCTGCTGTCTTCATCAGGTATCTTCGATATGTTCTCAGCAGACTGTCTCTGCCTCGACTGGCTTGGCCGCACGTCGAACCTCCTATATACCCTTCAGCTGAAAGGCCCGCTCGCTCCGGTTGGTCGAGAGCGTTGGCTTTATACGCAGCCCGCTGCGGTCACCGCTGGCGCCACTAGCTCCCCCCGCGCCCGGATGTGCAGGTGGTCAGTGATGCTGTGTGTCCACTGCTGATTGGCCATGACCGCTAGCTTAATGCGCTGCGGCACCCAACTGGTGTCGTTAGCTGGTGCGGATCTGCTACGCTTCGTCGGAGAGATCACTAATGATAGGTTTCCAGGCTCTTTCTCTCCGACGAGAGATACGCCGGGAAAGTCTCCACTCACACAAGACTATATCAACTATCCAACTTCTAGACTAGTGGCAGAGCAGAAAGCAAGGGGACCAAACATGGATATCTTTCCAATAAAACCTGATGAAAATTCTTGTGGTGCGTCAAGTAACTGAAGGAATAAGTGATCACAATGCAGTTCTGCTGTATGTTGTAGGATTTAGTAAACGAGTGTCAAAAATTGAAGGCAAAATAGATACAATTATAAAAAGGGCCAAATTTTAGAATTGAAGAGACATTTGATGGAAAGGACAAGTACTGTAGGTGAAGCAGGAAGAGTTCAAGGAGATGGTAAATATGAAAAATATTATTGGTGCAGGGAGACCACTGAACAATGTGTGTAGAAATTTCTATGGCTGTGGGTTAGAAAACTGAGGGAAAGAGAAGGTATTCAGGCAATTGCAGATAACAATAGATAAGAAGTTACTGGAGATTTGCAAATGGCAGAGATATTGAGTGACTGGTTTATGAGACCATTGGGAACTAGCATCCTGAGATGGGAGGAAAAAATCAGAAGAGTGTCAATATAAGTAAAAATGAGGAAACTACAAATTATGAAGGAACTCTGAAAGTTAAAAAAAGTGCAGAGGGGCACATGTAGATAATATTACTACAGATGTATTAAAGATAGTGGGACGCAATTTTGTACCTTGCATCGAAATTTTATTTCAAATGAGTTAGTCTTGCTGCTTACCAGCAGACTAGAAAAGATCAATAACAGTACCTGTTCATAAAGGAGGGTGGCATATAGGGTTTAATACTAAAGGCCGAGTAGTTGAAATCAGTGATAGGCAAAATGATTGAGAGATTGGTATGAAATTACATCAGAAATGTCTGAGGAAAGAAACTGGTTTGCAAATTGGTAACATGGTTTTAAACAAGGATATTCATGTGAATTTCAGATAGTGGGCTATATGCAAGGCATTTTGGATAAATTGGACAAGGAAGATGAAGTTGAACGTGTAGCACTAGATCTTTCTAAGACATTAGACAAAGTGAGCCATAAAATGGTCTTAAACAAATTAAAAACTATTGGAATTGATGAAAAAGTGAGTTTCTGTATAGAGGATTCTAACAAGCAGAAAGTAAAAAGTTAAGAGTAGGATATGCAGTTCAAAAGGGGTGGAAGTGAATATGGGAGAACCACATGGAAGGGAACTGAGACCACTGCTATTCATGATTCTAATGAATGATTGTGTTGATGGCTTACAGTCAGAATTTAGATTATTTGCAGATGACAAAATGGTACACGATAAGATCAAAACAGGAGAAGACTGAACAGCTGCAGGGTGACCTGATAGAATATCTAACCGAGTATGTCAACACAGTATGAAGATAAATTCCAAGAATGTCAGCTTATCAGGTTCCTGGAGAAAAAACTGAAGCTTGGTTTTGATTATAGGGTGAGGACAGAAATGCTTGTTGAAGGCTTGAAACTCAACTGGGCATGGCCCACTGGGCTAGTGTAGAGAGTGATGAGAAGGTGTACCAGAGAAGTTAAAAAAAAAAAAAAAAATGTTACAAAACTTTGATCAGACCATTGCTTGAATATAGTGATGTAGTTTGTGACCCAAATACAAGAGATGAAAGAGGTTCAAAGTAGAATGGCTAGATCTGTTTTTGGAAATTTCTACAGGGCTCACTCGGTATCTTATATGATAAAGGAGCTGAATTGGAAGTCTTTGGAAGACCGGATGATGGTGATTGAGTGCTTGGAGGATAGAAGGTGTATGTTGGTGATGGAGCTCAAAGTAGAATGGCTAGATCTGTTTTTGGAAATTTCTACAGGGCTCACTCGGTATCTTATATGATAAAGGAGCTGAATTGGAAGTCTTTGGAAGACCGGATGATGGTGATTGAGTGCTTGGAGGATAGAAGGTGTATGTTGGTGATGGAGCTTGGAAGGATATTGGTTGAAGAATTAGGAATAGTGCATGGAATGGGAAAGATAACCATGGGCACTAGCTGGCACTTGATTTTATGCCTAAGGAAATGAGAAAATTTACTTTTTTGGGTAAGGGTGTCAGGGACTGAAATAAGTTACCAAGTGAAGTGACAAATAATTTACAAAAAATGCTGAAGAAGTTTAAAATTAAAAATCCTAAATCACAACAGTAGACAGGGGAGGAGTTTTACAATAAAAGTATAATAATAAGAAATACTACAAAAAAAGATAATTATGACTAGGGAAATTGCCACCAGAGCATGCACTCTGTCAAAAATTAAAATTCAATTTAATTGAAAGACATCATAAGTAAGAAGGTGAAAGTATTGATGTTACTCACGTGTGTATTTGTGGTTGTTCTAGTATAAGCCTTTCAATACTTTCCTTGATTACAAACACAGAAGCCAACTGGGCTAGCAAAGTGCTAGAAAAGACAGCCAACACTTCAAACCTCTCATATCCAAAGCTGAACAATGGAGTTGGCGTTTGCTTCCTCACCCATGCTGAGAGCAAACATGTTAACAAGCTGAAAATTTACAAAAGATAATAACAGATGACTTCTTTTGTTATCTCTCTCACACTCACACACACTTTCTAACATGCCAACTGCTACTAAATTAATTATAGTTTAGGATAAAGGAGTGGAAGGTAATATTTTAGTTGCCCAAGCACAAAAAAAAATATGGATATAACCAAAAATTTTCAGACCATAGCTAATTATTAGTGAAGATTGTATATACTAAACCAGCTGGATATGAACACACAAGCATAGGATGAAGTGAATGAAACACACACACACACTGTGCTTTTTAACAGTTTAATCAGCATTCTCATAGCCTTAATAATTCTAAACAATAACAATAGATATTTATCCCAATTCAATAGATATAAAGATACATTTTTTAAAATTTTCCAGGTGGAATTAATTTTTTTTTTTATGGTTTATATTTCACAACTTCTACAGCATCATTTGAATCTGTTGCACTGTTTCGGTATTCACATTTATTTTTGCTTTGGGCTTTATGGCTCATCAAGGAGAAGATGGGATTTAATGAATGGGAAAGAATTCAGCCTTCACTTTTTGAAGGAACTATACCAGCATTCACCTGGAGTGATTTAACGATACCGTGGAAAACTGAATATAAACACGCATACACTAGAATGTCAGACCTGAGTGTTACCACTTACTTGTCGCGCTCTATCCTGTCCATACAGTCACACAACCAAATCAATGTTCAAGAAGGCTGCACATTAGCATTCCCCTTTGCTTTTATGGTTGTCTTTGTTCTTGTGTCATTAATGTATCTTGTCCACTGACTTCTTAGCATTACTTCACAAGAAGCCTGTGTTTTCCACACTGACATTTTAAAGCTTGTGCTCGGCAAACTACACACAATACTTAAAGAGTCGTGTTTCAGTAACTCATCTTACTGCAAGTAATGTAACACCCAGTACAGCCTTCAAAACTGAATCAACTGGTTTCCAATTGAGTACAAGTTTGAATTGTTCCACTTTTAATTAGGAATAAAATTTTGTATTAAATAATGTTCCAGTGACATGTAGCAGCCATTATGGGGATTAAATAATAATGTAAAGTACATGCAGTATCACAACTTGTTGTCATGCCAAGACCTAAAGAGTCAATAATTACTCCCAATGAATTTCTAGATCTTCCTACTGGCAAAATAGTGAAGTACTGTAAATACTATATTCTTCTTGACAATCAGAAAATTAAGATGCTACTATGCCTCCATCATTTAAATGACGGAAAGGATATACAAGAGAATATAGATTGTGGAAGGAAACTATATGCAAACATGTTCTCATCCCTATAATCCTTATTTTAAATAAGATCCAGTTAAGGGTGTTGTTATTACCATCTAGACTGGCATCCCCAACTTTCCATTGTAGATCTCTATCTTACTTGTCCGATTCATGTATCAGATGTGTGTGCTGTGTTGTGGGGGAGAGATCTTTCAACAGTTTTCCTCTTTGAGCTTAATTTTTAAAAAGACAATTGTAGGGACTTAACTGCAACTTGGTGGCCATTACATTCTGTTTTGTTAGTAAATGTAACATAGTTGGTATGCTAAGAGATCACAGCAGATGTGATAGGCAAACTTTTTGTCAGTTTTTCCCTACACAATCATACCTCCTCCTCCAGCTGAAAGAGGATGTAACGTATGGAGATTGACTAGTGGTATTTAGTTCTCAAATCCACACAAGAAGACAGCTGCAGAAGCACACTACAAATGTAAACAAGCTAAATGACCAAGTTCCACAATCATCAGCCAGTGAGCTGATGTTCATGCAGTCCAGGTCTGAGTGTTGGTAGATGGTGATTCTGGATGCCAATGTAATGTTATGAACCCACTTAATAAAACAATAAATTATTAGCAGAATAAATCAAAAGTCCTTCAACGTACATTTTGGGAGGCATATTCCAAGATGTTTAACAACTAACCTAAATTCCATCGAACACAGGGTGTGTAATCAACTGCAACCAATCATTGTCATCACTTGGATCAGCATTCATTTTCTCTTCTATCCAGTGAGTGACTGAAAAAGTGAACTCTATCATCGGTTGCCACAAGATTTCATCAATGATAAAAATCCGCAAGATTACTGACAATAGGTTTGGGACCTCTGCCTCAACACTGAATGGAGGGACTGAGCAAAGAAGCACTTCTGTTACAGCCTTGGCTGAAAATTCCTTGACCTTCAACATTCAGCTGAGACCACCAATTAGATGCATGGTTTGTGGCTGCAACAACTGTATTTAGGCTAAGGAATGAAGTCCTGGGACATGAAATATGTTCCTGGGAACCAAAGACAAGCACATCTACAACATTTCAAACAAGCTTCTGAGAATTTCAGCAAATTCAAATCCTAGTTAACATTGAAGAATTATAACAACTTCAAAAATTAATATCATAAACAGTACAGTTCTGCAGAAATTTTTAAGAACAGTATGATCATTTTCTGAAAAGATTGTAATCCCATGTAAATTGTGCACCTAGTCAAAACCACAAATCTACTATTTAATGGCACTGATGCTGATTCTGTCTTTGTAATCGGATGGGCTGCATCAAAGTAGCTGAGATAAATTTTGTGGCAAGCTCCTCATACCAGATTCCAACATGAACATTGGTATGGCACGAAGCAATAATTTAAATGAATAACTCCTACAATTTACAGATAATACTGGCAGGGGACTTAAACTTCCCTTCAAGTGACTGGCTTAATTACAAACACAGTTCCAAAACTGGTGGCAAAGATAAAACTGTTTGTGAGATCATTCTTGATAAAGCAACAATGAGGCACAATGAACTGATATGGCATTATTTTACATGCATAATTATGGAAGATACTGACAGCCATATGTCGAAATAGATAATTGCAGCCCTATATGGAAGAGATTCACTGTGATTCAAATGTAAAATAAAAGCAGAGAGTTACACACACTATTGAAGTGACAACATTTAGGAATTTCCATTGCAAATCATTTCTAAAAGTACCACAGAAAACTAAAAGAAATTATGGTGGCATATGAGGGGCTACCCAAAAGAAACTAAACTGGTGTTGTAGAGAGGCAGAGTTTTTGTAGTGCCAGTTTTTGCCACTTGGAACATGTAATCCTTCTGTCCCTAAGTTAGTATACCAAATTTCACCACAATAGAAGGTGTTTGGCTGGTGTTAGGGTTTTTTTATGACTGCTGTTTTTGTGCTCGTTATTTTTGTGATGGCTTATTCTCGTGAACAGTGTGCGGCAATAAAGTTTTGTTTCCTGCTTGGAAAAACTCGTTCACAAACTCTTGAAATGTTGAAAACAGCATACAAGAATGGTGTTACGGGGAAAACCCAAGTTTTTGAGTGATTTTCATGTTTCAAAAAATGTGAACTGTAAATTGATGATCAATTTTATTCTGGACAGCCTTTAAAAGCCCCAACCGATGAAAATGTCACAAAAATTTGTGAAATCATCATACAAGATTGATGACATACAACTGAAGATGTTGTGGAGCTGTCTGGAATTATTTGGAAACAGTTCAGTGCATTTTAAGTAAAGTTTTGGGTACGCGAAGGGCAGTTGCCAAATTTGTGCCTCGGCTGCTGATTGCACAGCAAAAACAAGATCGCTTTGAAGCATTCTGTACTTTGAAGGAAGAGCTCAAAAATGATTCAAACTTGTTTTCAATGTCATCAGAGATGTTGAATCCTAGTGCTACTGTTATGATCCTGAAAGGGAGCACCAATAGAGCCAATGGCAGACTCTGAGCTCGCCTCACGCCAGAAAAGCAAGACATGTGATATCACACATCACGACAATGCTGAAACGTTTCTTCGATGAGCGAAGAATTGTCCATTCAGAGACTATTATACAGGGTCAGACAGTTAACCACACCTTTTACATGGATGTTTTGAAAAAATTGCACAACAATGTGTCAAGGAAAAGGCCTGATTTGTGGCAGTCGGGTGACTGGTTCTTCCATCACAACAATGCTCCTGTTCACACAGCCCTCTCTGTGTACCAATATTTGTCAATAAATGCCATGACCCCTGTGACTTCCCCCCACCCCCATTCACCAGACCTTGCCCCCCCCCCCCTGCAACTTCTTTTTATTCCCTTGAATGAAACATACAAGGGAATGAGACATACAAGGAAAATGTTTTTCCAACATAGATGAGGTGAAGAAAAAATGATCGAGATTCTGTCAAGCATCTCTGAAGAGTAGTATAAAAAAGATTTTGAACAATGGAATAAAAGATTGGACATACCAGTTCCAGTTGATAAAACTTTGTGTTTTCCCAAAGAATTAAATAGACGAATTGAAAAGCAGTTCAGTTTCTTTTGGGTATACACTCATATAGAGGAAGTTAGTTGTATTGGCAATACTATACTATCATTTATACACGACACTTGTGAATAACAAATTCACACCAATTAAAAATGAAAATTCATTCACTAGAAAAATACAGATGTGATAAAGTTTTTTCCCCATTGCTTGGAGCCAAAGCTAAATTAGTAAGGGTCAAACTGAATAGGTACTGCAGGCTACTGGAGATTCTGAATTTGGTGAAGGAACTTTCTCCCTATGCTAACCCAGTTATTCTCAGTCTTCCTGACTGTCATTTACTTTAAATCATTACAAAGGGAAAAAGGTACCTTTCAGCTGAAAAATTAGGCAAGTAAATCTCATTTAAAAAGGTGAGCAAAAAGACCCCATTCACTGTTAATTAAGCTCTTCAACATTTATCTCCAATAGAATTTTGAAGCATTTAATTTGTTTGAAAATTAATCCCAACAGACATGGATTTAGGAAGAACAGAGCATGTGAAGTACAACTGGGTCTATTTTGCCATGATCTGATGAAAGTTATTGATACAAATCAGCAAAATGATACTATTTTCTTGGATTTTCAAAAACCATTCAACACAGTCCCATCAAACTGTCATACAAGATACAAGCATCAGAATGTATTTGCAGACTGACATGTGATCATCTAACTGAATAGTCACAGTACATTGAAGTTGATGCTTAAGCCTCTGGTATCTAGAAGTTACATCAGACACCTCACAACATGGTGATAGGCCACTATTTCTCTTACATGGTAACAGTACAATGTTATAAGCATACAGCAGGTTTTCAAAATATTATGTATATTTTTTAAATAATTTAGCCTTGTTTGTAATAATCGTTTATTATATTTTCAGAAGTATTTTTTTGGCATTTTAAATTAGTTAGTTGTAATTATAATAACTGAATATCTCTTTTGAGTTTATTAGTTTGTTCTAGGATTAGAGAGAGAGAGAGAGAGAGAGAGAGGGTCAGAGCACAGTTTGGTGACTGATTAAAGGTTTCTGATTAGCTGCACTGTTTACAATAATAAGGACAAGTGCAAGCTTTATGAGAGATGTATATCCTACTGATTCAGAGTTCAGGTTTAAGATTAAGATTGAATTAATAGAGTTGAACTGAATGACTGTAAGAAATTATTTAAACTATTTTAAGATCTAATTTCACAATATTTTCAGATTTATCAGTTTCTAGCTGAGAAGCTAGGTACTTTGATTGTGTAAAAGCAGTTAAGACAACCCCCATCAGGAGTGGGAGCCAAGATGCCACACTATTGCAGGAAGGTGGGACAGTCTGTGGTAAGAAGTTGTTAGGGTATGACCATGCAGACATCCTGAGTCCTTCAAGTATTGTGGAATAAGCAAGTGTAGAGCCTTTAAAGTAATTTCAACAGATCAGGAAGGGATGATGAAAACACAGATACATTCTTAGGGTATTTTTGTGGATATGCAACTTTGTTTTCAATGATTTTGGTGAGCACTGTTGGAGTGAATGCATTGATGTGCAAATGTTGGTTTATCCCAGCCAGAAGCTATTATTTCAGCATTTGAAGTTCTTATAATTAATTTATTTAAACATTTTGTGGTGTTGGAGGACTTTTAACAGTGTGTTTCATTCAATTTAAAATTGTAATGAAAAATTGACTTTTAAATGTTTCATTTCATGGATAGCAACTTTCAGTGAACACTATTCTACATATTCTAGTTTATAACTGCATTCTCCTTATTACAAAAAAAGCAACTGTCTTAAGCATTTGAAAATCTTCAAAGTAAAATATTGCAAAGCCACAAACTTTCCTTTCATCCACCATGCAGCATAAACAGTCATAAGCAGTAATCTAACTGTTTTAGAACTGCAAGTTCATAAATATCTGTGACAATTTCTTCAAATAAATATCAGACTCAACATTAATAGTGATCTAAGGTTGTTTACAAGTAAGGTGAAAGTCATACCAATTGTTTAGAGTTCTAAAATTCTGTTGTGTTGTATCGCAATAGATTAAAAGTATCAAAAGCTTCCAAAAAATCTGCACATTTTTAGTGCAATGGATTTACTTTCCTCATCTTTCTTATTTTCAACACATAAAAGCATTTTCCTTCTCATTATTATTGCAATACTTACTGGATATTTAGATTTAGTTACCAGAGACATTGTTTTTAAATTTAGCTAGTAATAAAGCAAATGGAAAAACTATTGGCTCTAGGTACAGAAATCAAGTTTTTCTTACTCAAGTATTAGATGGCAAAGACATGTCTATTTCCTGTATCACATGGTTCTTTTCTTAGAAGTACTAGAAACTGATTTTACCACATTAATATGTACAAATTATCAAACACAATTTGTATATCATTAAATGAAGTCATAAATTACCCATTTTGTTAGAATTTACATTTTTTTTAGCTTATAGCAAAGCAGGGCTAAAACAGAATTTTTGAAAATTCAATATAACCAAAATAAAGCCAAGAATTAACCACTTACCTTAACAAACTAAAGCCCGTAGTGAAGGTGTAAGCCAACAATGCTGAAACAAACAGAAATATTATCTCTGATCACATATAAAAAAAAATAAGGATGGACAGGGAGAGTAAACCAACCCCTCACAACAGATTATGCAGGAAGGCTAATGTGTGTATATATCCTATTATATAAAACGCTAATCTGGAATCTGCATACGTCGTCTACAGCTATTGGCTAGAGAATGGTCACGTGCCAGCCTTCACTCGCCAATCATCAGCCACCATATTACATTCCTCCCATCATCTTGCTTTTCATTTATTTACAACTAGATGTAGAAATTCGTGTAAGGAGAAGGGGGTTCAATATTTACGCTATTTTATCTGTATCAGTTAAGACGCAGAAATTCATGTAAGGAGAAGGGGATTCAATATTTACGCTATTTTATCTGTATCAGTTATAAGAACTAGGTTAAACCATAACCTAAGAATTTTTTTGGCAGATGGTAAGGAACAATGAAGTTTATTAAAAACTCGGAGAAACGTAATGCGAAATGTATTAGTCAAATAAATAACAGCTATCCATTTTCGATATTATAGTCTCCGTCATCTAAATTAAAATGCATTTATTTACGTAAAATCCTAACCAAATACTCTGATAATCTAACCAGAGTAATGTATTCACATAACGAAAGATATCATTAAAAATGACTTATTCGTTTCTCCTTATAAGCTTTTCCATAATAAATTCCTCCTACCATTATATACAATACCCTTAGTTTTTGATACTTGTGTTAGCTATTAAATGAGATTTAAGATAACTTTTTATTAGATTTAAATCATCAAGGATATGACTATTTACTATATAAGCGATGTGACACTTGTAATTCAACAATGATATTATTGCCGCAAAAGAGTATTGAGCAGAGATATTAGAAATACGGAGAGCAGGGGGAAAAAAATTAATGCGAGGCAATTATAGGTCACAAAGTTACAATTAGTACGTTCGTTTAAATTTACATAAATTATTGCTTTTAATTTATATACGACAACCAGATGCAAAAATTCATGTGAGGAGAAGGGTTTCTATGTTTACATTATATTACCTGTATCAGTTTTAAGGGGGTAGATACAGTAATCATGGCCAAAAAATCACATTTTTCAAAAATAGACCCGTAATGTTCATTTCTTTACCTTTACATATGTGAAAATTTCATGAAAATATCTTCATTGGCTGCAGAGTTATTGATTAATATCTATAGAGATGTGCGGGCGACATTTGGTAATTCAATCCACTCACTTTGCCCAAAAGGATCTGATAGCTGGTGCCCGTACCAGAAAGCTTTACATGAAAATAATTTGAAAATGTATAAGCATAAAAACAACCTTCCAGTTGCAGTAATGAAAGCAATTAAGCCCATCTTTGAGGATCTTTGTGACCCAAAATTGTTAAAAAGGTGAGTGGGTGGATTCACTCAAAATCCCAACGAGTCATTCCACTCAAAAATTTGGAATGTTTGCCCAAAGACTGGCTTTTATGGAAGGAGAATAGTACAAATTGGGACTTATGATGCTGTGGTTACTTTCAATGATGGTATGGATGGCAGATTAAAGGTTTTTGAGAGACTGGAAGTACCTGTGGGCCACAACATGATAATATATTTTAGGAATGAAGACATGCGGAGAATAAGCAGTTCCCAAAAAAAAAAAAAAAAAAAAGGCAAAACATTCCACGAAGGAATCAAGAAAAGCAAGGAGAGGCTCAAGTTACAAAATGAAGCTTGGAAAGAAGAGGAGCAAGGAGTGTTTTATTCATCTGGGCAGTTTTAGTTCAAAAAACTTATATTAAGGTACAGTAAGAAGATTTTTAAACTTCAAAGTTGATTTTCTCGGTTCATGTATTTCTAAAATGGTTTCCCTGGTAACTCTTTGTGTAATGCTCATATCATCTTCTAATTTTCAGTGAACACTCACCATACCATGATCTACAGCATGGACTAGAAGATCTGAAGAAAAATGAAAATTGAATGATTTATGATTTTTTTGTTGTTGTATATTTTGAACGAAAAGCTGTTTATATATTACTTTTTTAATAAAAACATTTACACAAAGAGAACTTTGATGATTCTAGAGAATGTTATAACTGTATATTATAGCTATAATTCTAAATCAAAATAAATGCAAAATATTGAATACTTACTGTTCTATAACGAAAACTGTGATAATATGCACATTTGCATTGTTAAATTTTCATCGACAATGGGGACTTTATCAACCTACATTTTAACTCAAATATCTGTTTACATTGTTGCCAGAGCATCTATATCTCTGCAAAAAAAATTTCATAGTATTATCTTGTATACTTCAGTAGGGGGAAAAATAACAAAACACTCAATATTTGCAATGCAATAACTGTATATACCCCCTTAAGTACTATGTTAAAAAATCACCTAAGAATTTTTTTAGGCAGAAAATAAGAAACAATGAAGTTTATTAAAAACTCAGAGAAAGTTTACACGAAATGTACGAATCGCGAAATATACGAATCATTCAAATAAATGAGAGTTATCCGTTTTTGATATACTTTCCGTCATTAAGTAAAATGAAGTAAAGTAAATAAATTGGGATTACTGGAGATCGCGATTCCGCCAGGAACTGCCATGGTAAAACGCAAGAATCCTACTATCACTACAGGTGATGCCTGTCGTTATTCATATGAGAGAAATAGAAGCTATGATCTTCGAAAGCAATATTAGTGGAGGCTGTGGTGAAGTTGACCAGAATCCCCACTGACACATTTTGCTACAGCATAATTCACTCTGAAATGAGTTTTGCAAACCACTTAAACTGCTTTCATAAGCTCCATGTGCCATGTTACTGAAGGTATTAATTAATGCGGGTGAAAGTAATTCCATACGTATCATGCTGAATTGTGCCTAGACCAGGAATGAAACTGATATTACATTGACAGCAAAAGTTTTCGGGATCCCTAATTTATTTTTAATTTTATTGGTTCTATACTTCCATCGTCATTAATTCAGTAGAACTTACTGCTGTATTGCTATGTGAACAGCAAATCAAATATGTAGAACATTATACAATCAAGGCCATATTATGTAATAACAATTCTGTATAATTAACCAACTAAAAAAAAAAAAAATTAAAAAAAATGAACTGCCAGATTATGGGGTTTAAACCGTCATTTTTGACGGGCTTGAAGCTAGTATATATATATATATATATATATATATATATATATATATATTAGACATTGGGATAGGAGAAAAACCACCGCTTACCAAAGATGAGGGCTCCGGCGGCGTCAAAACACAAAAAACACACAAACACAAACATAATACAAATTTTCGAGCTTAGCTCTTCATCAAGTTGTAGGATGAGGTGGCTGCCCCGCGGAAGCTAGCAACCAACTGAGGAGACCACACGGGGTGCACATGGTCGGCTGGTCGGGGTGGAGAGGGAGGGGGGAGAAACAACATGGCGGGAGGTGGGGGTGGAAGGACCTAAGCCCGAAAATGATAATTAGACTGCACAGTGGAAACGCGGTTGCGGTCATAAGGTCACTGGCATAAAACAAACCAAGAAAAACACGGGGGGGGGGGGGGGGATGGGATCTACTGAAAACGATCTATATAAGAGCCCCCATAAAGAATTATTCCACACGCAAAATTATTGAAAATATTACCCACGAAAAAATACTACACACGGAAAAAATATAATAATATAAAACACACGGGAGAAAAAAATTTATAGCAATGGATCTAAGTACAAAAAGAGAAAGCTTTGGTGAGCGATGGTTTTGTGGGAAATGATGGCAGGTAAGGGGCAAGGGTCGGAGGAGAGAGGAAAATTGGAGCTATCTTAAAATTTAGTCCAAGGTGGTTGTCTGGTCCCCAGTTGGTACTGAAAGGCCAGTTCCCACCTCCTCAGTTCTGAGATGCTGCTTTTGTCTGGGAGTACTTTGATGGCGCGGACTGTGAAGCAGGTGTTGAAATTGTTGGTGTTATGAGTGGTGGCATGAAAAGAAACAGGGTGGTCAGGGTTCTCAGTCCAGACCAATTGTCTGTGTCCATTCATCCGGATGGCCAGTGGATTTGTGGTCAGACCTATGTAGGAGGCTGGGCAGTGGTTGCAGGTAAGTTGATAGATCAGGTGAGAAGTTACGCAGGTAGCCGATCCAGTGATATAGAAGCTTTCCCCTGTTACGGGATTGGTGAAGGTGGTCGAAGGCGGGTGCATCATGCAAAGTTTGCAACGGGGCCTGTTACATGGAAAGGATCCTTGGGGCTGTCTTGTGGGCTGAGGGGTTCCATGTTTATGGACCAAGAGTTGGTTCAAGTTGGGGGGTCTACTGAAACAGGTTCTGGGGGGCTGGGGAAGGATTTGTGGTAGGAGTGTTTTCATTTCCGGGCAGGCTCGGAGGAGATCATATCCTTGTCTTAGGATCCTGTTGATGGATTCTACGCCAGGGAAGTAGCGGGTGACCAAAACTGGGCTTTGGTTGGTTCTTGATGGTTGTGGGGTGTTGATGGATTGTGTCGGTACTGATGTGGCTCGTCTAACTTGTTTATGAACTAAATCAGGGGGGTAATTGCGGGATATTAGGGCTTCAGAAATGTTATTAGTGTACTGCTTAAGGGACTGTTCGTTGGAGCAAATGTGCCTGCCCCGGATTCCCAGGCTGTATGGGAGGGCGCGTTTTATGTGATTAGGATGGCAACTGTCGTAGTGGAGGTATTGTTGTAGATTGGTGGGTTTTATATGTACCGAAGAATTGATGCCGCCATCAGAGAGGGACAGGTCGACATCCAGGAAAGTGGCCTGGGTGTGGGAGTAATTCCATGTAAATTTCAAAGTGCTGGCATTATTGAGGTTATTGAGGAAAAGGAGAAGGTTGTCTTCCCCGTGGGTCCAGACCATGAAAATATCGTCAATGAATCTGACCCATAGCAGGGGTTTCAAAAGGGCTGCAGCTAAGAAGGACATTTCTAGGCGGCCTAAGTATAAGTTGGCGTATGAGGGAGCCATGCGGGTGCCCATGGCAGTGCCGCTGACTTGTCGGTAGATTTTGCCATCAAAGGTGAAAACGTTGTTAGTTAAAATTAGTTCGGCCAGGTAGACTAGGAATGATCTGGACGGGAGGCTATTAGGAGGACGCTGGTCTAGAAAATGTTCCATGGCGCTGAGGCCATGGCAGTGGGGAATATTGGTGTATAGGGAGGTCACGTCAATCGTAACCAGAAGGGAGTCAGGTGGAAGAGGCACGGGAACTGTGGATAAACGGGAAAGAAAATGCCGGGTGTCTTTGATGTGGGAGGGGAGCTGGCTTACAATAGGCTGTAGGTGTTGGTCTACCAGGGCGGAAATGCGTTCGGTCGGAGAACCATAAGCAGCAACTATGGGGCGTCCAGGGTTGCCCGGTTTGTGAACTTTCGGAAGTAGGTACAAGTAAGGGGTGCGGGGCTTTTTTGGGCTAAGGAGTGAGATTGAGTGGGCAGTGAGGCCTTGGAGGGGTCCACAAGACTGTATATAATCTTTTATACTGTCATTAATTGCAGCTGTAGGATCATGGTTAAGGAGGCGGTATGTGTTGGAGTCAGCCAATTGACGGAGAGCTTCGCTGAGGTAGTCACAACGGTTCATGACTACTGTTGTGGAGCCCTTGTCAGCTGGTAAGATAATCAGGTCAGCGTTAGATGAGAGTTCCCTGATGGCTCGGGTCTCTGATGGGGACAGATTAGTCTCACTCGGTAGAGATTTCACAAAACTAGGGGAAGCCAAACTGGTGGAAAGCAGATCTTGGAAAAGTTGGAGTGGGTGGTTTTGTGGAAGGGGTGGTGGGTCAAGAATGGAGGGTGGCTGAAATTTCTGGAGGCTCGGCTCTAGGTCATTTGGAGTGTCCGGAATGCTACTTTTCATGGCAAAGTGGTACCTCCAGCGTAGTGTGCGGCAAAATGCTAGGGAGTCTCTTACTAGGGTGGTCTGGTCAAATTTGGGTGTGGGTGAAAAAGTGAGACCCTTGGCCAGAACTGAAAGTTGTGGATCTGAAAGTGGAGAGGAAGACAGATTAATGACAGACTGTTTGGGTTTGGCAGCTAGATTTGGATTGGCTGGGCGAGGGGTGGGGTTTAATGGAGGTGGTGGAGGTATGTTGAAGAGTTGGGCAAGAGATGGACGTGTTGAAATGAGGGGAGGTTGGCCCCTGGGTTGGTGACCAGGTGATTTGTATGGAAGGGGTTGTCCAGCTTTGAGGTGGGAGTTGTACAGAGCGGATAATTTTCTAAGGTGAATCTGGGCATGACTGTTCATAGACTCTGTGGCCTGTTTAATAATGTGTAGCAGTTGAGGCAGAACATGTGGGGAAGAAAGCAACAGTACTTTATTGAGAGACATAAGGTCTCTGGAGTGTTGGCTGGCCAGGTTAATGTATTCTTGCAGCACCAGAGATGTTAGGGCCAAGGACTGCTTGTATCTAAATGCATGTAGGAGAGGGTGGAGTTGTGGTGGATAGCCTAATATGGGCAATTTTATGGTGAGGTCATTAGGGGGAATATTGAGGTTCAGGCACGCTTTAAGAAAAAGGATGTGTGACTGTAATTTCGCCAACTGAAAGGCATGGTCCTGTCCCTCTATGATGGCGGCATCAATTCTTCGGTACATATAAAACCCACCAATCTACAACAATACCTCCACTACGACAGTTGCCATCCTAATCACATAAAACGCGCCCTCCCATACAGCCTGGGAATCCGGGGCAGGCACATTTGCTCCAACGAACAGTCCCTTAAGCAGTACACTAATAACATTTCTGAAGCCCTAATATCCCGCAATTACCCCCCTGATTTAGTTCATAAACAAGTTAGACGAGCCATATCAGTACCGACACAATCCATCAACACCCCACAACCATCAAGAACCAACCAAAGCCCAGTTTTGGTCACCCGCTACTTCCCTGGCTTAGAATCCATCAACAGGATCCTAAGACAAGGATATGATCTCCTCCGAGCCTGCCCGGAAATGAAAACACTCCTACCACAAATCCTTCCCCAGCCCCCCAGAACCTGTTTCAGTAGACCCCCCAACTTGAACCAACTCTTGGTCCATAAACATGGAACCCCTCAGCCCGCAAGACAGCCCGAAGGATCCTTTCCATGTAACAGGCCCCGTTGCAAACTTTGCATGATGCACCCACCTTCGACCACCTTCACCAATCCCGTAACAGGGGAAAGCTTCTATATCACTGGATCGGCTACCTGCGTAACTTCTCACCTGATCTATCAACTTACCTGCAACCACTGCCCAGCCTCCTACATAGGTCTGACCACAAATCCACTGGCCATCCGGATGAATGGACACAGACAATCGGTCTGGACTGAGAACCCTGACCACCCTGTTTCTTTTCATGCCACCACTCATAACACCAACAATTTCAACACCTGCTTCACAGTCCGCGCCATCAAAGTACTCCCAGACAAAAGCAGCATCTCAGAACTGAGGAGGTGGGAACTGGCCTTTCAGTACCAACTGGGGACCAGACAACCACCTGGACTAAATTTTAGATAGCTCCAATTTTCCTCTCTCCTCCGACCCTTGCCCCTTACCTGCCATCATTTCCCACAAAACCATCGCTCACCAAAGCTTTCTCTTTTTGTACTTAGATCTATTGTTATAAATTTTTTTCTCCCGTGTGTTTTATATTATTATATTTTTTCCGTGTGTAGTATTTTTTCGTGGGTAATATTTTCAATAATTTTGCGTGTGGAATAATTCTTTATGGGGGCTCTTATATAGATCGTTTTCAGTAGATCCCATCCCCCCCCCCCCCCCGTGTTTTTCTTGGTTTGTTTTATGCCAGTGACCTTATGACCGCAACCGCGTTTCCACTGTGCAGTCTAATTATCATTTTCGGGCTTAGGTCCTCCCACCCCCGCCTCCCGCCATGTTGTTTCTCCCCCCTCCCTCTCCACCCCGACCAGCCGACCATGTGCACCCCGTGTGGTCTCCTCAGTTGGTTGCTAGCTTCCGCGGGGCAACCACCTCATCCTACAACCTGATGAAGAGCTAAGCTCGAAAATTTGTATTATGTTTGTGTGTTTTTTCGTGTTTTGATGCCGCTGGAGCCCTCATCGTTAGTAAGCGGTGGTTTTTCTCCTATCCCAATGTCTAATATATCCGCTCTCAGCGCCTTTGTTTCCAAACAATCAATATATATATATATAAACGAGAATCAGATTAGGATAGGGAAATGACACCACTTACCTTTTAGATGATGGATGTGGGGAGCGAACACACAGAAAAGACAAACAATAAAGTAATTTTCGGGAAAATAACCCTTCGTCAATGGGATAACAGTATGAGAGGTGGACACAGCTGTTGGGCCTTTCTGTGAGGCAGTCTCCAGCTGCGCCCACCTCTCATAATGTTCTCCCATTGACGAAGGGTTTATCCCAAAAATTACTTTATTATTTGGGTTTGTCTTTTATGTGTGTTCGCTCCCCACATCCATCATGTAAAGGTAAGTGGTGGTTCATTTCCCTATCCTCATTTGATTCCTTTCCGCTACTTATGGTAGTGTCTTGATTTCATTGTTGCTATATATAAATAAAAATAGACACACGTTTTCCTATATTTCCCTATTTCACTTTTCAGCCACCACTACCTAGCACAAATCACTGGTGTTTGTGTGTGGAAGTAGCATGGAGTTTCCTGTCGTGCACAACGTTGGCTGAAAGCCAATAGCTGTGGGGATGTGGAAGATATGATGGTTCAAAGTAGTTGATGCAGAGCATTTTCATATTTCGACCAAAGATTTATATAAACTTATACTTCTCTTTCCTACCACAACTACATAGGATAGATGATTGATGTCTGTGTGTGATAATAACATCGAATCTCCAATTGTGAACTATGGTGGTTAGAAGTCGGTAGCTATTGAGGTGTGGGAGATATGGTGGTCGAAAGTGGTCCATCTGCGCCACTTTTATATTTCTACCAAAGACGTATGTATCATGGTGTATGACTTTTCAGCCATAACTAACGCAGATCACTCGTGTTTGTGTGTGGTAGTAGCACAGAGTCACCCGTCGATTGATGGCTGAATTTCAGTAACTGTGGGAGTGTGGGAGATATGGTAGTTGTAAATGGTAGATCAAGAATATTTTCGTATTTCGACCAAAGGCATGTGTGTTACTTTGCTGCCTGAACTACATAGCGCAAATGACTGGCATTTGCATGTGGTAATAGCATTGAGTCTCCCATTGTGCACTATGATGGTTAGATGTCGGTAGCTGTCAATCCAAATTTTTTACAAACATGAACAAAGTCGTGGGTACCAGCTAGTATATAGTAAACAATGAAATCAAAGGTGCTAAGTAGCGAAAAGGAATAATAAATAAGGATAGGGAAATGAGCCACCACTTACCTTTAGATGATGGATGTAGGGCGTGTACACACAGAAAAGACAAAAATACAAATGATACAGAAATTTTCGGGACGAGCCTTTTGTCAACAGGAGAACATTATGGGAGGTGGGGGCTCATTTACAAATCCTAATTTGTTATTCCTTTTCACTACTTAGTGCCTTTCTTTTCCTTGTTTACCAAACATATATATATATATAAATGAAGTGTAAGGAAATATGACCCAACACCTACCACAGGTGCTGAATGTTTACACACATCCACAAGCAACAGACTTACCACCATATTCTATTACTCATTCTGATTACTGAATTCTGATGTTAATACAGATTATTTATGTTTTAAAAATTCTGAATGTAATAATCATTACTGACAGCCTTATCACTTAACCACAAATTTAATCTGGATAATAATTAGAGGAGATGCTTGAATGTAGTTATTTGTTCTTGTAAGATTATCAATAAACTCTGTCTGTCAAATCGGTTATTCCTTCCTTCATAATCAAAACAGATTTTCTTTCCCCGAGACGATATTCAATCTAAAAGAAAATCGAGATTTAAGATTTCACAGCTACCGTATCAGTCCTGGAGCCCACTAGGTCCCCACTATACATCGCCCCCACAGGCAGTCCCCTGCTTCATGCCGTTGCCCATCTCCCACCATGTAGAGGAGGGGTTGGACTTGTGGAATGGAGGAAAAACCTTTGATAGACTGCCAGACTTGGAAGAGGATGTGCAGGATGACCCACAAAAGTGGAAACATCTAATGATGAGTATGATGAGATGGCAGTGAATCTAATTTTCACCTTCATCTGCCACTAAAGCATTTTTAATTTTTTTTTTTTTTTAAATGAACAAAAAGAGAAAAGGCATGATGGGTAACAAAGCTGCTGATTACAAAATAATCACTTAAAGCTCAGAAGTTCTCATTCACAAAAACACGGAGACAAATTACAGCATTTTCAGATTAAATCATTCAATAAAATATTCATTATTGAAAGTCAGAGAGAAATTGAGGTCACAAACAATATAAAAGAAGGAACAGAAGGTGTAAATTAGAGAAATAAGAAAATGGAGTTAGAAATCAGAAGAAACAAGGTTAGCGGTGGTCAAAGACAGTGTTACCAATTGGTTAAAAAAATTAACTGCTGGTTATTGTTTGAAAAAGAAATTAAGATTACAAGAGTAAAAGGTTACGAAATACGAAGTATAAAAATGAGAGAAAAACAAGATAGTGACAAATGGTTGAGACATTAAAATGCACTATATAACAATTTTGGCAATTATATCCTTGCACATATTTTGTTAAATGAAAATAGATAGCAAAATGCCTGTCACACTTTTAGTTGAATAAATATTAATGGGAACAGAGGTATTGGAGGAAGTAACTGACAGCAGAAGGGAAAAAGATATGACAAGCAGATAAGCACTGACACAAACACCTTCCTCAGAAGTAAAAGCCTTTTGGAACCAAACATTCTGCTCTAAATTAGAAAGCACTTTCCAAAACTGTATTTATGGAACACTGTGTTTTAAGGAAGTGGAACATGGAATTCAGAAACAAGATGAGAATTTGAAATATGGTGCTATGTAAGGGTGTTGAAAATGAAACATAGTATTCAAAGAACTGGATCTAAAATTGGTGGTGAAGAAAACAGTTGGGGTATGTGAAAGAATTTCACAAAAACAAGAAGAAAGAGAGAATAAGATGGAATCACGATGTGCAATATGCTAATTATTTGGTGGGGAAGAACTTCACAGGAATACAAAAAATAAAATATGTGGATCAGATAATTATTAAGACCTTAGGTTCCAATGAAAAGATATTTGCTCATGATAAGAACACATGGAGAAAAACAACATACAAGTCAAAAGATTGATGAGATGAAAAGACATACAGTAGAAGTCCGATTATCCGAGGTAAACCAAGGACCACCTCGGATAACAAAAAACTTGGATAACGGAGGTCAAGGAAAGAGGTTACAATGAATCAAAAAACGTATTGAAACTGAAATAATGCAATTTATTTATAGTGTAACACTAATTTGTGAAGCACTAAAGTTGTTTTTTGTACATTAATTACGATCACTTCCCAAAAAAAAACCCTGTAATTGTCTTCTGTGCCATAATTTTGTTTCTCTTCTTAGCGGAACTATAGCGCCAATGCTGTAGCATCATTATGTCGGCTTCTGTGTTTTCCTTATCATATTTCAAAAATTTGCCTTTGTTAACCCGGCGACTCGGATAATCTGAACTCTGATAACCGGACTTTTACTGTACTTATTTTTGTTGTATAAATCACTTTGTGGTTTTATTTCAAGTATGATGAAAAGATTTATTTTTTCTTTAAAGTATATAGTAGCTTCTCTGCAACACCCAAAACTTTATTTTAGAATTTCCATTGGGAGTATTAATTTAATTTTGAGAGACTATATTTGCTATAATTAATGCATAAAATTACTTCATTACAATAATAAGTTAATAACACACTTACATATAGGCCTTCAGCTATCAGTGTTTTAGCTGTTTAATGCTACATGTCATTTATAAAACTATGCCTAGTTTGACAAAACAGACTGTTAATGCACTCACCCATGCTGCGTGTACTTGAACACCAAATAAGAAGAAAACAGAAGGAAAAAAAGCTGAGAACCAGAAGTACACAAACATGTTTGGTTTGCTTTCTTGAATCAAATCCAAAAATTCTTTCTTCCACATCTTCAACATAGGAAGTTAGTTTCATACCTGAGGAAAATGTAATCAATAGTCAGTTTTTACTACCAAATTCTTGCAATTTACTGACAAGTCTTAAATTTCCGTCTCTTTACACTATACCCATGGTGAACATGTTAAAAGTCAAAGAAATAACAAAACTTAAATTTTAAATGACAATGAAACAACTCCTGCAGGCAAAATTTACTTCTTTACTTGCATGTAGTAAAAGTCAGTAGGTTTTACTCCATTGTACAGATGATTTTACTAACACCAACTACAACAAACAATTTCTAGAGAGCGATCTAAAGTATATTTCATACAATACTCCCCCTTCCTTTCAGCATTGGTGTCCATGACATTTATATTTGTTCTTACCATGGTAGAAGTATCTGTGATGAGGAATCATCATCATTTAGTCCAAAACCTTCACACAGGCTCTTATATTTCATAATAATCTTCCAGAATTGGTCAATAAACAAGATATCATGGGCCAAAAACTGCCCACCACATAAACACCCAACCCAAAACTCCTAGACTGGAATCAGTGAACAAGATTCTTCAAAATGACTACGACTTTCTCAGATCATTTTCTGCTGAAATGTGTTGCAATCTCCCTACAATCCTTCCATAACACCTCATACCATCTTCAGTAGGGGAAAAAAAAAAATACGTGGGTGACCGATCTTCGCTCGGCATCTTTCAATTTCTGTTCAATATGCATGATTTTCAGTAAAGTTTGTTTACAGTAAAACATTTTTCTTGAAGGCTTCATAGGCATTTTGAGATGGACAATTTCTTGCTCTAACCAAAGTGAAGCTTAACTAACATCAGTAGGCTTAATGGTATCTGAAACTTCAACGAGATGAGGTTAGAGCCATTTTCCGAGATATATAAGAATCACTCTCTCTTTTTTGTAAAATCGTGTTATAAACAAAAAAGCAAATTTTTTACACATGAAATGTCATCCAAATTGCTAGAGCCATTTCTGAGATAGTCTGGTTTACCACCTCATAAATTGTTTTTAAAGAAAAATGCTATTATTATGTTAAATACAAATCTTAATTCTAAGCATGCCGTTTCAAGTGATAAGAAAACAATTCCTAATAGAAGTAACCTTCATTATGAACATTAATAAATCACAAGATCTGAGCTTCAAAACACAGGATTGTATTTATCAAAACCTTTTTTTCGTATGGACACCTGTATGAGGTTTTTTCACGAGATTCATTAACATTTATTTTTATGTTAAAGACACATACAGTCAAAAATTCAATGATGATCATATTATAACTGCTAATATTGTTTTCAAAGAAGATTTGTAAAGTAAAGAAAATTGAAAAAAGGGCATCTTACAAAGCCAATATTTATCAAATATCTACTTTTTAAATGTTTTGCAGTTAAACATATAGTAAATATTTATTACTACTCTTCAAAATAAAATACCTTTCATTAATAAACACTTGCATTTACTTATTCCGACATTATTATATTACCATTCGAAGACTGACCATTATATTTTTCGCACGGGTCAGCTAGTGTACAAAAATTATTCATTTAAATACATAAGAGTTCCTTGCAGTGAACAAAGAGAACTTCATTAACGTTAGTTGGCTTACTGGTACCTGATATGTCTACCAGATGGCATTAGTGCAGTTTCTGAGATATCAAATACAAGAATTGATTTTTTGTTGTTGTAAAACCGCATTTTAGCAAGGAAGACACCTATTTAGACAAACTTAAAAAACAAAAGATTATCTAAATATGAAATTTCATCCAAATCAATAGAGCCATTTCTCAGATCTAAAATATATATGAACAAGAATTGCTCATTTAAAAAACAAAAGATTATCTAAATATGAAATTTCATCAAAATCGATAGAGACGTTTCTGAAATCCACAAAATATATAAACAAGAATTTCTCATTTAAAGATATACTCTCCAACGTGCCTAAATTAGCATACTGCTCCTTCCCACGTAACATGTTGTAACAGTCCTCATACCTGAACTTTAAATAGAATTTTATTTAATGAAGTATCTGTAGTGAGTTAAAGTTTGCTTGAATTTGATCTAGGATGTTTGTTTTGTAATTTCTTGTAAATCGGTGTATATAGACTTTGTTTTATGAAAGGAAATTGTTTAAAGGCCATTTAATATGTTTAAGAACAGAATAATGCAAGAGAATTGCTTAAATCTGTGCAATTCCAAGTATTAATGCAAGTTATGATATCTACAGGACAATTTTCTACAGTTTAAAATGATTTCTGTAAATAATTTTGTGTTTAAGTATCTTTAATTTCCATTTCTGACCATTTTGTAATGATGTTAAGTGATTATGTATTAATTCTGATTGTTTTTAATATGTTTAATTGTTTGAGTAATTGTTAATGTTCGAGAAATATCTCGCGGAAGCTTTTGAAGAATTCCAGAAATTTCGATAGAGCCTATATAAAGAAATCAGCAGGACAGAGTTAGTTTTATACAGACTCACTTTGGAACTGCCAAAGATTGCGTCACTAGTATCTCTGGATTGTATCTTTGCATGTAAACAATATCGCTGATGTTGTTTTGGGGGGAAAAAATGTTATACTGAACTTTATGGTGAACTACTTAATTAATTACTATATTAATTAAACCACCGAAGAACCTGACAATGTCCCATTGTAAAACATGCAATAAGCATTATGCATCCATCCACCACAACTTATTGTAATCCTACCACTCCATTATAGATCATATCACATGTGCCATACCCCATATCAACTGCTTCCATTGCCCAAATTCTTACGTTAGCCTCACTACAAACCAGTTATGCATTTGAATGAATAGTAATAGACTAACAGTTTACTCTCAAAATACAGACCAGCCTGCTGCTGCCCATGCCAGCCAGCTCTCACAACTTTAGTAATCTCAATAATTGTACCATGGTAAGAGCCATGAGAGTGCTCCCTGAAACCATGTCCCCATCCAAACACTGGAGGTGGGAATCTGCCAACCAACACATGTATAACTGACCGTCCTCAATCTCAGACAATACTCATCTCCCTCACCCTGGTACCTATAACTTCCAAATATAATCAATTTATTCATTTAGATTTATATCGGTCTTTTTTTTATCTTTAATGTTTCAAATAATTTTTCACATTTTTACATGTCCTCTTTTTATTTTATTTTGATTAATTTCTTTCCTGCACAAGCTCATTCAGGTGTTTATTTTCATGAGCAAAGGTATAGCACAAATCAATATTTTTGTATTTGTGGGGTGATTGTCACTGCTACCCTCCTCCCTCTAAATTTGAGAAGTAACAGATGGATTTTATTTTGCCTTTCCATATTAAAATGACCTCATGGCATTTCTTCTGTCTCTTTGTTGCAGAGATCTAATTTAAAAAATAAAAAAGAAATACAGTGGTGTAATAACAAACAGAAAAATTCTAAAGCAAACTCTGCACTAAATAATAAATGCTAAAATTGGAATGACTATGTTTACAACACTAAGCAGCATAGATGACAATAATCAGTTAAATGTTGCTGTTATGGTACAGAAACCACAATAACCCTTGAAACTGTTACATGAACTATGAAATTGTTACTTGAAATGTGGCACTGGGCTACCTCAATAAAATCAGAAGACTATTATACAGCCAGTAATAACAACAACATCAGTAAACATAGCCTTCTCCACAGTGAGAACTCAAGAAGGAATTGTCTTTTTGGTCT
Source organism: Vandiemenella viatica (assembly GCA_031002005.1). Taxonomy (NCBI): domain Eukaryota; kingdom Metazoa; phylum Arthropoda; class Insecta; order Orthoptera; family Morabidae; genus Vandiemenella; species Vandiemenella viatica. The sequence goes on from CM061919.1 coordinate 121,906,896, forward strand.
GAAAATTTTTGCACGCCACCAAATGTATACTAATGAATCCAAGTCATTCAGAATGTGGCAGTTCCGTGAAAGTTGTTATGCAAGAAAGGCTTATTTTTAACTTTTAATGTTCACAACAGCTTTGTTCAGTGCAGCTTTTACAAAAGCTGACATTGTAACTGGCTTAAATTTTTTTGCCTGCTCTTATGATTCAAACAATGATGCCTATCATTGTTGCACTTCACTGATGGAAATATGGTTTACATCAAACGTTTACATACATTGTGGTAGTTTTAGTCTCGCTGTAGAGCCACCAAAGCATATCTTCCAGAAAAATCTTCATAACAATGCAGGAAATGAACTAATAGATGAATGATTTCAGTGTGCACACTAATAGAGGTTTTTGTGATGACAGGTCTTGGTGTGGCACTGTCAGATTTCTAGTTATATATGGCATGATTTATCACAAAATTCTGCTTTATGACAATTCATTTAGCCCATATATAGAATACCCAGTACATCTAATTGAAATTTCATATTTTTTCAGTGTTCCGACCATTCTGATTGAAAGTTGGAACCTGTGTGCATTCTTTCAAGGAATCTGAACTAAATCACTCTTTTTATTTATTACATTCTCACATTTAAACTCAGTAACTTTAAAATTGGTAATTACACGATATTTTAATTCTTACTACCTCAAACATAAATATAACAAATTTGGTAAAAAAAAAAAATAAGGCGGTAAAAATAATTATGAAGGGTTTAGTGGAGGGGACTGAATGATTTTGTTTTTTCTTGCACTGTTCGGCCGAATACAGGAAATTAAAAGCAAAAATGTTCCAGTTTTAAATTATATCAACAATAAGCCCCTTTTCATCCCAAATATATATTTTGTCAATTGATTTACAACCATAATAACTATTCATGGTACTAGATTTAATATTATTGACAGTGTAAATCATGAATTACTTTTGAAAAAAATGGAATACTATGGTATTTTTGGGACCGCAGGTAAATGGTTTAAATCATACATTGAAAGCCGAATGCAAAAAGTTTCAATTTTTGATTCTAAAATAAGTAAAGATGCTTCATCAGACTGGGAGAAAATAAAACATGGAATTCCACAAGGCTCTGTCTTAGGTCCCCTCCTCTTTCTGTTATACATCAATGACCTTCCTGGAAATTTATCCGACAAAGTTAAGAGTGTTTTATTTGCAGATGACACTAACCTGACTGTGCGTAAAACACCAAACAGTACTATAGAATTTAATGTAAATGAAGTACTTAGAGTAGTAGTAAATTGGTTTAAGGCAAATTCATTAAAATTAAATTTTGAAAAAACACATTATATTAGGTTTAAAACAAAAAACTATGCACAGCCAGATATATGTATAAACTATTAAAACAACAAAATCTTAGAAACAGAGAGTATAAAATTTCTTGGTATTAAAATAGATCAGAAACTCTGTTGGCATGATCATATCACTACACTACTGGCAAAGTTAAGTAGTGCCACCTTCGCAATACGAACACTTTCTCTAACAGCAGATCTAGAATTAATGAAACAGGTGTACTCCTCATATTTTCATTCAGTAATGTCATATGGCATAATTTTTTGGGGAAACTCTTCACAAAGTAAAAAAGTTTTCATAGCACAGAAAAGAGCTATTAGGTTTCTGTGTAGGGTAAAACCAAGAACTTCTTGCAGACAACTCTTTAAGAAACTCAATATTCTTACAATGTATTCTCAGTATATATATTCTCTCATGAGCTTTGTCATAGAAAATTTTAACCTGTTTACACCTAATTCACAGGTACACAGTTTCAATACAAGAAACAGAAATAACTTGCATAAAACACAAACATCTCTGTCATTAGTACAAAGAGGAGTTAATTATTCTGGGATACATCTGTTTAATAAACTACCTAATCGTATAAAACAGCTTTCAGATAATAAAGATGTATTCAAACAAAAACTTAGAGATTATCTTATTGGCAACTCCTTCTACTCCATTCAAGAATTTGAAGAAAATAATTAATTGTACTCATTATGACGTTAGCAAAACTCAGTTGCAAAAATGTATGTTTATTATTATTTCTTGTATTTGTAAAATATGTATATATATATATATTTACTATGATATGACTCATATTATGTGTATATGTATCAACAATGACATGTTTTACATCCCAGAGGTACTTCCTCAGCAGGGATCCATGGAACAAGATTGATAAATAAATAAATAAATAAATAATAATATGTAAGCTACTTAAAAAACGAATTTTTCAGATTTTCACATTTTTGTTTATATTTGTGGTATATCACAGGAAAGGGATTCAAAAATAAAATTACATCTCTCCCATCTCTCTAGCTACATTAGGAATGGTCCTAGAGCAATTTAGAAACATTCATTTGGGGGTTTTAGGCATTTAAAAAAAAAAATTACATAGCTGTAATTAAAAACTAAGTTGATACACCTTGATGAAAATTTGTTTTTTGCACGTAAATATGAACAGTATACATGTGACTAATTACATAAAAATCAGAGATGGTGAGGTTAATTTTGTTATAAAATTGTATTGATTTGACGTTACCTCTGCTCGCAAGATTAACTCGCACTTATAGATCTTTTTAAAATAAAATTTGCTGAAGCATAATTCTGACCATAACAAAAAAAAAAAAGATAGAAATAATAATAATTTTGAATGGCACTTTCGGCCCTGATATTTCCTATGGGTTCCGCAGCTGATTGACAGACTTTTAATTTACTGTATATGTACCTAAACGGCTAATCCTACCAGATACAGCAGACCCAAACGACAGAAAGACTCTATTGTACTTCAATTTACACACCCATCTGTGTAAAAGTTGAAGGTTGGATTAAGGCCCTTTAACATTCCCACCCAAGACAGGGATTCAAGTCAGGAACCTTATGATCTCCAGACAGACGCCTTAACCACTGAGTCACCAGACAACTAAAATAATTAGATTATGTTAGAAGAATCAGTCCATGAAAGGTACAAATAGGGAAGAAAAATTATGTGCAATTTTAGGTGAGACAGAAAAACCACAACCGATTTTTTTTTTTTTTTCAGTATAAGGACTATCACAAAATTTGTTTGTAATTAAACTACACAAAGACAGATTACTTATTGTATTGTTGAAAATAAAGAAAAACAAGTAGATTATGAGTAGTGTTACCCAATTAATTAATGGACTAGTTTATAAAGCCCCATTCAATCAGGTTTAGGTGATTGATGTTGGTGCATGATTTTAGAAAAATTTACCACTCATCTAAGGCCAGAGGGCTGTGACGAACATATAAAAACAAAGCCCTACAGCCTTCAACTCTGGTGATTTTCTTTATCATTTGTTATTTACATTGCCTACAAGCAGTTTCCTTTTCCTTAGTATCATTACCTAGAATCTAGACTATTAAAACTTTGGGAAAACGGGTAAAAAATTAGTAAATGCTTAAAAACAAGAGGGGGAAAAATCTGGAAACTGTCATTTTTAACACTTTTCTACCTGATGGCAATGCCAGAACTAGTGGGTGGCAAATTTATTGACTGCTGTAAGCTCAAGTTTCTAACATACTGTGCACCACACAGAAAGTCGTACTTCTGTACCGGTAGGTTTTTTTTTCTATTTCAAATAATTAATCACAAGGGAGGGATGGAAATCTCAATGTGCGCTCCAGCTTGGAAAAAATCAACATTAACTGATGCCACTAAACAGTACCACAATGTTTACCAATAAATACTGGGTAATTCTAGATTGGGATACCACTGCAACCACTTAACGCCTCATGTTGCAAACACTTCTAGATGGAGAGAGTATGACGTCACTGTGTTTCCATGTGTGACATGTTCAGCCTTTGATTGATTTGTGAATACAGGTTAGGCCATAGAAAGTAACCAATAGTAATAATAATAATAAAAATTATGGACTGAAAAAGTTAAAGAAAATTATTACTTGCACAGTTAATAATATTAAAATATCAACAACATTCCAAAGTGATAATTCATTAGTAACGTTCCATAACGTGGGTTCCTGTAATGGTAACTTCTTTTTTTTGTTTTGCTGTCATCAGTCTTTCGGCTGGCTTGATGGAATCCTCCATTCATTCCTATCTTGTACTAACCTCATCTCCACATCCTCAATTATCTGCTTCATATATTCTCATCTCTGTCTTCCTCTACAGTTCTTACCTTCGACTGTACCCTCCACCAGCAAATTAATCAATTAAGCATGTCTAAAATATGACCTACCAGCCTGTCTCTACTTTCTGTAAGCTTCTTCCTCGCCCGTCATTTCCAAAACTCATCCATTTCTTACTTTTATTTGTCCACTTAATTATCAGCATTCTTCTGTAGTACCACATTTCAAATGCTCAAATTTTCCTTCTTTCCAGTATTCCTAAAGTCCATGTTTCACTACTATAAAGTACTGTGCTCTCCACACAGAGTTTTAAAAAGTTTTTTCTAATTCCTAGCTCAATATTTGAAACTAAAAGATTTCTGTTTTTCCATGAAGGCTCTTTTTGCTAGTGCTATTCTGCTTTTAACAGTAATGTTATTTGTCACAATTCCATTGAATTGTATTTGATTCCGTTCTTCTCAATTTTCTTGCGAGGCTGAAATTGCTATTAAAATCATTCATATGAAATAAAATATTTATAAAAAAAGATTTCATCAATAACCAGTTGCAAATAGGATGTAACACAGCCTGGACCATAATAACAGAGATAGACACGATTTGGAAATTGGGTATCAGCAATAACGTGTGCAGGTTATGTTTCACTATGGTACAGGGTGCATTAAGACGTAAACGACAGTAACAATGATAGATACAACATAGGAATTAGGTATCCGCAATAAGGTGTTCGATAGTTACGTTTCAGTGTGGTCCAGTTTGCTTCAAAACCTCATCGCTAGTGAATTTATTCCTGTACTACTGGTGCAAAATTAATGATTTCACAATATGAGCCATATTAGTGATGGACTACTTTCTGTGGAAGGCCCCATTAGAGATATTTAAAGCTGTGCGCAGAATGTATACATCTTAGTGACGTCATACTCTCTCCATCCGGAAGTGTTTATATCACGAGGCAGTAAATGGTAGTATCCCAATCTAGATATTACCCCAAATACTTCGCCTACATGATTGTGAACTGCAATGCTCAAACAGAGAATCCTGTATCATATGACTAAGTCAATCAATCAGAACATTTCTTCTTAAACATAATTCAAGCAACAGCTAATGAACAAACATTTCAAATTTTGGTTTGCAGTGAGTCAATGGCAGTAATGAGTGTTGTCTGGTATTGCTTTTTGAAATTACAATCTACTTGGGAAATGTTGATTTTTCTATTACTGCTTTTTTTATATATAAATTCGTTATTCCTATGATATATTACAAACTAGTCTAAACAATGTAAATAGTAGTTAGAGTGCCAGTAAAAATCTCAAAAATATGAGTAACACTATAGGTTCTACTGTAAATGTTGATCAGGAAAGATGTACAAGATTTAGTAAATACCTGCACAGGGAAAATTGAGAATATTTTTGTGACTGTAAGTAGTTTAATTGAAATTTGCATGACTGATCCCTGTATGATCTTAACTAAGTCCCCACACATTGATGTACCGGTACTACACAGGAAAAACACATTCTGAGACTTATTCTTCAAATTAAATAATAATAAATTAATTGAAAAGAATAGGTTAGTGTGAACTTGAATCTATACTGAACTATACAATACATTCAGACTGACTTTCCTGTAAGCCAATGCTCAGCCTTTTTCAACCTGACATTCAGTAAATATTCAAAAATAATGCTGCAGGCCACTAACATACTGTACTTAGACCCAATTTTTAGCCATGTGTATATAACGGGATTACACAAAGAACTGGCATCATAATACTGCAGTAGTCAAATGTAAGACACTGCTAGAAATACTTTTGGACATATATTTAACAGTGTCATGCTGGTCCAGGGTGCATTACAACCTAATTTTTGCTTGAAAATAATGGTCCAGCCTGATTTGCAACATAATTACTGCTTTAAAATAACACATCTTGTGACTGACTACAGCAATACTATGACATCATTAGTGAATGTTGCTGTAGCAGAATTGCAATCTCCCGTATAGTTACCCCATATTACTAACTGGAACACATTTTTCTGTACCCGGAAAAAATAATAAATATAAATGGATGTTTTGAATTCCTACGGAAACACGGTTATGAAACTGGAAGTGAATTATTAAAAGTTAATTATGTATTGACTAGATACTTAACATTTAAATGAATATTAAAGCCATAGGCTGGATGCTAACTACTCTACACCACCAACCTACATGTTCAAAATAAAAGATACTAGACCTTACACCTTTTACTATTATTTACTTCTCCACTGTGATGTTACTAACCTTACCAAGTACTGTGGCCCCTCACACTTATTACAAGACCTTCAAACAATGGTCAATTACTTAGTCTTTAGGCAAACGATGCTCTTTCTTGATGCCAACTGGAAATGAACATACTATTGTAGAAATAATGTTGTCCTATCCTCAACAGGTAAATGACAAAGTTTTACCTGGTCACTGAAATATTCCTGGCATTTAAAAAATTGGGCTTATAGGCCTACTCTTCTACAGCATGAATACGAAAACTGAATGTATAATATTCTGCCTGCAGGCCACCTGAACAATCTCGCGATCAATAGTGGTCCACAGACTACGGTTTAAAGAATGCTGCATTAGATGAAAAGGCAGTATAAACATGTGGCATTTTCATACCGGAACTGTTATATTATGAACATACTACTGGTTAAGGGATCATATCAATATATCCAGTTTTTATTTAAATCTTACAGTTTTTCGTATAAAACCACTTTCTTTAAAAGAATCTGAAAAACTAGTAATAAAACATACAGCGTAGCTTTAATATTTAATACATTATTACATATGTATACTACACTTACTGCAGCAATGTGAATATGAATAGTTCGTAATGTCTTTTCACTTAATACTTTTGTTTTCATTTAAAATTATAATGTTATTTCTGTCCAAAACAACTTGAATGGAAGAAATATGTTTGGCATTATCATAACGCTTAGTATTACCAAAAATATACTAATATAATATAGAAATGGGCTCCGAGTAACTACATGAAGTTAGGGAAAGGTCTGGCAAGAATGACAACATACGAAAAGTACTGAAAGCTTTTTCTCCCCATGCACAGTATTTTGGTAATTATAGGAATGAAGTGGATTCAGTTTCAGACTGCTAAACATGAATTTAATCTTTCACCTTTTGGAATATTGTAATTATGGGTATACCAGAGATCGCGATTCCGCCGAATAGCTACTAATGACGTCGATAGCAAGACGTATTATTTTAAAGCATTAATTACGCTGTAATACACTATGTATCATTATTTTCAAACAGAAATTAAATTGTAATACACCCTGGCCCGGCATGACACCGCTAAAACTACTTCGGAACTTATTTTTGGTATTACCTTGCGTTTGACTACTGCATTTTTAGGACGCTAATTCCTCGCGGAATCGCAATCTCGAGTAATACCGAAAAATGAAAATAAATACATACCAGTTATTTCTTTCGCTTTTAAGTTGCGTAGTCTGCAATTAAACCCTCTCATGATCAATGAAGAATGGTGTTTACAAGTTCATTATGTTGCACTACAGAGTTCGCACAGCATTATAGCAAAACAAAAGCATATAAAAAATATATTAGAATCTATTTAAAACATATAAAACGATAACAAAAACGTGCTGTCAAATTCCCTTTACTGTCACCATCACACACCTCAAACAAGAATACGAAACAGATACAAAATACGAATATACAACCACTTCTGACAAGTCAAATTGTAAATGAAATCTTTGATAGTAACAGAGACGATAGTAGGAACTTTATTCCCTTGGAGGGAGGGATATATGGAGACGAGATAACGCGAAATCCGTAAAACCCATGGAGGAAGGTAAAATCTCGTGAAAAAACTGTGCCTGCGCGGCGGACATCGTAGGAGTACCAAAACATTGGGCTGTTCGCACTGTGTCAGCTGCTGAGAATATTTCATTTTCTAATATTCTAAAGTTTTCTATAATGCCAAGTTGTGATGCACATGGTTGAACAAACAGACGAGATAGGAAAAAACCTGGAATAGCGTTTCATAAGTAAGTCACATTGTAATTATCGTTCTTGAAGTATCTGACAGGCAACCGCAACATTAGTGCCATTCGCTATAAATTTTTTCATTGCTCTCAATAGGATCATATTATTCTCAAATTTTTGTTGGTGTAGTGTAGACAATTAGCATATGCTACTATTTTGCACCTGAAAAGCTAGCCTTATTGTAGACAAATGTTGGAAATTTAATTTAAACGGGTCATGTTTACATCGCGACACAGTGAATATGGTATTCTGCATGCATTACTCACGTTTAAGTTTACACTGAAATTGCACGATGAAATTAATCGTGATAATTTGTGCTGTGCGAACTACTAAACGTGATGAAATAAACTTTGTTGACGGAAATATAGTTCACGATGCATTTCATGTGTTTAGATGTGTCTACATAGTTTGGTTTTGTAGCGGCAATATTAATGGAAATGTTGGCAGGTTGAAAAGCGGTGTATACCTGAAGAGAACAAACAATTTATTTATTATTAGCTGTTAGCTTCTGATTTTTGAATGTACTGATTTTTCTAGCAAAATTATACAATACAGTACAATATCTTCTAAGTAAGCTCAGAAACTATGAGGTTTAATGAAGTATTCTTTTTTTTAAAGCTCTAAACATTGACTTATGCTTTTTTTTTAAATTTCAGATATGACTTGTTTCTGTTTGTAAATATGTCTACAAGTATATTTCTAGATTTTGAAATCTTCCTTGTCAATTACTGAAATAGAATGTGAAAATATAACCTATTTGAACATCAACTAAAATTTAAGGACTGTAGAAATAAACAGTTTGGTATTCAAGTTAAAAAGAATTACCTGCTCATTAAGTTACGTCCGAATTCATCATCAAATATGGATATGGCGATAGTTTTTTTCTGGTCCAGGCCGCATTTCAACCTAACCACGTCAATTTTAAGGTACAATATCTCGAGAACTAAGTGAGATATCAAAAAAATTTATTCTTTACTTTCAGTTTCCCTCATCGAGTTACATAAGAATTCGTCATCAAATTGCGGCGCCCGGTTATCGTTGAATCCCCTCATAACCTAACAACCTCACTTTTGAGACAGTATATTTTTGATGTGTCTCGTCGAGTTACATAATAATCCATCATCAAATTGCGGTGCCACGGTTGTCTTATGATTCCCTTGAGGTTTTTGTGCATATTTCCGTGTTTCTCTGGTCAAGCAATATGGCGGCCTCCCCTCCCCACTTGTCTCCATCCGGTTTCACTCCAGTATGTGGCGAAGGTCCCTTGCGTCGTCTCCATATATTCCTTCCTCCATGTTTATTCCATGCTAACATCCGTATGCATCTTTGGTTGTTGTTTACGGTAGCAACCGGTTTCATTCGTTCGTGAATTATAATAAGTTTTTGTATACATATTTGAATATTTTCGTAGTGATATTAGTGTTTTTCTCTCAAGTTTTATTTTCCTTAAGTGATAAATTACAGTAGTCCAAATTTACCTCCATAGTGTTCCAGAGACATAGTCTCGGAACACTATGGCAGATAGTGATGGACAGATGTCTTCAGCCAGCGTAATATTACGCCACTACTATGAAAATGCGGCTGTTGACGTAGGTCTTCACAGCGAAGAAGAGCAACAACGATATCAACAGCTCCAACAACAACAAGTCAGTATCCAACAAACTGATGAAGTCATTCCAATCGAGATTGTTAATTGTCAGTACAGTGTGTTGTCCAACGATCCCATGCTTGGTAGTCAAATCATGAGTAACAAGCCTACTAAACGCCAGGTACCTATAGAAGAAGACATAAGAAAATCAACCCACACAGCAGAAAAGTCGCACGGCTTTCAGCGACACGTTCAGCAGTTCAGCAGCCGATGTCAACTGTCAACACGACACCAACAACGCCAGCAACTCCAGCAACACCAGTAGCACCAGCAACCACAGTGGCAACAGCACTCAACAATGTGGGCAGCATTCTACATAACCCGCAGCAAAATACACCAAGCTACAGGTGCGAAACAAGCGACAACGGCCCATTTATTGTTTTTGTAGAGGAGAAGGAGAAGAACATAGGCCGGTTACATCCAATGGTTATAGGAAAGCTATTACGTGAGCAAGGTATTCTAAGATCAAATCATCTTATGAATATCTCGAGTTCTGGTCGTAATAGAATAAAAATTGAAACAAACAATAGATCAGCAGCAAATAGAATCGTAACATCTGATGTCTTTGCTACAAATAATATGGATGTTTACATCCCTAAGTTTATGGTACACAAACAGGGTGTTATTAGGAACTTAGACACCTCTCTTAGTGACACTGAAATACTATCTGTGATAGAATGTGAGGCCCAGGTACTAGGTATCCAACGGCTCACTAAAAAAACTGTAAAACAAGGAAAACAGGAACTTACACCACTTCCTGTATGTGTATTAACTTTTAGATCTCAAATACTGCCTAAATTTGTCTATATTCATGTGGTTCGTTGTAATGTTGAGGTATATATCCCATCAGTAATCCAGTGTTATAAATGTTTGCGTTTCGGTCATAGCAGCAATCAGTGTCGCAGCCAAACGCGCTGCAGTTTTTATGCATCTGACCATAGCATCGAGTCATGTTCTAAAACATCCCAACCACAGTGTGCACTGTGCTCTGGCCAACACTTAGCCACAGATAGAGTTTGTCCCGTTTATCAGAAGGCGAGAGCCATAAAGCATTATATGCCGTTGAATAATGTCAGTTATGGCGAGGCCACAGCAATACACGATAACAGACCTTACGCGCAAGCAGCAGCCAACATTAATAGTCCTTCTGAATTTCTGCCGCTGCCGGCTAGGCCCTCTTTTTCTGTCAGCAACTACCAACAACCAACCTTCCAGCTAGCCTCATTCGATAATAGACCACACACAAGGGCGGCAGCAGTACCTCCACAAGCTTCCTCCCAATCTGCTGCCCTGCCTAGCCAACAGAACATGTCGCCGTTCCCTCTGAGGTCACCTCCGCAATTTAAACAGTCCAAGCCACTGCATGGTACAAACCCAGCCCCACTCAGACGATACGACAAGGTACCACTGGGAACCCATCCAAAAGTCCGAACTCAACAGATTTCGACATATAGCAATACAAATAACTGAAAAGATTACCAGCAGTATCACATTCCAAGCCGTAGACCAACAATGCCCATACAGAGTAATATAACCAGCACCGTCAATAGCACGGAGGGTCCTCCAGCCACACCAGACAGGCGTCGCCTGATAGACATAATGCTTAATTACATTACCATACTGCTAACAGCAAATACAATGTGGAGGAGGGACACTCCCAATCGACGCGATAAGGGATTACGTTTGTAGGATTATAGAATCCACAACCGATCTGCACGGAACAGAGGAAGAAACGGTGATAACTCCTCAGGACAATGGAGAAGATTTTGCAGTGGAACGCACGGTCTATTAGGTCCAACAAGGAAAGCATTACGCAATTTTTGAAAGAAAATGCTATCCCCATCTGCACTGTGATGGAAACATGGCTAAAACCCGAGGAGAGATTCTCGTTTCCAGGCTATAACATTATTCGCCACGACCGAAGGGACGGGTTCGGTGGCAGTAGCCATCCTAGTACATTCCAATAGACACTTCACCGAAGTCGCATTGGATTTACGAGGAATCAATATAGAATGCTGCGCAATTGAAACCTCTCTTAGAGGCCAGCGTGGTACAGTACTGGTTATGTACAGGTCTCCTGGAATACCGCTATCTAAAGAAGACCTTCATTACATCCTCAGACAAATCGACGATCCGTTAATAGTCACCGGAGATCTAAACGCCCACCACTCGAGGTGCGGCTGCTCTACTGAAGACAGTTTGGGTAGGGTTATAGTACAATTAATGGAAGAACGTAATTTAATACTACTTAACGACGGATCACCAGCAAGAATCAGTAGGCCAACAGAATCTCCTTCCGCGGTGGATATCACCCTTGCGTCACCAAACATTGCCTTGGGCACAGACTGGTCTGTAATTCAACATCCCCTTGGCTCTGATCACTTGCCACTATTGCTGACCTTCCCAGGTACTAACCAACAGCATACGACGAGATATCCAAACTATAAATGGAATATAATGAAAAGCAAACTGGCAGTGGTATAGAAAAGCAGCAACACAGGAATTTGCGGATTTTGAAATGAGCGGTGACGTAGAGAGCGACTACCATAACTTCATAGAAAAAATTGAAAACGCGGCTTCTTTTGCCGTTCCAGCGCCCTTTTACTGCGCGCAAACATACAAACACAGTGTGGTGGGTTGACGATTGTCAGCAGATGTTGGAAGAAAGGAAGAAAGCACTACGCATATATCGGAGGTCGGCCACAGATAGTAACTTCCTCGCTCTAAATCAGATCCAGCCAAAGGCCAAACGTCTTTTCAAAGAAAAAAAGAGAATGGCCTGGAAAGATTTATGCTCCACTCTTAATAAAAACATGCCCCTACAACGACTATGGGAGAAAATTAGAAGATTCAAAAGTTCTCAGCAACCATCCAAACATGAGGTAGAACCAACGGAAGCCGTTCTGGAAGAAATCCTAATGTCATTAGCACCTCCATGGGTCGAACACTCTTTTACACCAAAGGATAACAATGATAACAACTACTGCAAACTTCTTAAACAACCATGCGATGTTGAAGAACTTAACCGGGCATTAACTGGAGGCAAAGGAACAGCCCCCGCGCCCGATAACATCGCCTATCCAATGCTTGCCAATCTACCTCCCACTCCCAAACTGTTCCTCTTGGAGATACTAAACCAAGTCTGGTCAAACAGCATAGAAATAACAGAAATGAAGACAGCAAGAATAGTAGCCGTAAAGAAACCATCCTTGAGTCCTGACAAACCAACATCCTATAGACATTACTATCGTGTGTGTACAAATGTCTAGAAAAAATGATCAAATCACGACTTGAATGGTGGTTTGAAAATCACTCGCTTCTACCACGTCTTCAATTGGGGTTCAGGTAAAGGCACAGGAACTACAGAAACACTTTCCCACTTGCTGGTCAATACTCAGCTATCTCTTAGTAGAAACAAATACAATGGTTGTGGTGTTCATGGACTTAAAAAACGCATATGACAACGTAGTATTGCCTATACTGGTGAAGAAGATGATAAAAATCGGGGTGCCCCGAAGATTTGCGATACAATTGTACAAACTACTGAGTAATAGGTGGCTAATTGTCAAGAAAAACGGTAAATTTTTGGGTCTTCGACGTGTTAATAAAGGCTGCCCCAAGGATCGATCCTGGCCTCGTCCGTTCCTGTTCAATATTTACACGGCTGACTTGCATCTGATAACCCAAGGAGAAAGAAACACTATTACAGTATGCAGACGACCTTTGCATTTATACAGAAGCGGACTCAATCGAGGAGTGTATAAGAAGGCTAAGCAGGACACTACAAAGACTACAAATCTGGCTTTTGAACAATGGTATGGAGATATCTACTCACAAAATAGCCGTCTGTATCGATACAAGACATAGAATACCTACCTTCACGAGCATAAAAATAGGTCCGTATACCTGCCCAGTTAAGCCACACATCAACTACCTTGGCTTAACTATCGACAATAAATTGAAATGGTCGACCCATATAAGGAATATACTTAAAAAATGTGAAGCATCATATAATGTAATACGAGCTACAACAGGTGTATGGTGGGGCACCGAACCTACAGTTGCAATCCACCTCTACAGGGCTCTCGTACGACCCATCCTTGATTATGGGTGTATCTTCTTTGGATCGGCGTCGGATAACACACTATCCAAACTCAGTAGACTACAATACAAAATTCTGCGTTCCTGCATTGGGGCCATGGGTTCGACTCCTACTAACTCTTTGCTGGTAGAAGCTAAGGAGCCTCCATTACACCTTAGAAGGCAATACCTTGCAACGAAAGTACTACTGAAGTGGTCGAAATTCCTAGAAAACGAATTGACTGAGAAAATCTCTCAGCTGATGCTGCACTGCGTCACTAGCAGATACTGGTTTAACCTCTACAGAAGCAAATCACTAAGTCATGGCATTTAGGATGTTATGCCACTAACTATAATCATCTCATAAAAGAACTAAACATTCAGTTAGACTTCTGCGATCAACGAAACTCACAGGCTATCACTTCAACATTGGCGTAGCTCAGAGCGCAGTGGGGAGAACCTTTAATATATTACACGGATGGATCTCATACGCAGACGCGGTAGGATGTGCATTCGTTGAGACAATGACAAAAACGTGCGTGAAATACAAGCTACCTCGGTCTGCAATCATACTGACAGCGGCAATAACGGCGATCTTAGAAGCCTTACGGAATGCCAGCGACTCCTAACGTAAACCAGTGATTATCCTCTCCGACTTAATGTCAGCAATGCAGCTCGTAAAGCACCACACAACCACCACGCATCCAAATCCTGTGGCCCTCGACATTATAAACTGGATATCCATATTAGAGAAAAGGGGCCAGCCAGTCACTATGGCGTGGATCAAAGCACATTGTGGAGTAGTGGGAAATGCGCTTGCCAAGGAAGGAGCCTATAATGGCGAAGTGAAACACCTCGATGTACCCTACTCCAACTACTTTAATTACTTCAAAAACAAACTGACGACTTCTTGGGAGGCAGTCTGGAAGACAGAAGCCCAGACAAAAGGAAAATTCTACAAATCTGTACAGCAACATATCCCTACCAAACCGTGGTTCGACAAAAGCACATTCCCCAAAAAATGAGTAACAACGATAATTCACCTGAAAACAAATCACGGGCGCTGGCGAAAACTTAGTCGATAATCCAACTTGCGACTGTGAGAGCAATCAAGAAGAAACACCAGACCACATATTTTTTGGCTGCTGCAAATACACTGCTGCTAGCGACACCCTCGTAAGTGCCTTGGTAATGGAGGGTCAGCAACTGCCTACATCTATACCAACTCTTCTAGCCTCAAATAACTTAAGTGTATACCGGCTTCTGTACAACTATGTTGTTAGAAACAATGTAACGGTCTAACTAAAATTCAGACTGTGGTGAAATAGACGGAAATACCCATATTCCATTAAAACTTGAAGTTCAAGATAATTTGTCTCTATATATGTTGTATGGCTACTTAACTATGTATATAAGTAAATATGTAAATAGCTAAAACTGTAAATGTACGACACATGGCTGTATGGCTACATATATAGTCAAATATGCACATAGTTATATTTGTAAACAGTTGATTATGTAAATAGCTAAACATGTAAACAAAAATGTATTTGGCATGGCTATTTGCCAAATGCCAAAATAAAATTAAAAAAAAAAAAACAACGATAACATCACTGAGCATATTGTTGTCTACGGAAACGACAGTACCTAATATTAGTGCTGCCCATACTTAAATTCGAATATCTGGATGATTCTCATTATAATGCACTGTATCTCGTTCCATTAGAAGAAGTGGTCTACTCTATACGACTGCAACTGAACTTAGACAGGGTAAATACAACAGTACTATCGCTCCTTATCTTGGAGTAGCGTATTAATAACGAGGATCAGTTGTGTAAGAGTCAGTTAGTAGGCTACAAATATGATAAGTATCAGCGGCCATTTATGGCAACCAGTGGCGGCCGAAGTGATTTCCTCAGGTAGTGACAGCAACAATTTTTTTCTAGTGGCGGATCCAGGATTTTGGTTTGATTGGGGGGGAGGGGCTAGGATTTGGTTTGAGGGGCTCATTACTCCAGAATGCCGTCCTTTTAAGAACAGCATTAAAAAAGGGTTCCCAAATTCCATGTCGTCGGTGGTGACCTTGGTGCTTTTGGGGGTGGGGGGCGCCTAAGCCCCCTAGCCTCACTCCTTCCCTGGATCCGCCACCGAATGTTTCCGCGGCTTACTGATCATCATTGAAGTGAAAGGTGAAAAACAGCTCAGAGTAAGAATCTCGCTATATAAAGATTTGTAACGTGTGAATGTCTCATCACCTGCAATTACTGACGGATTAATTAAATGATTTTGAAATTAATCAATGATAAATGTTTTAAAATTGAACAAACGGTAAACATTTAGTGATTAACCAAAAACCGACAAGTTGATCTACAAGCAGTGTTGGATTACCCAAAAGGTAAGACTAGGCACGACTAGGCAGTAGCCTGGAGCCCCTGATTTTTGAAGGCTCCCTGAAAGTTCACTTTTTTCACTAAATAAAAATAATAAAAAATAAAATCAGCCAGAAAAAACAATCAAAATTATATGAAAAGCATGGAAATTAATTTTTTTGTTTCATAGTAGTGTACGATAAATAAAAATAATTTTTAAATATGATAAATTGTAAAATTCATTTGTTAATTGAATAAAAATATGATAAATTCTATTAGTCATCTACAAAACCTTTTCTTTGAACTTATAAAATACATATAATTAATTTAAAAAACCGAGGGAATCAAAATTTTTGAGAGTGCTTAGGACCCCATACTTTCTTATCCGGCACTGTCTTCGATGACCACGACGGCAGTGGGACAACATTTCTCTTGAGAATCGTTTCCTGTTACGTGCATTCATACATAAACTTATGTAATTCTCCTTCAGAGAACCTAAGAAAAAAAATTAAACAATATTGCCTGCTCGCATTGACAAAGCTTCTAGGGCAGCGTATCCAAACCTTTTTCAACCCATTTTCCTCTTCTGAGTTTCCTTCCTCCGTCGCCAGTCACCTCCGCAAGTTTACCTCTGTCTTTTTAAATGTCTTCCACCCTAGGCCTAATTTTATTTTGTTGTTTTAAAATATACCATTATAACATAATAAATCTAAAACCATGTTTTGAATCCTATGAAAACGCAGATATAAAACTGGATGTGAACTATTAAAAGTTAATTACATGTTAATCAGACCAAACCAGATAAATAATAATGTTACTACAGGATGGGAGCTACACGGCCTACATACACAAACCAAAATAAAAGACGCTAGACCGTATGCCTTTTATTTTTACTTACTTCATCACTCGCGTTACGAATCTTATCAACTACCGCGGTTCCTCATACCAAGTAAAAACCCTTAGTAAACCGTCATTTACTTAATCTCTAGACGCCACATGGAAGTGAATAGACTGTTGTAGAAACAATGCTGTTCTATCTCATCTTGGAAATGCCACATTTTTGCCGGGTAATTGAAATATTCAAGGCTTTTAAATGTTGGGCATACAGCCTTATACAGTACGAATATGGTACCAGAATTTATGATATTATGCCTTGGAACTCCTGAACTATGTTCGCGGACCACCAGTAATCAGCGAACAGGCTGAAGCACTGTTCCATTGGATATTTAGTTGAATGCTACAAAAATGGCAGCTGCTGCACTCTGCCGGCAGTATTACTAACTTTATCGAGCTGCAGCGTGTGACAGAACGAAGTTGTCTCCATTCCCCATTAACAAAGCGAACCCCAAAACTTGAATATTTCCACGAAAACGCTAGAGCGCATGCGCGATCTGTGCCAACCAAGATTTGTCTCCACGACAGCGAAACAGTTCACTGATGTGGCCAACAGATGGAGTTCGTTACTTTCCCTAGCTGTAGAGTAGAGAATGCCGCATTTATAAATATTTATTTTTCTTTCACTGCATTTATTTTTTAATTTATTTATTCATGATTAGAGGTAGTGACATGTCACAGTGGCACTACGTCTAGAGCCGCCACTGATGGCAACCAATACGGCGAGAGGGTTAAAAAGGCTGCAGCCGTCGAAAGAGGCGACACAAAGGCCATCGATGCACAGAGAGCTGCACAAAAGACAAACATCACTACAGCAGAAAAAACGTCAGTACAGCTAATCAATTACTACCTCAACAGTAAGGCCTAAGGTTCAAATGAAGAGGTGAATGAAAAGTAAGGAAATTACAACCTCAACCTTCGAAATTCCGAAAATGTCTCCATTTATAGTTTACCACATTAACTATTCATCAGAACAGCGACGGTCACGAGAAGTAAAAGTGACAATAACTACAGCGCAAAAACAGCCAAACGTGGGCAGCGGTCCCTCATAAACTAACCAGCATAACACGACAGATCAAACATACAGTAGACTCCTAGTCCTCCATGGAGACTTCATCTCCCGAAAATATTCAGCATAATCAGATACACAGAGAACAAAGAACAGGGAAAAAGCGTTTTACAGTAGCTACGACCGCGATCCGTATTAAATGATTGTAGAAAGTAAAAACAAGAACATCAACAGACTAAATTCGATAGGTATTGGTCGTCTCGTAAACTGACATGGAATAAGTACTAACGTTAACACATTACTACAGCAGGTAAAAATTGAATTTAAAACTGCAGGATCTGGAATGGGACTCATTGGAAGAAAGGAGAAGGGTGAAGAAAATCATGAGAGTGTACAAGGAGTATATTAGTAATGTGGTGTGTAAGAATTAGGAGAAGTGCTTGAAAGCAAATTGGCACTCGGTTTCAAGCATAAGGGTGTTGGAAGATTTTCTTTCGTTGGTAAGGGCTTCAGAAATAGGAATAAACTAGACAACCCGTGCGAAAATTTCGCGAATAAAATGTGATGAATAGCGTGGTTGAATGCTTGTAATATAATGAAAAGTAGAATCGTAATTTTGTAGCAAATATTTTTTTTTTAGTGTAATAGGTACGCAATTCAATACTTACAACATATTACGAAACAGTTTGGAAAATTTAAAACTCACTGTATTTACGATAAACTGTTACTGACCTTAACAGGATACAACCAACCTGAACAAATTGCACACAACATATGAACATCTTTCTGATATTTGTTGCTGTGCGAATAAAATGTGTACATTGGAATTGTATAGCAAAACGAAAGTGTTTCCATAACAGAAAAAAAATATCCGAAAAGCTACTTATTGAATAAAAAAAAGTTTATTGACATTTCTGTGATATCGCTGCAATCAAGGGACGTTGATCTGAACATTCTCATACGCGCTACCACTTCAAGCACCAAATTCCGAAAAATTCTTTCTTAATTTATGATTTTTATCTTTAAAATGATATGATATTTATCGATTACGGCTAGGTATTGAAGAAGATAAATGGCTTGTAATATAAGTAAAAAAAAAAAAAAAAAAAACACGCTGTAGAAATATTATTGATACTTTTGCCCCTTAAGGGTCGAATTCCAAAAACTTTCTTTTATAAAAGATGGTGTTACCAAAGCAGCCACCTTGGTCTTTAAAATGATACCTCATTTATCGATTTCGGTTAGTTATCAAGCGAGGTAAAAAAAAAAAAAAGTTTTATAAATGATGATATGTTTGCCCCTTAAGGGTTGAATTTGGAGAATTTTCTTTAATTATGATGTGACCAAAGCGGATAATTTAATATTTAAAACGATACCTCATTTATTAATTTCGGTTGGGTATCAAGGGAAATAAATAGCTCGTGTCAGAAAAATGCGTTTTAGAAATATTAATACTTTTGCCCTTATATCGGAGATTAAGAACAATATTATCTTTGAACTAACAGTTACAGTTATCTAATGGACTCTGTTTATAGTTAGTTTCGTTGTACTAAGAGAGATCAATAAAGAGTTAAAGCCATGGAGGAAGGAAATACTTCCTCCATGGTTAAAGCGCGTTTGTAAAGCACGTCTGTTTATAGTATTTAATACGCTACACTCTATTGGTAGATTTTTGAAACATTTCTTTCTTCAAATGTGGTTTAACGGAACCTAATACCTTACGAAGACCTTTAAAATGATTCCTCGTTTATCAATTTTGTTTAATTATCAAGAGAGATAAATGACTCGAGACACAAAAAAGGCATTTTAGAAATACTGATATTTATTCCATTTAAGAGTTCAATTCAGAAAAATTCATTTCTTAAAATGTGATTTTACCGCAGCGGAAACCATAATTTTTAGAATGATACCACATTTATCTTTCTCAGTTAGATATTAATGGAGATAAATGGCTCGTGACACAAAATGCGTTGTAGAACCATTTATACTTTTTCCCTTTAGGGTTGAATTCCAAAAAACTTCTTTATAAAATATGATGTTACCAAAGCTGAGACATTACTCCTCATAATTTTACTTGATTTATCGATTTTGGTTAGATATCCAGGAAGATAATTGGCTCGAGACACAAAAAACGCTTTATAGAAAAATTGACATTTTTGCCCTTTAAGGGTCGAGTTACGAAAAATTCCTTTCGTAAAATATAATGTTACCATGACGGAGACCTTAGTCTTTAATATGATACCCCATTTATCTATATTGGTTAGATATGAAGTGAGATAAATGGCTCGTGATACAAAAACGTATAGCAAAAATATTAATACTTATGCCCTTTAAGGGTCGAATTGCGAAAAATTCTTGTCTTAGTATATTACATCACAAAAGCGGATATCTTAATCTTTAAAATGATACTTCATTAAACGATTTCAGATAGATATCCAAGGAGCTAAATGACCCGTAACACAGAAATCAGATTTTTTTACATACTGACATTTTTTCCCTGTAAGGGAATTCCGAAAACTTTCTTTCTTAAAATATGATGTGATAAAGTGGATACCATAAGCTTTTAAAATGATACCTCATTCATTGATTTCGGTTAAGTGTGAAGGAATGGTGATTACCAAGAGAAATGATGAATAATTTACCAGAGGGAAAAAGTGTGTGGGAAAAGGAAAGGAAAAAAATGGATGATAAATTGCCACCAGAGGAAGCGCTCCATAGCAATTAAAAATCGTATATATTAATTCTAAAAGGTGTTATTTTGTCACAAGACATCATCTCCCTTCTTACCTATCCGAAATCGAAAAATGAGATACCATTTAAAAGATTACGGTATTCGATATGGTCACATCATATTTTAATAAAGTAATTTTTCCAAATTCGACCCTTAATAGGCAAAAATGCAGTTTTCTGTGTCATGAGCCAGTTATCTCTCTGGATACCTAACCGAAATCGGTAAATGAAGCATCATTTTAAAGATTAAGATCTCTGCTTTGGTTACGTCATATTTAAGAAAGGAATTTGGCATTTAAAGGGCAAAAGTATCATTATTTCCATAACGCTTTTTTTATCACGGGACATTTATCTTCCTTGATATCTAACCAAAATAGATAAATGAGGTATTATTTTAAAGATTAAGGTCTCAATATCTTTCCAAATCTCTTCACCAATATACACCTTGTACACTCCCACAGCTTCCTCCGTCTTCCAACAAATCCAATTAAAGTTCATTGTTCATATCAGTTACTGATTGCGTTTTTCGGTGATTTCCAGACCCAAATCTAGCAGCTCTTCTTTGCATCACCTCCAAATCCTGTATTTGATACTAAAAATCTAGAACCCAAGCTACACCACCATATTAAAGCAACAAAGTAGTGTTATACAATTCCCTCACTTCTCTGGTACATAGGCCTACCATCATCACTCTCTTCACAAAGTCAATGGTTTCGAAACATATCCTACCACTTGTCCAATTTGTCTTGCCCACTCGATTTTAATATCAAATATTATGCAAATATTATGCCAAGGTACTTACATATCAAGTCTTCCACAGGCAATACCGTCTCCACCTTGTAATTATAATCAAACTTTAATTTTTTTTATCAATAAGCCGACTCTTCTTTGCATTTATCTTCGTCCTATGTTGACTCAACCAGCTGGATATCCTGTCTAGTTAACCGTGCAGCTTTTCACAGTCTTCTACCGTTTTGATCTTATAATATAACATTATGTAATCTGCAAATAACTCAACTTCTGATGTTTTTTTGAATTAAACTCCATCTTTTGACAATTGTTTTTATTAATTTTTTTCACCAGAAAGCGCTTCGTCCTTTTGGAGTGTGAGGTGGGGCATCATCAGTTTCAAAATTGTGGTTGCTATCAAATATCAGTCCGAAACAACACTTTCTGAATTTTCCTGGATTGGTATTTCATCATAAAATTTAGCATTTTTCACTGTCACCTTATCTACACTTCACATTGCTGTGTACGAGGTGCATTCAAGTTCTAAGGCCTCCGATTTTTTTTTCTAATTAACTATTCACCCGAAATCGATGAAACTGGCGTTACTTCTCGACGTAATCGCCCTGCAGACGTACACATTTTTCACAACGCTGACGCCATGATTCCATGGCAGCGGCGAAGGCTTCTTTAGGAGTCTGTTTTGACCACTGGAAAATCGCTGAGGCAATAGCAGCACGACTGGTGAATGTGCGGCCACGGAGAGTATCTTTCATTGTTGGAAAAATCCAAAAGTCACTAGGAGCCAGGTCAGGTGAGTAGGGAGCATGAGGAATCACTTGAAAGTTGTTATCACGAAGAAACTGTTGCGTAACGTTAGCTCGATGCGCGGGTGCGTTGTCTTGGTGAAACAGCACACGCGCAGCCTTTCCCGGACGTTTTTGTTGCAGTGCAGGAAGGAATTTGTTCTTCAAAACATTTTCGTAGGATTCACCTGTTACCGTAGTGCCCTTTGGAATGCAATGGGTAAGGATTACGCCCTCGCTGTCCCAGAACATGGACACCATCATTTTTTCAGCACTGGCGGTTACCCGAAATTTTTTTGGTGGCGGTGAATCTGTGTGCTTCCATTGAGCTGACTGACGCTTTGTTTCTGGATTGAAAAATGGTATCCACGTCTCATCCATTGTCACAACTGACGAAAAGAAAGTCCCATTCATGCTGTCGTTGCTCGTCAACATTGCTTGGCAACATGCCACACGGGCAGCCTTGTGGTCGTCCGTCAGCATTCGTGGCACCCACCTTGATGACACTTTTCGCATTTTCAGGTCGTCATGCAGGATTGTGTGCACAGAACCTACGGAAATGCTAACACTGGAGGTGATCTGTTCAACAGTCATTCGGCGATCCCCCAAAACAATTCTCTCCACTTTCTGGATCATGTCGTCAGACCGGCTTGTGCGAGCCCGAGGTTGTTTCGGTTTGTTGTCACACGATGTTCTTGCCTTCATTAAACTGTCGCACCCACGAACGCACTTTCGAAACATCCATAACTCCATCACCACATGTCTCCTTCAACTGTCGATGAATTTCAATTGGTTTCACACCACGCAAATTCAGAAAACGAATGATTGCACGCTGTTCAAGTAAGGAAAACGTTGCCATTTTAAGTATCTAAAACAGTTCTCATTCTCGCCGCTGGCGGTAAAATTCCATCTGCGATACGGTGCTGCCATCTCTGGGACGTATTGACAATGAACGCGGCCTCATTTTAAAACAATGCGCATGTTTCTATCTCTTTCCAGTCCGAAGAAAAAAAATCGGAGACATTAGAACTTGAATGCACCTCGTATCTTGTTGAACATGTACTTGTTATGATTACTGCCAATTGGTTTACAGTGTAAACTCTGCTATTACGAATTGACATGTGATAGCCACCACAATTTTCCCACTCATGATGTCGCACTCCTAAAAGGCGAAACGCGTCTGGTGAAAAACATTAAAAAAAAACAGTTGTTGAAAGACTGAGTTTAATTCAAAACTTCTAACTTCTGATAATATACCATAAACACAATGATGTTTAGAATAACGAACAGCCCCAGTAAGGTACCCTGTGGCACTCACTTTTTCACTTCCACTTATTTTCATACTGCATTTCCTATCATAAATTTTTTGCCTCTACCATATAAAAATTCTTCATCCCAGAAAATCACTTTTAATCCCCTTCAATAGTTTTTATCTTATTTAGAACCATTTATTGGTACACTATCAATTTTAACTCTCTTGTCCATTTCATCTGAAAGATCTTGAGTATAGCCTATTAACTACTATTCGAATGAATATCCTTACTTAAAGCCACTTTATCTACTTGAAAACCACTTTCTTTGGTTCGTGATGTGGCTAAAATTAAATCTCTCCATTAATTTTCCTGCCCCTGATGTCATACTGATTTTCTGTAATTTTCGACCATATTTGTTACCCCTCCTTTATGTACCTGTACTACTACAGCATTTGTCCAGTCCTCTGGTAACCAGCAAGTATCCAGGATGAATTTAAATAACGTTACAAGATAATGTACAAAGTAGCATCCCGCTGTCTTTAAAACATCTGTAGTCATATTATCTGCACTTTCACGATATACTCAGGTCAAATTTCAGTTATTTCCTCATTTCTAATTTTGAGGATAAATAAGTTCTTTCTCCGATTAACACTCTCCCATTTCTGAATCACAGTCCCTAATATTAAACCAGTTACTTCTGTCTTTAAAAAATCCTCTGTAACTTATTCTCCATCCTTATCGATAATTTTCTCAACACTCACCCTTCCCTTCAGTTTTCTAGCATAGCCATAAAAATTTCTAGATGCATTCGTTAGTGCACTATTAATATTATTCATAAACCACCTTCTTTGTTATTATTAATTTCTTGTTTAGTTGTTTCTGTTATTCCCTACGCCTTGATGTCTATTAACTCTATTATATTCTGTTCTCACCAACCCTTTAAACTCCTCACCTTCCTTTTATTGTTATTTTCTGTTCTGGAATAAATATTTCTTCACTCTTTCTTACTTTCGTCTTGAAATTTTTCCACTTCGACTCCAATGTACTTGTGCCATCCTCCCATTTGTTCAAACTTTCCCTGAAATATCTGTTCACTTTCGAAAATTGTGCCTATTTATAAATGCACCTATTCCTCCCTCCATCCCCCTTTCAATTTTGGCCACTGGTTTATTGAATCCTGTTATATCCATTAAACTGTTTCATGATCACTTATCATTTCAATTACTTGAGACCCCTCAAAGTTATTATCGTGCTTTATTAGGTTCACATTCAATATGTATCCTCTCGTTGTGTTCTGCTCTACCAAGTGTGTAAAGTTTCCTTCCCTTACTGAGGTATTTGTAAATCTCTATTCCCTTAATTTTTAATCCTATTCCAATGCCTGTATCCCTTGACTACCAAAACAAAAAAAAACCTCACCCTTACGCCTGAAATCTAGTGCAAGCTTGAGATCATGGTCATATTTTCTAGTGACCGACCGAAGATTCGGTTTCGGCCACAGTTTTAGTTTCGCCCAAATATCGGCCAAAACTTTGGCTGCGCCGAGACTCAGCGTTTGTAAATTGTCGTTCAGCTAACATCGGGTGAATTCTTAGTAGAAAAATCTTGGGTGAATTCGTGACTCGTGTGTGGTAGCCAGTTGAGCCCTTCGTGATTGTGTTGAGTTTATGTGTTTTCTCCTCGCACATAGATGACTATGTAAGAATTTCTTTTTGTTTTTACTTCTGACATATTTTAATAGCATTGAATTTCTTGATGTTGAGTTAATCACTCGGATTTATGTATGATGAGAATTAGGTAAAAGAAAAAATCCGATTTGGCAGTTTTTCGAAAAAAAAGAACTACCGATTCATCTAAAGCTGTATGAAAAATTGATGATAAATCCTTTTCATTGAGATGCAACGAACCGATAAAATGAACATAGCATGGAGTAAAGTAACATCTATCAAAGTTTCCTGATATGGAACACAGGTAAGTGTTAAAATGACAGTCAGCAATAGACGAACTGAAAAATTATTTAAATGAAGCTAAATTAAAGGGAACCAGTTCAAAGATATCACTGGAAGTATTGAGTAATGATCAGCACGAGTTTGGCCTCTAAGTCTAAACTTGTAAAATGGCCTGGTGATCATGAAATTGTAACAAGGATTGACAAAGTAGTAATGAACCTAGTAATTGTGGACATGCTGCCTTATGTTTTGTTGGAAGGCGAAGCTGACCGGCGACTCAACTTCAGCTGTCCCCAGACAGTTCACAAATATCGGATGATCTGAAAAGTAATTTAGAACTTCTCTGATGCCGGAAAGATATGACAAAATTGTCTAAAGAGTATAGTGGCAAAAAGTAAATGGGTGAGTACTAACACTTATACCTGGATCAATTCACGTAAAACATTTTCAGTTCTCAGCTTTACAGCACATCAACGCCTAAAAGGTATATTGGGTGCATGCGTACTGGAACGGATCATGTCAGTAAATGCATTGAGCGTAAGTTTACATAGATGGTGAATGTATGAAATTTAAACGGCAAGATATTTCTGCTCCAACGTAACTGTACAGGATACATGGTTTGCGCCATACGTGGTCACTATGAAGCAGTTGTGTGGCACATATGCTTATGATTAAACACACGCTATTTTCAGACGAAGAAACCAAAAAATTATTTAAAAAATTGAGAAAAATCGTAAACAATTTCAACCATTGCAAGCAAACAACCAGAAAATTGACTGAATGTCATAATCTATTCGGACTGCTAGAACATACTTTTGTGCAAGATGTCGATGTGAGGTGGAACAGCACATACTTCATGTTACAAAGACTTTTAGAGCAAATGATTTAGTCAACTTGCATAGTGTTGAATATGGTAAGATTGATACTCTTTTTTACTAATGAATCTGATGATATAAAGAACCTCACAACTGTTTTGAAACTCATTTATGAGGCCACATATGATTTATCACTTGACGACGTATGCATATCAACGGTAATACCTATAATGATTATTAAACCGCAAACAGTTGGATACAGATACGAGGATGAAATTATAATAAAAATGAAGAACTCACTATAGGAGACTTTGAAAATCAAATTCTCTTTTTTAAGAAGGCATCCTTCATTGATGGCTACGACAATACTAAATACAATACTTAAATAAAGACAATCCTGTGCTGTTTGGCTTATGAGAAAAGAAAGTTCTTTTAGTTTCTACTTAAATGATCCTGTCAGCAAGAAAAGTAGTCTTTGGGATAATCATGATAACACTCCTAATTAGAAGGAGATAAGTGTATCTGAAGATCAAAAAACTGTTTTGAAAGAATTCAGCCTTATCTATCGGAATCACTATTGCAACGCAGTGCCAACATTTTTTTTATTATTATTATTTGAACAGCAGTCCACATCCCAGCTTGAGTGGCCTCGCATTCGGGTGGACGACGGTTCGAATCCCCATCCGGGCATCCAGATTTGGGATTTCCATGGTTTTCCAAATCATTTCAAGAGAATGACGGGATGCTTCCTCCAAAAGACCATGGCCGAATTCCTTTTCGTTCCTTGTCCTCAGTCTCATCCCGCCTTTAATGACCTCGACGTCGACGAGGCAGAAAGCCATAAGTAAAAAGAAGTCACCTTGAGAATAACTGTTTAAAGGTATCTTTCTGCTCCGCCTACCAGTGTTCTAAGCGAGCAGATGTTTAGTGCCGCTGAACAAATATACGCGAACCGTCAGAGTAACCTGCGTGTTGAAAACATATAAAATTTAATTTTTCTTCCCATAAAATTTAAGAATTTTTAATTATGAATACTAAAATTTATTACTAAGCTAATAAAAATATTTACATTCTTTATTTAACTTCCCCACTGTAGTATGTAGGTTCTGTACTGTTCTTTATTTTCTGCTTTGGAATAAAGATTTCCTCACCCTCTTTTACTATCTCCATAGACTCTTCTATTTCGCTTCCACTATGCTTGTACTTTTCTTCTATTTTCTGAACATTTCCCTACAATATCTCCTCAGTTCTAAAATCTAATAGTTATACCTATTTTTCCCTTTCAATTTTGGCCACTGGTTTACTGAATCCCCTATTATCCATCACTACTGTGTTGTGATCACTTATTCCTTCAGTTACAACATTTTCATTGGGATTCATTGGAAAGATATACAACATATTTGGTCCACTCGTGTTCTGCTCTACCACTTGTGTAAAACCTCCTTCCCTCAATGAGGTATTTACTTATCTTATTAATGTTACTCCATACCCAGTTGACACCTGATAAATTTAAATCGGCTGCAATAATAAGCATTCTACGCTTACCTCCGGACTGTGATTATGAATATAGAACTTCATCGGAGGAATTCAACAAAGCATATAAGTTAATAATACAAAATAGTGAGAAAGGAGTAATTAGATGACTAAGGAAATTGCCACCGGAGGATTCACTCCATTGTATTTACATTGTAATTTTACAGTTTTAATTAGTATATGTGCAGTGATGAAGTTTCTTTAAGACAGATAATTAATCCGCTGTTAGTACTGCATAAATTGACTGATCTGTTATCCCTTCGTATGTGAAGTTTTGCTGTTTGAAGAACCAAACGTGTTATGCTCCTATACATAACCTCCAAGTTGTGAAATTTAAGTGACGACGTTTGTAAACATTGGTGACAGAGAGCCTTACCTGATGAGAAAAGTTGTACTCATTTACTTTATGACGAGTGATGTTCACTTCCGAAAGTGAAGCAATAACAGCGCAATAACTTCAGTTTATTAATATTCTAAATTTTCCGCACTCTGTGTTAGAAACTTCAGTCTTTTCAGTATTATATTTATTATTATTTTGATCTCTTCATATCAACTTGATTGTAAAATACATTTCTGATCATTATTCCTATCTTGTGTAATTTCAACTCCTGGTTGGAATGCAATGGCACCCGTTAACAAGCAAGATATTTGTCCGTGTTGCCTCAAACCAACTCTGAGTAAAGTGATACAATGCAGTAGTAACTGTTCCCCAAGGTTCCATACTGAATGCGTCAGAATGAGCAAAAAATAATATTCTTCTTTTGCAAAAGGCGAAAATAATAATTGGACTTGCGACAGAGATGATTGTTTATCATCAAATCAAGGCACGTCGGCCTCTATGTCTGAGAATATCGCTCTGTTGCTGCAGAAAGTGTCGTCCCTTACTACCAAAAATGAATTCCAGGAGGAAATGGGCAGTGTCAGGAAAAACATTGAAAAACTCTCTAATCAGCTTGCTGATGTAGAACCACGTCTTAGCAGTGTCGAAGCAAAGGTTTCAACTTTGGAAGTAAGTGTTGAACTTCTTAGTGATCAAAACAACTAGTGATTCTGAAGATATAATAGCCGAGTTCAGTGACAGGTCAAACAGGACCAAAAGTGTCATTATCTTCAAGGTTCCAGAAGCCAGAAGTAATGACAATAACACAAGAAAAGCTTTCGACAAGTCCAAGATCGAGTGCAACATGACAGCTTCTGGTGTCAAAATAAGTGATCTTGTCACATTCTTTCGGTTGGGGAAGAAATCTACCTCTGGCCAAAGACCACTCAAACTAGTACTAAGTTCCAAGGACGTTGCTGTAACATTTCTGAATTGTTGTAAGCGAAATGAAATTGCATGCAAAGACCCTTTTCTTTCTGAAATCTCACTTGGAAGAGACAGTACTCCTAAGGAGCGATTGTTCTTAGTTAATCTTCGTGCTGAACTCGAGAAGTGCACCAAAGAAGGTGAAAATGGCCTCACTATAAATACATCAATGAAGTGTCCAAAATAGTGCAAAAAACTAATTAAAACCAATGGAAAAACCAACATAAATATGTACTATCAAAATATTAATGGAATTCGGACAAAACTTAAAGAATTAAGATTAGCCCTAGCTACATGTACTTATGATGTTATTATACTTGCTGAAACCAATTTTTCTCTAGATATTTCTAATGCCCAACTTGAATTCACAAATCACTCTGTGTACAGGAGTGATAGGTCTTCTCAAACTAGTTCTAAAGAGAGTGGTGGTGGTGTACTTGTGGCAGTGAACAACAGAATGCCTTCTAGAGGTATTGAAAGAATGTCCCCTCTATCAGTGGAGTCTTTATTTTTATCAATTGATTTGTTGCATGATACACACATTTTGCTGAGCTGTGTATATATACCGCCCAGTAAGCCTCTCGATGTATATGCCAACTACTGCCAGGCGGTGGAAGAAGTGATAGCCGACCAACGGGTAGAACCATCACATGTGATTCTGGTTGATGATTTTAACATTCCACATGTTGACTGGATAAAAAAACAACCACATTTCCCCTCTGCCTCTCCTCGAATGCTTTGAGAGCTAGCTTGTTTATTGGATGTTGAACAGTGTAACTATGTCCTGAACTCTAGGTGTGTGTTATTGGACTTAGTATTTGCCTCTTCCAATGTCACTGTCAAGGAAGACACCTGCCCTTTGTTGCCTATTGATATCCAACATCCAGCATTGAATATTATTCACCCTGTAGAATCTACCTTGCCTGATCACCAATGCACTTTTGTTCCTGATTTTGCAAGGTGTAATCTAGGAGAAGTTTTTGATGAATTTCTTTCTATGGACCTATCCAATTTTGAATCCCTTGACTTATCCACCGATACTGACACTCTGTTAATTAAATTCACTGACATATTGAAGTCAATTGTGCTCAAGTATACACCACTGGAAAAAACTGGAATGACAAAATTCCCATGTTGTTTCTCTACAGAGCTTATACAATTGGTCATAGAAAAGAAAAGATTCCACAAAGCTGATAAGCAGACCTTTGATTACGAGTACTATGTCCTGTTCTCAAAATTGAGAGACAAATCTCGTCTCTTATCTAAAAAATTCTTCAATGACTATGTTGAACATGTACTATAACTGACAATCCAAATTTTTTCTGGAATTTTATCCGTAACATTAGCAAGGCTGAAGGAGCACCAAACACGTTAACATTTAATAATCACTTCACTTCCCACCCACAGCAAATGTGTGATCTGTTTGAACAATACTTCTCTTCAGTATTTACACCTCCATCTTCGTCTACTTCCAATATCCATTTCAGTACTAGTAATAGTCTGAGTACACTTTCAGTCACTGATGAAGATGTTTATAAAGCATTGGGCGAGCTAGACTGTTCGAAGAGTTGTGGCCCTGACCAAATACCACCTAAAGTTTTGAAATGCTGTAGAGTCTTGCTTTGCCATCCTTTAAAATACTTTTATAACAGGTCTGTAAAGACAGTAATTTTTTCAGATGTATTTAAGCTTGGTCATGTTGTTCCTGTGCATAAATGCAGATCGAAGGAAGATGTTAAGAATTATAGACCTATTGTTATACAATCGGTGTTAGCAAAAATCTTCGAGAAGTTGGTGCTAATCAAAATCTATCCCATGTTTCGTAACATAATTACTCCAAAGCAACAGGGTTTCTCTCCTGGAAAATCAACAGCAACTAACCTTGTGATTCTTCAAAATGAAATAATTAGAGAGCATTTAGTGAGCGAAAACAACTTGATATCAAATAGCTTGACTTTACAAAGGCATTTGATAATGTTAGCCATCCCCACCTTCTTACTAATTTGAAGGGATATGGCATAGTTGGTAAATTATTGGAGTGGTTTTGTAGCTACCTCAGCAACAGAAGGTTGATTGTAAAGGCTTTTGGCTCATTGTCATCTACTTTCGCAGCAACTTCTGGAGTACCTCAGGGTGCACACCTAGGTCAATTGCTGTTCAATATTTTCATAAATGATTTAGATAGTATTTTTGCCAGTTGCCTTTTCTTTGCAGATGACATTAAGATTTTCAAGAAAATCTTGACTCGAGACGACTGCTTAGATCTTCAGAATTGCTTAAAAGATATTGTGAAATGGTGTCAATAAAACAGTATGAAACTTAATATTAATAAATGTTCCTGCATTACTTTTTACCGCACTAAATCTGCATTACATTTTGAATATGAAATGGAAAATCAGCTACTGAAATGCTGCACAACTATAAGAGACCTAGGAGTTCTTCTGACGTACAATCTCAGTCCAGAAGAATATTTCCACAACATATGTGCCAAGGCCTCCAAGTGCCTGGGCTTACTGGCACGAACTTCCAGATTTATTAATAATATACAGACACTCAGGCTCTTGTAGTGTGCCCATGTCAGACCCATACTTGAGTATTGCAGCGTGGTATGGTCGCCTCATCAGATTACACTAATACAACACATTCAGAATCTTCAAAATAAGTTCATAAGACTTATAGGTTGTCGCATGGGCTTTCATTACAAAGACGTTCCGTTGGTTGCTGTTGGAACCTACCTTGGCCTCCATCCTTTGGAGTTGAGAGGGAATGTTCATAGTGTCCTATTTCTGCATAAAGTAATCTCAGGTGCCCTGAAATTCTCAGACATGTATATTTTCGTTGTCCGTCTGGTACACGGTTGAGAGAACTATTTGGTCGTAGACATCTGTGCACAAACTATGAGGCTAGAGTGCCATTGAACGAAATCAGAGACTAGGTAACAGAATATCTCCTGAAATTGATTTTTTCATTGACAGTGACATTGACGTGAGTGGAGTCAGCAATGATGGACTTAGTACAGTCACGGTATATTATTCCCTGTAATAATTTTTATTTTTCAGTAGTCTTATATCTAGTCTTATTATTAGTTTTAGAATATTTAATAATTTTCTTTTGTGTCATTGTTTTTCTAGTTTTAGTAATATTAAACTATTCTTCACAGGTGGGCACAGTTAATCCAAACGTTAACTTCGTTAATCATTATTCCGCTACTTAAAAAGTTAACTTCGATAATCGTTAAAGCGTTAAATGTTTATAAATTTAACGCAAGTTAAAGTTATCCGTTAAAAGTTAACTAGTCAAAAGTTGTACTGATGTATTAGTATTATAGTACGGTAGGTATAACTGCTCTCTATCTCAAGGTGTTATGTACCATGATGCAAGTGTGGATTTATTTATAAAAATTAACAAATTGTGGTTACGCTATCGCCACAACAACGAAGTGGTATTCCTGTCTGATTTTACCTTTGTTGAGACTGTGATCAACATAACACTTGCAAATTGTCTTACGAGAGACAATTAAGGTGCTCGTGACTTTATAAAAAAAAGTAGTAAAAAACAAAACAAAAAAAAAAAAAAAAAAAAAAAAAAAAAAACATGAATGCAGAATGAAAAGCAACAATATTATAGAAAACAAGTTGGACTGGGACACCTGAATATGTGAAAACTGCGACCAGTGAAATTTGCGGCCAACCTAAAATCTACGACCAATACGGTTACCTTTGTGTCACGGCCTACCTGTGACCTAAAGGCCCCTTTAGACGACCCGGCCTGGTTGCACTAAATCATGGCCTGCATGTTTTTACGTGAACAAATAGAACGGAAGTTAGTCAGCGACATCCTTTTACATTACACGGTCGAAACTGCCAAACTAGCTTCTACTATTTTAAAAATTTTTAAAAAAAAAAAAAAAAAAAGACACACAAATGTTTCGAATTAAAATTGCACATCACCTTTTTCGTAACTTATGTATTATTTCTTTGAATTTTTTCTCACTGGTTACTGAAAGTTGAGTTTTTTGCTGATCTGCAACACTGTTTGCAGACTCCAGTGCGATACTAACTATCGATCAGGCGGCCGGTCATCCACTGGCACAGAATTTCGTCCGAGTAATGCCCGATTTGACGGCCGAACAGTTTGTCCGATTAACCTCTTCCGACACACACTGCCGATCCGTCACTGTTGCTTCAACACCAACTGAACGCGATGTTTTTGCTAAATGTATAATAACGACATACATTTTGAAATAATAAATACACCTCATTACAGATAATAATGTTGATTTGTCAATAGGTCATGACGCTTTTTAGTTTATTTACGTTTGCAGAATTCACAATATAAAATAGTCACGCCGCCACCGGCTGAAAATGCTCGGCGCGCCGCCGCCAAGATGTTAGCAGGCGGCGCCCACTACTACACCGAACATACGAGCAGCGTTGCCAGTACAGCCAACTTATATTATACCGCTGTCTCTTTGAAATTATACAGAATGAAACCCAATTATACAAAGGGGTCATCCATTGATTACATACGTGAGTGAAAGTGCTGGGAGCAAAAGAAAGTCCACGAAAAGTAAACAATGTTTACATTGATAAATTTTGAATAACAAAAGGTATAAATAGATATGCAGGAAAGGTTGCCAACTCAATGAAACAAAGGGCAAACACTTTCAAAAAGGTGCTGGAATGTACTTTAAAGTGCTCATTTTTGTATCCAATTATACAAGGCAATCTGTTATACAAACAGGATACAAGAGGTAACCAAATTATACAAGTTTTGTATCCAATTATACAATCTGGCAGCCCTGCATACGAGTGGTGGCGTGGCGTACAGTTCAAACAAACGAAAAGACGTCAACAACCTATGTAACGGACTAAAGTTAACGGAAGTCCAATTTAACGGAAGTTAAGAAGACCGTTAATAATTTTTTAGGTTAACTTAAAAGTTAAATTTTTGTAATTTTTTTAACTTCGTTAATTAACGATTAACGGATTAACTGTTTTGTGCCCAGCTGTGCTATTCTTGCTATTTTTTGTTATCTTCTTGTTTTCACTGTAATTAATTTGTTCGCAATCAGTGGTAATTGAGTTTACTAAGTAGCTATCATAAGATATATTAATGTAAAGTGGTTTTTCTGTTGGAATAAATAAATAAATAAAATTATATCCATTTCTAATTTTAAGACTGACTTGCCTAAAAGTTTATTAACATCAATACCTATCAAACGTGTGTCAAATTGCTCAAGTAATATGTTGGTGTATCTGTTACTGTGTTACTTCAGAAAGTTTGCTTCTTGATGTTGGTGTGCCTGATACTCTGATCGTTCTCTTACATAATATCAGCCATTGAGGAAGGAATATATGGAGAGTATGCAAGGGACCTTCACCACGCACTGTAGTGAACCCATGGAGGAAGAAATATATTTCTTCCTCCATGAGTGAAACCGGGTAGAGAGAAGTGGGGTGGGAGAGCCGCCATATTGTTTGGCCGTAAGAACGCAGGGAATAGGCACAAAAACCTCAAGGAAATCATAAGACAACCATGGCACCGCAATTTGATGATGGATTATTATGTAACTCTACGAGACAGATAAAAAATGACGAATAATATTTTTTTTGATATTCTGCTTAGTTCTCGAGATATACTGTCTCAAATGTGAGGAGTTTTGGGTTGAAATTCAGAAAAAATTTCGCCAAGGGCAAATTGGATGATTGATTCTTTTGTAATACGATGAGACAAATCGAAAATGAAAAATATTTTTTTTCGATATCGCACTTAGTTCACGAGATATGCTGTCTCCAAATTGGGATGGTTAGGTTAGGTTAAGTCAATGATTAGAACTTAATATATATATATATATATATATATATATATATATATATATATATATATATATATATATTAACCCTTCAAAAGACCTCATAGCTTCTGAGCTTACTCAGAAGATATTGTACTGTTAGTGGCCTATGTAATTTTGCTAACAACATCAGTGAATTTATCTTCTTACCATACATCAAAAGTCAGAAGCTTAGATGGGAGTAGTTTACTTCGCGATACACGTTGTGTCTCTAACATGGTGCTTATAAAAATTACTAAAAACTAATAATAATAAAATTGTTTGTACCCTTCTGGTACAGGCTGCATTTCAACCTACCCACATTTTAATATTGTCGCTACGAAATCAAACTATGTGGACAGATCTAAACACATGAAACGCATCGCAAACTACATTTCGGGTAACAACAACGTTTGCTTCAACAAATTTAGTAGTTCACATAGCACAAATTATCACAATTAATTTCATCGTACACTTTCAGTGTAAACTGAAACTAGACTAAAGCATACACATTCACTGTATCGCGATGTAAACTTGACCCGCTTAAATTAGACTTTCAACACTTGTTTACAATATTGCTAGCTTTTCAGGTGCAAAGTAGTAACATATGCTGATTGTCTATACTACACCAACAAACATTTGAGAACGATATCATCCTATTGAGAGCAATGAATAAACTTATAGCGATAGGCTGTAATCTTGCAGTTATCTATCAAACATTGCATGAACAATAATTTCAATGTGATTTAGTTACGAAACGTTATTCCAGGTTGTTTCCTATCTTGTCTGTTTGTGCAACCATATGCAACACAACTTGGCATTATAAAAAACTTTGAAATATTAGAAAATGAAATGTTCACTGCAGCATATACAGTGTAAACAGCCCAATGTTTTGGGGTTCCTATGGCCGCCAGTGGCCACCGCGCATGCTCAGTAGGAGACGAGTTTTTTTTATTTTTATTATTAGGTTTCACTGATTTTGAGTTATTTCCTCTCCATATATTTCTTCATCCATGGTATCAGCTGTTTTATTTATCTTCTTTGGCTAATATCACTGAATGTTTTTGTTTTAAATGTTGTGTAGGCATGTGAAACTATTAACTGAATTTTGTTTTGTTAGTTGATAGTGCACCGTGTCTATTGTTTTGTTGCGGAATTGTGCATACGTGTGTGGTGTAAACTGTATTCTGCTGCAGACTGTTAATTTTTAGTAACAATTGCAATGGTGAGTAATTTTATAAAAGATTTTGCAGTTTATTCCAACACGTGTGCTGTGGTGTGAGGTGACATTCTCCTCTTTCCCGAAACTGGTACTGACCTGTTGAAATTTGTTTTAACTGCTTAGATATAATGTCGTCTTCACGTTTTGCACTTTCCTTTTTCGGAAAAGTGGCCACAAATTAAATAAAAAATACTGAAATATGAGAGTGACGAGTAGCTATTTGGTGCCGCCGGTACTGCAAAAGCAATGATAGGAGTTTGAAATGTTGGTTATATCCTGTGTTAGGTTGATATGATCCCTGTACCGATGATTTTATGCCATTTATATATTTCTGCTAACATTTCGCGGGTGCGGAACGTCTCATATTTCGGCATTTTTAGTTTAATTCGTAGAGAGTGCAAAACGTGAAGAGGACTTTATATCGGAACAGTTAAAAAAATATTCAACAGGTCAGTACATACCAGTTTCGGGCAGATGGAGAATGTTCCCTTCCACCTGGCATCTCTGAAATGAGAACGACCCTAGGAGGAATTTTCAGTTTGGTCAGTGTTACTGTACACACCTTCCATAGGCGGTAGTATTTAAGAACATGTGCACATTAAAGATTCCAAATTCATAGAAGAAGGAAGATTGATACACATTATTATGCTAGAAATCGTGCTGTTACGTGTTATTTGTTGTAGGTGTTTAGAAGGGTGCCAGTGCAAAAACTGGGACTACTCAAGGAATTGTCGTTCTGCTCTGAAAACTGCTGCACATGTTCGTTTGGTGATACTATTTAATATATGTTGCTCTTCGAGCTGTAAAATATATAAATACCTCTCAAGAGATCTTTTTCTTGGAGAAAATCATGAATAAGTTGATATTATTGCTGGACTAAATTTTCATAGTTTAAGAGTTTAGAGTGACATTTTATGAACTGGGTTGGCTGTGTTTTAGAATTATTATATTATTTTTGTCCAAGTGGGTTAAGTGTGAATGATTGTAATTATGGTGGTATTGTAAAGTTCAGTGAAAGTGTTTTACGTTGCAATACATTTTGACACTAATATGGCATTCGTGAAAGCAGCTTGTTAATTACTAACAATAACTCGTGCCTTATGCTGTGACATGTAAGTTCTGTTCCATGCTGCCACTCTACCTGATCACAATCTCCAGTAATATTGTCCCTACAAAATCAAATGATGCAGGCATACCTAAACACATGAAATGCATCGCGACTTACATTTCGGGTAATAACAACATTGTCTACACCATGATTTATGTTATACACTTCCAGTATGAACTGCAACTAGACCAGAGGATGCAGAATAAAACATACACTGTATCACGACTTTAACTTCAGTAGTACCAATTTTCTTTCTTTCTTGTGATCCATTCAGTTATGCACAATACATTGTATTTCAGTTTATTTGATACCTTGGGTAATATATAGATCGCGATACCGCTGCAACCACTTACCGCCTCCCGATGTAAACACTTCCCGATGGAGAGAGTATGACGTCACTGTGTTTCCGTGTGTGAGGTGTTCAGCCTTCGCTCGATTTGAGAAATTCACGTTAGGCCATAGAACGTAACCAATACCTACTGCTAATAATAAAAAAAATTACGGATTAAAAAAGTTAAAAGAAAATTATTACTTGCACAATTACTAATATTATTATAATATGTAAAACATTCCAAACTGATAATTGATATCGTTCATTAGCGTTAACGTTATTAGTCACAATTCCTTTGATTTGTATTTGATTTCGTTCTTCTATATTTCGTCGCGTGGCTGAAATTGTATTAAAATCATTCATACGAAATAAAATATTTATAAAAACAAGATTTCGTCAATAACCGTTTGCGATTAGGTTGAAAAGCAGCCTGGACCATACTAACAGTGATAGATACGATTTGGAAATTGGGTTTCAGCAATAACGTGTGCGACGGTTACATTTCACTATGGTCCAGGCTGCATTAAGATGTAAAAAACGATAGATACGACATTAGGTGTTTTATAGTTACGTTTCAGTGTGGTCCAGGCTGCATCAAAACCTCATCGCAAATCAATTTATTCCTGTACTACTGGTGCAAAATTAACGATTTCTCGATATAAGAGGTATTAGTGATGGACTACTTTCCGTGGAAGGCCCCATTAGTGACATTTAAAGCCTCGAGCGGAACGTATACGTCACATTCAGCATCGTAGTGACGTCATACTCTCGCCAGCCGGAAGTGTTGACATCGGGAGGCGGTAAGTGCTTGCAGCGGTATCGCGATCTAGATATTACCCGATACCTTTTATTGCTAAAGGTTGCGGATACTGAACATGATGTCTTATAATAAGTTATTGTTTTAAGTTATGGTAATGTTTGTGTAAAATTACTTCTATGCTTTGTATTTAGGGAATGTGTGCAGATTATAGCTCATCAAAGCATCTGAATGTAATATCACATCTAAATGTCATAACTTCAAAAATCATTTTCATTTTATAGCAGTTGATGGAAATACTTAATGTAAAAGCAATTTTGATCATATTTAAAGATGAACTAGAGTCGATCAAATATTAAAGAGAATAAAAAAAAAGCTGGTAATTAGATTTTCATGCAACAAAATAAATTCCTAAACTTTCTTCAGTTTTTTTTCATATTTGTTAAATATGAATGTAACCAATTGTGTACCATGTTTTGTATTCACCATCGGTTTAATTGTAGATGACGATACCTCTGTAGCAATTTTCTGTCACAGGCAGCTATCAAAGAATTATCCATATCACTTTTACAACATTTTTCTTCTGGTCCAGGCTGTATTTCAATCTAACCTCAACAGCTAGGAATAAATAAGCAAGTTCCCTGTACTGGCAATAAAGTTGTAGCGGTTTCACGATCTAGAATTAAAAGCGCGCCGTCATTTTAAAGTTTTACCCTATCTACATCTGTGCAAATGATAGCTACATGTTGGAAAATCTGGAATATAAGGCGAGAAAGGGTGATACTAAACAGTCCAGTATACTTTTTCTAGTTCCACTTGTGCAGTAATAGCAGTAGGGTTGAGCGTTATCGAGCACCTTACATCTTTTGGGCTAGTGGACCACTCCTGATTTGTGGAAGAGCACATGATAGAATGCTGTCTTATCATTTTTTCAAGATCAGTATAACTTTAGCAGCAAACAAATGGGGTTTCAACTACACTGAAACTTCCTTCACTTCATTTCAGATTTATCGTGGTATACTAATGAGTCAACTGATATGAGAATGTGCATCAAAATAGAATCTCCCTTATTGTAAAGTATTCTAAAAGTTTTTGAGAAATTTCAGCTTTTATTCTTTTTTGCATCTTTGTATTGATAAGTCTGCACACTTCCATAACATACAATAGTTTCTGCACTAATTTCACAAGTGGCTCTTTATGTTTCTCTGTTAATGAGATTGAACTGTCAGAGATGTGATGCTTGTTTCAGAACATTTGTAAGAGTGGTGTAGATACTAATGGCATTGGAATGATAGCAGTGAACCCACAAAAAATTATCATTTTTGTCTCAAATTTGGTACCCACATTTCTTGGGTGATACTATTCAAGAAAAAAATCAAAGCCACAAAAATATAGGCCTATGTAATGAAGCAAATTCAATCAAAATGTGTGTAGATGCATATAAGTTATTACACAAAAAATGCATGGTATTGATGTTTGTTGTGTATTTTTTTTTTATTTTTTTTTTTTTTTTTGCTTAATTAAAAACCTGCATTCCACATATAAGGCAGGAAGGGAAGAAGTAATAGTAGCCTATACAAAATAATCTGTAATTTGTGGGCTTTGATTATAACCCACATATTATAGGATTTTTTTTTTTCAATGGCTTTCAGCATCTTAGGCCACACAGCCTGATGAATTTTTCCAGATAATTAGACACACCACAGGACGGACATGACATTCACAGATACAACAGTTAAACACCCATGCCCGCGGCCGGACTCGAACCGGCGACCTTCGGCACGCGGAGCTAACACTCTAGCCACTACGCTACCGAGGCCGGCCATATTATAGTTCTGAGACTGTAATCTGCTGACATATTTTGTATGGCAGCCAGCCTTCTATGATGAAAGCTGGTTATGTAGGGCATTTTTTATTGTTTCTGCAAATGTCTAAATCAGGACAACATTGCTGGATGTGGTCAGGTTGAAATGCAGCTTGGACGAGAAAGTTATCTAATGTGCTTTGTTACAGCAAACTTGCTTGCTATGTTACGTTCACAGCAGCAACGTGACATTTTATTTCATGAAGACTTGTCTGCCATTTCATATTTGTTGTTACCCTTTCATGTCACCAATATTACAGGATATTACCATTCACATTAAAGATACTTAAAATGGCCTCTAGTTTAACTTCTAAAATACCTTTTTATGCTAATACGCACTTTTTCTTGAATGCTAATGTATGGGAAACATATGCTCCTGATTTTATATCGAAAGGAGAATTCCTTATTGATTTACATGCTATTTGCCAGCCGTCGCAGAATATATGTTTTCCACTTGTGCACTTAAGAATTCAAAAGTTTATCGGCCAAGAGTTGCAAAGAATCTGTGCAAAATTTCTGATTATTCAAATCATTGATGTACTAGAAACATAATAATTATTGACTTATTGTGCAAGGACACGTGAAACTCCTGTTCATTTGTGATACTACTTGAACAAGCATGCAGTATGTTCACTGAGGATGGTGGGTGAACAGCAATACTCTGGCCTTATATTTGGGTGGCCACAGGTTGGAATGCCCATCAGGCCATGCAGATTTTGGTTTTCCATCATTTCCAAAAAAGCTATGATGGTTCCTTTAAAAAGACCCATTTCTTGTCTACAATTCTTCCCAAAAAGTAGTAGTTCATATAGATAGGCACTGTTACAACCTTTTTTTTTCTGTTTGTCTCTTGACCAGTCTGATCCAGTCCTCCAACTCTTGGTTTACATTCTCAATTATGTGCTTTGTCACATTGAGAACCACACTACAAGGAATAGTTCCTTTGGCTTTAAAATTTGTACACATGTTCCTTAGCCAGTTTTATTTAAGAATATGTGTATATTAGGATCTATGTGGCACGTAGGGAAGGAGAAACTACATCTGAAGCATTCTGTAATATATGGCATGGGGCAGCAATAACAGAAATCTTAAATGCTGAATGTTTCCGAGTGCCTTTTCTTCTTCCAGTCTTAAATTATGTGTGTGATATTATCAGTTTATATTATTTTTTGCTAAATTCAATTCTTTTCCTTCTACAACATTCCATTCTCTCAAGATTATTATAATTTCATTCACCTTCACATATTGAATTAATTCTTCAATTTTATCAATTTTTCCTTGTCCTCTTGCGATATTAGCATATTAATGAGCTTTAAATTATCCTTCAACTAGATCAAAAGTCTTGTTTATATTTGATCGGCCCTGGTTCCTCTAGCTATATCATTTTGTTATTATTGTCAAGACCAAACTATTGATTTGTATAAAGAGAAATATGTTTAGTTTTTCAGTTTGTTTTGTTTTATTTTCAGCTCATCATTACCCTATTTATCAGTAGGTATTAGAGGGATTGAGGGAAATAGTTTCTTTTAACCTTAAAATGCAAGCAGGTTCCAAAAAGAAAACCAAATCTATTCCAAATATCGAAATAAGCAAAGCTGATTTGCTTGAAAAAATCAAAGATCTAAGAAGACAAGAGATTGAATTAGATAAAGAAATAAATGAATTGTCCAACGAAACGGTTCGTCAGTCAGAACTGAAAGTCTTGATGGATCTTTTGCATACATATAATGATGTTAAAGATGCCACTCAAGTTGTTCTTGGAAGTTTGGCAAACTTGAAAGGACTGTCTGTGACAGAACTTCATAAACGATACGGACTTTGTTTTGAAGATGATGACTGAAAGTTGTTTCAGTTTTGGGTTTAATGAACTGAAACGTTATTTTTATGTACAGGGTAAAACTCAGAAGACAAGAAAAATTGTACAACAAAGGTTTGCACAAATGAAGAAGATGATTAGTTTGAGTGATTCAAGAATGTAAGTATAAAAAGATTAAATTTTTACTGATATTGCAGGAATGTGTATGTTTGATAGTAAATAAATATATTTATTTCAGAAAAGAGAAGCAAAGACTTCCAGCTAAAAAGAAGAAACCAGAAGATCCTCACAAGATCAAAGTTCGGGAAGTGTATGTTTTAATTTTAAGCTAACTTTGAAATATTTACTGAATAAGTGGTCATTCTTTTCTGTAAATAATTAAATACAATACATTTTTCAGGCCACAGGTCTCTTCTGCATTATTTTTCCAGTATAATACGCAGCTAGGCCCACCATATCACATTCTTGTGGATACAAATTTCATCAATCATTCTATCAAATTTAAGCTAGATGTAATCCAGAGTATGATGGATTGCCTTTATGCCAAATGTGAGTATGATTATCTCATAGAAGAAGGATAATTTTTATGTTAAATTTTAGGAACATTTTGTATTTGTTTCAATTCAAATATTAAGAGTAGGTGGGAATGCGAGTTTTCTGTGCACACCTGGTAGTTATCAATAACAATAAAAGGCCAGTTTTCTCATAATATCTGCCTTGCTTACTTACCAAGTTCCAACTGCGAGAAACATCCTAAATAAAAAGTTTAAGATACCTGCATCACAAAATATATCAATAAATAACAAAGGATTTGGAAAGTGACTCATCACTCACCAAAGTTGAAGGCTGTGACGAGTGAAAAACATATGAGACAAACAAAAACTTGTACAATATTTCGGTTTTACACCTTAATCACATGCTAGGGACCGAGTCATGTGGTTCAGGAGGTGTTCACAAGCTGAAGTTTACCACTTGACATTTTAGAACCTCGTCTTAAATACTTTCGATTCCGTTTAATTTCAACATATGCACACCTCCCGAACCACATGACTCAGTCCCTAGCACATGAATGAGGTGTAAAACGGAAATATTGTATATGTT
Source organism: Vandiemenella viatica (assembly GCA_031002005.1). Taxonomy (NCBI): domain Eukaryota; kingdom Metazoa; phylum Arthropoda; class Insecta; order Orthoptera; family Morabidae; genus Vandiemenella; species Vandiemenella viatica. Next base: position 121,950,228 of record CM061919.1, read on the forward strand.
TTTTGTTTGTCTCATATTTTTATTCACTCATTGCAGACTTCAACTTTGGTGAGTGATGAGTCATTTTTCCTGTCCTTTGTTATTTATATTAACTAAAAGCCATTTCGTTTTTCCTTAATATCATTAAAATATATCAATAAGTAAGTGACAGAAGTGTTATTTTTGTTGATAGTAACAGTGTTTAAAAAAATTGTTGTTCATTTTTTGCTATTCGTTTTTTTTTTTTTTTTAAGTAGTTTCCTTAGTTACTACTTCAGGAGTATATAAAAAGTAGTGTTTTCAACTTAATACTTTAAATTTCCTACTTCTCTATAACCTCAACAGCTACCCTCTCCACACCTGTACCAACCCCGTAACAAGGGGTTTGGTATACACTGTCCAGTAGCAAGAAATGTCTTTTGCCTCCAGTGGTGGTGGTCATCTTTGTATCTGTCATTTTTTACAGGTTTTTAAAATAGTTCCACATTAACTATTGTCTGTTATTATTTAGCGGTGCTAAATTAAAAGATTTCAGCACTTACCATTAACCTCTTATCTAATTACAATTTTAACTTTATTGTTTCTTCAATACTAACAAAAGGCCAGCTTGGTCATCATGTCTGTAATGCCATCTTCAGTGATCCAGGAATGACCAGAGATGTTTTCACTCTCTATCCATAATTAACACTGTTATAGCTACTTACATTGTTTCTTTAAGGCCGGCCATCAACTGCAAGCGTATTTGAGCAATTAACAGGTATCGCGTAGTCGCGCGTATTGGTGCTACTGATTCCAACACATGGAACGTTACTGAACGGCATCCACTGCAAGCGATCTTGAGAGACCGATTGTAACCAACAACAGGCGACGAGCGACTGATCCTACCAGAGTTTGATTAATCGCTTGTAGTAGCCATTACATATTATACACTCCATGTTACTTTTCGTGTATACTGCCATTTTTGTTCATTTTATCCATCAGTATGGGTAGTGAGAACTTAATCAGTGCCGTACATGAGAAAACACCATTGTGATATATGAGAGACAAGCAGTACTACTCACGTGATATTCAGTGGAAACTTTGGGGGAAAAGTTGCAGAAGAAATGGGTAGCAAAGATGGAAGTATACTGTCTTAGGTACTTTAAAATTTATACCCTGTATACTTACACTTTAATAATACTTTTTCAGATTACAATATTTACAATTACTCTACAGTTACATTTACATTACATATTTAAAGTATACCCAATAGCTGCTTTCCTACATCAAACACATCTGCTAAAAAATATCTATAAAATTTGTATTTCTTGAAAGAATATATGTATTCTTTAGAAAGTATTTCCGAAAAAATTACAGAGTTCACGACTTGGTGTAATCATTCCGTTTGCATCTATCCTAATCCAATCTTAATCTATTTTAATAAGTTCAGTCGCATATTGACTGATGCTGTGTCATATTAGGTACACAGATAAGTAGTTAAAGGTTCTTTATGATTATAAGATGGGACAGAATTGTTCGTTGAAAGCTTGAAGTGTAAATAACTAGGCTTAACACTTGATAATAAACTCAAGTGGGCAGAACACATGGGCAGGTAGTAGGAAAGGGTTACAAAATCCTTCATTTACTGAAGGGGGTGATGAGAGAATGTACCAAAGAAGATAGGGGATTGGATTACAAAATATTAGCAGACCATTGCTTGAATATGGTGGTGTAGTTCGGGATCCAAATTTTGGGTATCAAATACAGGAATTGGAGTGAGTGCAAAGGATAGCAGCTAAAGTTGTTTGTGTAAATTATCGCAATAGCCAGTCAGTAATTGATGAGATAAAGCAGCTGAATTGGGAGCCATTGGAAGACAGGAGGAGGGTGAACAGAATGCTGGGATTGTACAAGGAATAAGTTATTGGTGGTGCTTGGAAGGATATTGGTCAAAGAATTAGGAATAGTTCATGGAAGGGAAAATATGACCATGAGTACAAGCTGGCAATCGATTTCATGCATAAGAGAGTAGGAAAATTTTGTTTTGTGGTTATGAGCGTCAGGAGCTGCAATAAATTACCAAGTGAAGTGATGAGTAATTAATCAAAAACGCTGAAGGAATTTAAAATTAAATTCCTAAATCACAAAAGTAGAGGGGGGAGAAATTTAAACACACAAAGGATATAAAATGATTAAAAAAAATACTAAGAAAGTGGTATTTACATGACTAGGAAAATTGCCACTGGAACATATGCTCCCTGTCACTTCACTCAGTCAGCTATAGGAGCTTGAGTTGTTTGTCACTCAAATACGCCTGTAGTGGACGACCACCCTAATGGTTGAATATGTTTTAGGCTCCTTCGTAATGCATGTCACCTCAAAAGGGATTGCCCTATTGATATGCAAATTTGTACACTTGTTCTTTGGATGATACTATTTAAGAACATTTGTACACTATAGCCACCAGGTATATATATACTTATTGAGTAATGTTATTTTAAATGTGGGCAGTTTGATACAAGTTATTCTAAATGAAATCATGTTATTATGTGTCAAAGTTTATCGCAGATGTTTCTTAGGTTTCATTCCTCAAGAAAAAATTGCCTTTCGAATCTGTATGGCATGTAGACAAGCAATAACGGCACATGATGCATTCAGTAATAAATAATAGTGAGAGGACACTTGTTGCACGAGAGATATTGTTACCGTGCCTGGGATCTAAAAACATTATGTGATATAAAGTAAAATATAGGTTTTTGAATGACAGTATGTCAGCGGTAGTTTTGATTAGGTTGATATGCAATCAGGACTGACTATTTTTGATGCAGCATAAAGAGTGAGAAATTTTTTTTTATTAATTATTAGAATTTTTGTGGTTTTTGAATGCCAATATATCAGCAGTGGTTGTGGTTAGTTTGAAAACAGTTAAACGGGCTCTTGTTTCTATGCTCTTGAAGAAGGGTTTTGCCAGAAATATTGTTGTTTTTTGTGTTGTTGATGCCCTTCAACTTTTTATAACTGTTGGGTACAATTTATCTTTCTCTTCCATTGTTACTAAATGTTTTAATACAAATGCAATAGTAACTTTCATTTTAGAGCAACTGGCATTCGTCTTTATAACGTATAACATTAGTAATTTTGTTTAATAATGCTTTCATGAGCACCATATTACTAAATTTACTCCATTTGAATGAAAATAGTTCCACATTTATTGTGATCTATGTGGTCTGTACCTGAATTAAAATTAATATTATATGATATAATGTAAGTTTTTAAGACTTATTTTTAATGTGCTTTGCTTTCGCTGACTGTATCGGAACACTTTCGAACTTCTAAGGTGAAAAAAGGTTTAAAGTTTATTTTTAATTGTGAATTTGGAAGCAGTAACTTGGAACTTACTTTGTTATGACTGTTTTGGGTGAAAGAATAATTCTTTATGCAGTTTTTATATTTTTTCATATATATATATTATATATATATAGATTGTTTGGAAACAAAGGCGCTGAGAGCGGATATATTAGACATTGTGATAGAAAAACCACCGCTTACCAAAGATGAGGGCTCCAAAACACGAAAAAACACACAAACACAAACATAATACAAATTTTCGAGCTTAGCTCTTCATCAGGTTGTAGGATGAGGTGGCTGCCCCGCGGAAGCTAGCAACCAACTGAGGAGACCACACAGGGTGCACATGGTCGGGGTGGAGAAACAACATGGCGGGAGGTGGGGGCGGAAGGACCAAAGCCCGAAAATGATAATTAGACTGCACAGTGGAAACGCGGTTGCGGTCATAAGGTCACTGGCATAAAACAAACCAAGGAAACCCGGGGGGGGGGGGGGGATCTACTGAAAACGATCTATAAGTGCCCCCATAAAAAAATTTTCACACGCAAAATTATTGAAAATATTACACACGAAAAAATACTACACACGGAAAAAAATATATAATAATATAAAACACACGAGAGAAAAAAAAATAATAATAATAATTTTTTGCAATAGATCTAAGTACAAAAAGAGAAAGCTCTGGTGAGCGATGGTTTTGTGAAAACTAGCATTCCGGACACTCCAAATGACCTAGAGCCGAGCCTTCAGAAATTTCAGCCACCCTCCATTCTTGACCCACCACCCCTTCCACAAAACCACCCACTCCAACTTTTCCAAGATCTGCTTTCCACCAGTCTGGCTTCCCCTAGTTTTGTGAAATCTCTACCAAGTGAGACTAATCTGTCCCCATCAGAGACCCGAGCCATCAGGGAACTCTCATCTAACCCTGACCTGATTATCTTACCGGCTGACAAGGGCTCCACAACGGTAGTCATGAACCGTTGTGACTACCTCAGCGAAGCTCTCCGTCAATTGGCTGACTCCAACACATACCGCCTCCTTAACCATGATCCTACAGCTGCAATTAATGACAGTATAAAAGATTATATACAGTCTTGTGGACCCCTCCAAGGCCTCACTGCCCACTCAATCTCACTCCTTATCCCCAAAAAGCCCCGCACCCCTTACTTGTACCTACTTCCGAAAGTTCACAAACCGGGCAACCCGGGACGCCCCATAGTTGCTGCTTATGGTTCTCCGACCGAACGCATTTCCGCCCTGGTAGACCAACACCTACAGCCTATTGTAAGCCAGCTCCCCTCCCACATCAAAGACACCCGGCATTTTCTTTTCCGTTTATCCACAGTTCCCGTGCCTTTTCCACCTGACTCCCTTCTGGTTACGATTGACGTGACCTCCCTATACACCAATATTCCCCACTGCCATGGCCTCAGCGCCATGGAACATTTTCTAGACCAGCGTCCCCCTAATAGCCTCCCGTCCAGATCATTCCTAGTCTACCTGGCCGAACTAATTTTAACTAACAACGTTTTCACCTTTGATGGCAAAATCTACCGACAAGTCAGCGGCACTGCCATGGGCACCCGCATGACTCCCTCATACGCCAACTTATACTTAGGCCGCCTAGAAATGTCCTTCTTAGCTGCAGCCCTTTTGAAACCCCTGCTATGGGTCAGATTCATTGACGATATTTTCATGGTCTGGACCCACGGGGAAGACAACCTTCTCATTTTCCTCAATAACGTCAATAATGCCAGCACTTTGAAATTTACATGGAATTACTCCCACACCCAGGCCACTTTCCTGGATGTCGACCTGTCCCTCTCTGATGGCGGCATCAATTCTTCGGTACATATAAAACCCACCAATCTACAACAATACCTACACTATGACAGTTGCCATCCTAATCACATCAAACGCGCCCTCCCATACAGCCTGGGAATCTGGGGCAGGCACATTTGCTCCAATGAACAGTCCCTTAAGCAGTACACTAATAACATTTCTGAAGCCCTAATATCCCGCAATTACCCCCCAGACTTAGTTCATAAACAAGTTACACGAGCCACATCAGTACCACCACAATCCATCAACACCCTACAACCATCAAGAACCAACCAAAGCCCAGTTTTGGTCACCCGCTACTTCCCTGGCTTAGAATCCATCAACAGGATCCTAAGACAAGGATATGATCTCCTCTGAGCCTGCCCGGAAATGAAAACACTCCTACCACAAATCCTTCCCCAGCCCCCCAGAACCTGTTTCAGTAGACCCCCCAACTTGAACCAACTCTTGGTCCATAAACATGGAACCCCTCAGCCCACAAGACAGCCCCAAGGATCCTTTCCGTGTAACAGGCCCCTTTGCAAACTTTGCATGATGCACCCGCCTTCGATCACCTTCACCAATCCCGTAACAGGGGAAAGCTTCTATATCACTGGATCGGCTACCTGCGTAACTTCTCACCTGATCTATCAACTTACCTGCAACCACTGCCCAGCCTCCTACATAGGTCTGACCACAAATCCACTGGCCATCCGGATGAATGGACACAGACAATCGGTCTGGACTGAGAACCCTGACCACCCTGTTTTTCATGCCACCACTCATAACACCAACAATTTCAACACCTGCTTCACAGTCCGCGCCATCAAAGTACTCCCAGACAAAAGCAGCATCTCAGAACTGAGAAGGTGGGAACTGGCCTTTCAGTACCAACTGGGGACCAGACAACCACCTGGACTAAATTTAAGATAGCTCCAATTTTCCTCTCTCCTCCGACCTTTGCCCCTTACCTGCCATCATTTCCCACAAAACCATCGCTCACCAGAGCTTTCTCTTTTTGTACTTAGATCTATTGCAAAAAATTATTATTATTTTTTTTTCTTTCGTGTGTTTTATATTATTATATTTTTTTTTCCTCGTGTGTTTTATATTATTATATTTTTTCCGTGTGTAGTATTTTTCGTGTGTAATATTTTCAATAATTTTGCGTGTGAAATAATTTTTTATGGGGGCACTTATAGATCGTTTTCAGTAGATCCCCCCCCCCCCCGGGTTTCCTTGGTTTGTTTTATGCCATTGACCTTATGACCGCAACCGCGTTTCCACTGTGCAGTCTAATTATCATTTTCGGGCTTTGGTCCTTCCACCCCCACTCCCGCCTTCCGCCATGTTGTTTCTCCCCCCCCCTCCCTCTCCACCCCGACCAGCCGACCATGTGCACCCCGTGTGGTCTCCTCAGTTGGTTGCTAGCTTCCGCGGGGCAGCCACCTCATCCTACAACCTGATGAAGAGCTAAGCTCGAAAATTTGTATTATGTTTGTGTTTGTGTGTTTTTTCGTGTTTTGACGTCGCTGGAGTCCTCATCTTTGGAAAGCGGTGGTTTTTCTCCTATCCCAATGTCTAATATATATCCAGTTGCAAAACATACCAGTTCCCACAAAATCAATAATTTGAACATCTGTTTTTCAGTTAGGGCAATCAGAGTTTTCCCTAACAACACGAGCCCCTCTGAACTACGTAGATGGGAACTATATATTGGCCACAGCATCTTCACAGATGATAGTTGTAGTGACTCAGTTATGGCTAGGGTTGACTGCATCACATCTTCTTTTGTGGCTGAATAGTCCGATGGCGGCGTGACAGATTTTGCCACATCTATCGCACACGAAAGAGGGATCCAGTGGAAGCACTTCCCTGTTACGAAGCTTTTTCAGCTTTATTTTGTCCAACCATGTTCTGTCATATTTGGACATGCCGGTGGTAATATGTCGACGCCATAAGGGTCTCGTGCTGGCGCAAGCTTCCCAGTCAGAAGTGCGCATGCCGAAGCTCTCCAAATCACGCTTGCAGGAGTCCTTAAACCTTAACATAGGGCGCCCTACAGGTCTCTTGATATTAGCAATCTGACTGAGCATGACTTTCCGTGGTAATCTCTCAGGGTCCATTCTATGGACGTGGCCAAGCCAGCGGAGTCGTCTTTGTTTTAGGGTGGCAGTAATACTGTGACACTTCGTGGTAGACAGAACACTCTCATTGCTCATTTTGTCCTGCCACGTGACTCCAAGTATTGTCCGCAGGCAGCGCATATGGAAAGCGTTCAGCTGTCTCTCTTGCCAGGCGTAAGTGGACCATGTCTCAGCTGCGTACAGTAAGATGCTCAGGACACACGTCTGGTATACTAGAATTTTGGTGGAGAGAGTTAGCTTGGAGTTTCTCCAGACACGGGTGGACAGCTTGCCAAAGGTCGTCGCGGCTTTGCCGATTCGTGCATCAATCTCCTTTGAATGGACTGGTTGGATGTGGTGATGGAGCCGAGATAATGGAAGTGTTCTACTACTTGAAGAGGGATGCCTTCCAATGTTATTTTAGGAAGACGATCTGTGCCCTGAACCATGACAACCGTCTTCTTGGTATTGACACTCATCGAGAACAGATGACATGCATGATTAAATCTGGTGAGAACCTCCTGAAGCTCATCTTCGGTATTAGCGACAAAAGCCGCATCGTCAGCATATAGAAGTTCACGAACAATTAGTTCAATAAGATTTTTAGTAGAGCTCAATAGACTTATATTAAAAAGTCTACCGTCACTCCTTGTATGCAGATGTACTCCAACGTGACAGTTTTTAAAAGCTACTAAGAGTAGAACAGAGAAGTAAATTCCAAAGAGTGTGGGCGCTAAGACACAGCCCTGTCGTACACCGCGGTTTACTTTAAAGGATGCAGAAGCTTCGCCATCAAATACCACAGAACCTCTCATGTTATCGTGGAAGGCCTTTATTAAAGACAACAGCGTAGCGTAGGTGGGCAGCCGATTTTGTGCAGGATGTCGTAAAGGCCGGTACGGCTAACAGTATCAAAGGCTTTATTTAGATCGACAAAAGCCAAGTATAAAGGCACACGATGTTCACGGCATTTTTCTTGAAGTTGGCGGAAAGTGAAGATCATGTCACTCGTGGAGCGGCCGGCGCGAAATCCGCACTGAGACTCGGGGTAGACACGTGCGGCGAGGGTTTCCAGTCTTCTCAAAACGACTCGAGCAATAGCTTTTCCAGCAATGCTGAGGAGGGATATACCTCTGTAATTGTTGCAATCGCCTCTATCACCTTTGCCCTTATAAAGGGTAAATATATCTGCATCACGCATGTCCTGTGGTATTGTACCCTCATACCAGCACCGCTTTAGGAGTTCATATATGACCGGAAAAACACAATCAAGTTTAATTATTTCAGCCGGTAGGTTGTCACGGCCTGTACTTTTTCCCAGTTTGAGTCTCTTCAGTGAAAAATGAAGTTCGTCCCGTGAAGGTAAATCATCAAGTTCTAATGCAGTAGGATAAGTAGGTAAACTGTCTAGTGCTTCAGGCTTTATGCCGACTGCCCTGGAGTAAAGGTTGGTGTAGTGTTCTGACCATCTTTCCAACTGCTTCTGCTTGTCAACAATAGGTACCCCATTTAAGTCTTTTAGGGCGGCACGTTTCCTGGTTGTGGGCCCGATTGCACTCTTGATGTCTTGATACATGCCTCGGTAGTCCCCGCTATCATGGTACTGCTGTATGGACTTGCAGAGGTTTGTCCAATACTCATTTACGCAACGGCGAGTGATACGTTGTAGATCTGCTTTAGCTTTTTTGTATTCCAACTTGGCATGATCACTGGGGCTGTTTATAAGTGTTATATGAACTGCTCTTTTGTGCTCAATGTATGGACGTAATTTGTCCTCGTAATCAGCAAACCAGTCATTCTGAGACGCATCTTTTGTTCCAAAGGTTCTAAAAGCAGTTTGTAAAAGTTTTTCTTTCGCTAGAAGCCACATGTCTTCGGCGCTACCTGTGTCCCTCAGTACAGCATAACTGAGATTCTCTTTTACTTCGGCTGAGAATTGTTTGTGTAAAGCATCATCATGATTGACTGGGATCTTAAACATAATTTTGCGGCGGTTGCTTTTCGCTGAATGGATCTTCTTTGGAATAATCCGTGTTTTGGCCATTATCAGAGAGTGATCAGTGTCGCAGTCTGCACTGTGATAGGTTCTGGCATTGAGAACGTCGCGCAAATCTCGCCTGCGAGTGATGATAAAATCAAGCTGATGCCAGTGACCTGATCTTGGATGTTTCCATGACACTTTGTGAGCAGGCTTATTCTGAAAATAGGTGTTACATATGCAGAGGGAGTGTGTTGTGCATAGTTCCATTAGACGCTGCCCATTTTCATTTATGTTTCCTATTCCATGGCGGCCGATACAATCCGGCCAGTTATCAGAACTGCTGCCAATTCTTGCATTGAAATCACCAAGAATAAAAAGTTTGTCAGAGACATGTACTTTTGCTAGACATGCACGTAAGCTTTCATAGAAATAATCTTTAACTTCTTTTTTTTTTTTTTTTTAAACAGTTTAACGTCCCTTTTTAACAACGTGGTCTTTAGAGACGGGAAAGGATGGGGGCAAGGAATGGGAAGGAATTCGGCCATGGCCTTTTGAAGGAAGCATCCCGGCATTCACCTGGAGTGATTTGGGGAAACCATGGAAAACCCAAATCTGGATGCCCGGACGGGGATTCGAACCGCCGTCCTCCCGAATGCGAGGCCAGAACGCTATTCTTTAACTTCTGGAGAGGCCTTTAATGTAGGTGCATAAGCTGATATTAGGGTTATGGGACCCGAAGCAGTTGTTATTCTCAAGGACATAATTCTCTCTGAAATACAGATGGGTGCATCGATGCAGTTAGACAAGCTGTTGCGAACTGCGAAGCCCACCCCGTGCTCGCGCTTTGCACCATTGTCTCTACCCTTCCAGAAGAAGGTGTGATTTTGTTCACGAATGGAGCCCTCATCCGAAAGCCGAGTCTCTTGTAAGGCAGCGATATCAACTCGCAAACGCATCAGTTCCCTGTCGATGATAGATGTTTTCCTCAGTTCAGGGATGCCTTCAGTTGGGGTGTCAGATCCTGGTAACATGGTTCTCACATTCCACGAGGCGAATCTCGTTGTCGTTATCAGGTTTTTATATGGTTTATAAATGTTTTTCTTTTTGCTAGGTGATTGCTTCTCTCATCGTTGTTACAAGCACTGTGACATGCTTGCTGCTCCACACACCTATAGAAGCGCAAGATGAGGGGCGGAAAAGTACCTAATTGGCTGGGGGCTGCCCAGCTTGAGGCGGGCGGTAACTGATCAATTAGCCACAATGGACTATCCCACCGACAGAAATCACCCCTGGCGCTCGTGCGCACGCCCATCAGCACAGAGCTTATAACCGGTGACTGTGACTCCCCGTGTTGTTTCCGCACCTTGACAGGTACGTGTGAAGTGTCCTCTCCACGTCACTACATCGCCTGGGACGGTAGTTAGTAGCCATGAACTTGCCCAGCATTCGTGACTTCCTCTCGACCTCGACAGCTAGTTCTGCAGGGGCAACGGGTCGCCACGTGCAGAGCCATCTCGGTTGCAGGAGTTGCCGACTTGTTCGGGTAGAACCCTAATGTCGCCTACGGTACTCCGGATCCGTTGCCTCATCCGCCAGCAGCGCCGTACCGAAGATCTTCTTCTCCGCCGTTGTTGCCGTTGAGGACTTCACCCGTAACCCTGGGCAAGGGGACTGCGATATACCCCGCAGAACTGGGTCCCTGCCGGACTTAGCCGCCCCACACTCCGGCCTACTGAAGTGCTGAGCGCCCACCCCCGCGACTAGGACGCGCCGGACAGGATTTACTCCGGTGGCAGATAGAGAAGGAGGCTCTGACCACCCCAGGAGCCGGGTTAATGGCCTCGTATTGAGCCGAGACCAAAGGCAAGATGGGAAATAGCCTACCAGAATATCCTTGACGCCAGACATCCTCCTTGCCTCAATCTCCAATAAACTCTGCCCACCAGACCCAGCACTTATTATCTATACCATTTACGTTTTTTTTTTCTGTATTTACTATTATCCATGCTATTTACTATATATATATATATATATATATCCCCACCCAGTTATTAATCACCTCTTTCAATAATAACATATCGTCATCAGTATCGATTATCGACCCAATATTTGAGCTTACTTCCCCCCCCCCCCTTCCACCTAAACTACCATCCGCGCCTGAGACGCCATTCACCAGTCGGCCGTCTATGTGCACACATGGACGGCGCCTGGTGCTTCACTTCTGCACGTTTAAGGCTGCTGTAGGCCGAAATATTGCGCTTCTCTTGTATTTGTTTTTTATTTGTTGTCCCAGCCGCCTTCATCTGTGGTAAGTGTTGGGTCATATTTCCCTATCCTTCCTTAATTATATATATATTTGCATGGTGTTCCAGGTCACCTTGCAGGTAAATGTGAATCAGAATCCTTGTTTTTCCTTCAGATTAGACACAAAATGGGCCTTTATTATAATGTTTAATTATTATAATATTATAATGTTTAATTATTATAATAAGGTAGTAAATCAGATCACACAATAAGCAGAAAACTATTTATTTGAATCCCAACACCCTTTTTTTTTTTTTTTGTCAAAAATGTTTTTAACTCTGGAATTTTTTCACTAACTTCAATATAGGTTAAATTAATCACACCATTCTTGAAATTTAACATATTTTTTAAAACCAGAAGATGTCTCAATGTTCAAAAAAGGCAAAATGCATCCTCATTTTCCATGTTAGAGGAACCTTTTGTTTAAAAAAAACCTCTGACATAACCCCCCCCCCCTTTCCGTCTTAACGGTACAAAACTATGAAGTGATATCGCTTGTATGCATTCCCTTACGTTTTTTTTACTCCTCTTTGTCATTTTTATAGAGTCTTTAGGCTTGCAGTTGATCAAGGATTTGGTGTTCCGAATCACCCCGTGAATCATAATTCCATGACACAATTAGAAAAAAAGTATTTGAAGTGAAGAGTTTTAACAAGAAGTGAATACTAATATCGCCTATTGTTGTACATTCAAATGTCATTTTAAAAACTATTACTGTTTAGGCCACAATATTAAAAGGTTATTTCCTTGGATGTTGAGTCAACTCTTGTAGAAAAGTCGACAGTGTAGCAAATGGCCTAAAACTTAAATTGGCATACCATTATGATGTTAGCTAACTGGCCAAAAATTGGAGGGGAAAAATTCCCTTAAATATGTCTGGATATTTTCTTTTTTTTACAATCGTGAAGCTTCGTTCCTTCACCCAGCTGTTCTGTTTAACCCCATTTTACAGTAAGTTGTTCCAACTATAATGTAATGTAAACTACAACTGAAATGTGAACAAAATTACAAAATCAAAGTTATGAATGTTATTTAAAATCAATTCTATTTAGTTAATCAGTTGTGAAGAAACGAATTGCGAGAACACTTTGTTCAAGCCGGCAGTTTTGATTGGCTTAGAAGCTAATGATTAAAGTGCAATTGTTTTTCCTTAACTGCTTCAGATACATTCCATGGAAATTAATATGATGGCAGTAAGTCTGCTTTGATGATTTTGTTAAGCTGTCATATTGTTTCCTATTCAGTTATGACCTTTTTGGTATTTGGTGGGACTTGGATTTGTTTCCCAGTCTAGCCATCCAAATTTCAGGCATCCATGGCTTACCAAAGCTGTAGCAGGTGAATGCCAGGACAGTTTTTTCAAAAAGCAATTGATGAATTCCTTTCCATTCCTTGTTTACAGTTTTCACCAAGCTCTCGCAACATGTACTGTACATTGATGGGGTGTAAAGCTTTTAAAAATTATATATCCCACCTGCATTTTTAGAATAGGAAACCATTTTCCTGCCTTTTTATATTTTATTAATTAGGATGAAAAAATATTAAATTTCTTCCTATACTGTTAATTTTGTATTTTATCTTGAGTGTAAAATGTATCCTGCAAACAATTTGCTGTTCTTTTACTGTAGATTTAAGATCAAAACATCAAACTGTCAGTACTGCTGTTATTAATATTTTCAATATTTAATTAGAAGATACAACATTTAGCATTCAGTATATTGTTTAACCCTTTAGCTTTTAAAATATTTAAATGAATAATTTGTAAAATTGATTCATATTTTTAATCATGGTGCAAATTCTATTACATTTATGTCTAGGTATTCCATATGTGACAGACTGCGTTGTGGGGGAGCTGGAAAAACTGGGACAAAAATACCGAATAGCTCTGAGGATTATTCGAGATCCACGGTTTGAACGGATTCACTGCATGCACAAAGGCACATATGCTGATGACTGTATTGTGCAGCGAGTTACACAGGTCTGAACTATTGAAGCTCCATCTTAATTATTTATAGGTTCTCTTTTGTACTGTTTTTGTTACAGGGAAAATTAAGATTTTGGGATTCATATTCCAGATCTTAATTCTTTTTTATTTTTTCAAGTTTAAGGATGTATCTGCTTACTTGGTTTGTAGATTGATTTTCATTACAGTTTTGTTATTTGATACAACTTCATTACATAGGAGTATTTGGTAGAGTAACAGTGTTAATGATAGAAAGGAAGGACAAATTTATCAAAGTGGAGGGCAGAGTAGCACAGAAAAAAAACAGAAAAAAAAAAAACTCGCACACGCCCAAATATTTTTGTGTCTGTACCAATGCGCCCTCTGCTATGGTAAGTTTGACCTGTCTTTCTTAATCTAAGTTGATAATTGAAAGAAACAGAAAATACTTGATCCTTAAGGGAATTTAGTTGAGCAAAAGTAATAAATTATTAAAATTTGTCAGTAGTCTATTTATTAATAAATTAAAATATTTTGATCTTTGTTAAGAAAATAAGATGAGTGGCCTTACATTTAGAGGATGGTGTTTCAAATCCCCGTCCTTCCATCCAGATTTGGGTTTTTCCTGGTTTCCCCCAAGTCACTCCAGGAGAATGATGGGATAGTTCCTTCAAAAGGATATGGCCAATTGCCTTCCAATTTCTTGACCTCAGTCTCTAATATATATATTAAAAAATCAATTTATTAATTAAATTTGAAAATTATTTGGTTTTGTCTATTTATCACATGACAAACTGTGACAAAAGCCTTCATAATAGTTTCAAATGCTATGCCACTTATAGTAAATAAAGAAAGTTTTTCTATTGCTATGGCTACTTTGCATGTATTTGAACTGTTATCATAGACCAATACTGGGGGAAATCCAATTTGGCAAAAGTCTGATAATTGCTCAAAATATTAAACACTAAAGGAAAGGAGTGGTGAAGTCTACTTCAATTGAATGTTGAAGGTGTTTGAAGTGGTGAAATTTTTGTGTTTTAAAATGTGGTTTTAGGATATTCATTTTTGTCATTGAAGAATTTTGGTGGAGATTCATCAAATCATTGTAATGACTTTAACTGAAGTTTCATTTGTAAATTTTTGCACCGCAATTAACAGAAGTTACATTACATTATTGAAAATTTTGTCATGGAATCTACTATGGACGTTGGGTTAATATTTCATTAATTTCTGTACTGATGGGTTTAACTTTGGCACTGTAGATTTTTTTTTTTGTAAAGGTTCTGTCTGGTGCTATTGCTTATTTGGTACTCAGCAGTTGCTGGGGAAAAACAGTTTATCTATTCATTTGAACAAGGTCACTTTTTTATAATAAGTTATAGATACCTTAAATTATGAAACCAGTGTTTTTCAACCTGTGGGTCGAGACTCCCAGAGGAGTCACAGTTGCAAGCCAGTTAAAAATAAAAACAAGTGTTGTAGACCTAACACTACAATAAAAATACAGCATTTTCAGTGTTTATTTTTTAAATAAATTGTCAAATCTTGGTAGTATTTTTTTAGAAGCAAAGTGTTAAATCATTTTCTAATTAGAACCTATTTCTCTTACTACTTTTTCTGCTTATCTTTGAAGAGAACATTAGTTCACATAGTTGGGAAGTGGTGAATGGCAGTAATAATTCCCTCGCCACCTCTGTATGTTCTTCTTTTCTCTTCATGTAGAAGATAACAATTGTTTGCAAATTAAATTCCACTTTAATGTGCTGTCAGCTGCTAAATCTACAAGATTTTCTTTCATCTTTATTTATGCCAGTTGTCATCTTCAGAGTAGACATCTGGAAAGTAGTTTTTCTTCCAAACTATGAAAGCTCTGTATTGGTCCATTCCAATTTCTTCAAGAATCTTCTGATTTTTAAAGATGCTGACCACAGACGAAGTTTTTTTGTGGAATCCTTTGATTTTGTCCTTGGCCATCAGAATATTTTCTTCCCTCCTTGGATGCTCTTGTTTAAAACATTTAGGTGGTCAAAAAGTTCAGTAAGAAATGCTAATTTTAATAGCCATGCAGGGTCACAAAAGTAATTCGCATATTCAGATTTACCACCTCGTAAGAACATTATTAATTCAGCTTTGAGTTCCAGAGCTCATGTTAATACCTTTGATTTGGTTAGCCCTCTGTGTGATAAAAGAAATTTTGATGGAGTGAACCCATGTCTTTACAAATGATACTAAATTGTAGAGTTTGCAAGGCTTTTCCTTAAATATTGTTCACAAGTTTGACCATCTCTTTAAACACATTATTTTGTAATGTGAGGTGGCGTGAGTGGTTGCTATTGTATTTATTATTTAATTATTCATCCAAATTCTAATGATACTTGCAATGGAAAAAGGGAGGGGGGAAGCTAGCTAAAAGATATTATTTCTGTTAATTTAGATCTGTTCTGACATCAGGCAATTATTTTATTACGCAAGAATTAAAAAACTGCGATAGGGCTTCATTTAAACCTACACATAGGCACATAACATTAATATCGCTTACCTCATGCAGCATTATATCTTTCACTGTCCTTCTTTAGGATGTTACCTTTGTTACAAGAAACACTAAACTAGCAATATTATTCTGAAAACACACTATACTAGCGGGATGTGGGTCATAGATTCTTTAGTCTACGAGTGTTAATTAAGACACAAACACTTGCGAATTATATTACGAACTATTTAATATAAAAGCCTATCGTACATTCTTTCCAATTTCCAACTAACTGATACTGAAAAGAAAATGACACATCTTTGCATTAATAACTGAATTTTGACTGCTTAAAGGTTGACACATAATTACCGACTTACTCCACTTTGAATGCTTCCTATACTCAGTAACCTCTTACACACACAACAACAAATAGGCCGAACTGTAACACACTTACACAAATAACCACTGATGCATGACAATTAATTCTTATTACTGGTGGCCACGTCTACCAACAAATACAACGGGAAGCTTAGTCAACTGAACAAGTTACACCTGAAGCAGTTAGAACTTCTTGCAACATATTAATTATCCTGAAGGCAAACCATGTACTTTAGAAATAACTACGACAACGACTGAATGCTTTTAGAGACAAAACAAACTAATTTGGCGACCAAACGAGGCTACCGCGGGCCTTACCTGCAACTTATCGGATTACATCTTGACTGTCATAATGCTTGAGGGCAAGTATAGCGTGTACCAGGGTTTTGTTAACACACAGCCTCGCCTGCTGCTAGTGCATACTGCTGACACTGGAGCGTCAACACGCCATCGTTATCTGAGCCCACATCCGCTCCACTAGCCTGCTGTGAGCACCTCACTCGCAACGTACAAAGACAAAATTCTACATACTGAATCTCAATAAAAATTAAATCCTGTTACCTATGTCCCCTTACAATTTAAATCAGAAGATAAAACCTGGCTGCCAGAGATTGTCATTGAAGGAAGCAGTGTGTGCATAAAACACTTATTTTAATTTTGCTACTAACATGCTTTTATTGCCATATATTGATGATATATTTTGTCCAACCTATCTCAGAATTGTGAAAGCTTTCCAAAAACATGTTGTACCAACACTGGCTAATAGTGTTCATGGAAAGTGTTTTCAAAATAAAATATTTTCTGCTTCATTGCTCACAAATACTGCAGATTGTGCACAAACTGAAACATCAGTAAATTCATCTAATTGCAATGCAAAATGTGGAGCCTTCTTTAATTTTCAACTAATTGTTCCTAAATGTCACTGGGAAAATCGTTTATTCTATGTTCAGTAGTATCATCAGAAAGTGGAATGCTTTTAAGCTTCTTTGCCTCCTGCTGACCCAACATAATTTCAACCACAGTCAGGGCTGCTTGAAAAATAAGATTCTCAGCACAGTTATGCAGGTTCTCTTCATTAGCCAGTCAGTAAATACCTAATACTGTATTCTTGTTGACACTGGATACCTAAATACAGATAAAAAAATATTTTTAAATCATAAAAAAATAAACAAATGATAACATAATATTAACATAAGATGTATTATTGGCTGGTTAGTATCTAATCATCTATATTATTTCTAAAAAAATTTGTCACAAGCCATTACCTCCCTTCATAACCGACCAAAATAAATAAATGAGGTATCATCTTAAAGATCAATGTATCTGCTTTGGTCACAACATATTTCAAGAAACTAATATCTCTGAATTTGTCACTTAAAAGGCAAAAGTAATAATTATGAATGTCGCACATATGAGACAGTTCAGAGCCAAGCCACTTGATAGCAGCTGCACATATCAGAGAGATATCAATAAATTGTATTTTTTTGTTTTGCTTTTTTCTAAGTTATTTCTATGTAGTTCCTATGTAAACAATTTATTCATGATATTTTCTCTTGGTTTATAATCACAGCAACACATATCACATAGATGTGGATATGCTGTATCTATTTTGTATGGATTAGTTATATTCCATTAAGATCAATGGCAGTTAGTCATAGAAATGTTTTACACTTCCAAATGTTTTTCCTAATTGTTCCATAATGTGTTGTAAGTATTTTGTTATGTACCTATTACACTAAACAAATAAATAATTGCTTCAAATGAGGTGATTCTTCTTTCATCCCATTACAAACCATCAACCTCACTCACTATTCATCATATTTTATTTGCGAAATTTTCATATGGGTCATTTAGTTTCATTATAAATACCAATTACGATAATATTTAAACAAAAACATATTATTTTTAATGGGCAAATAATTACTACAGAATCGTTTATTTTTTTTTCTCAGAAACTATTTATTCAAAAGTGTTAAAATTTGGTGACAATTTAGCTACATGTTTCTTCTACAGTTTTCAACAGTCTCCATCAACATGTACGGTCTTATGCCAGTGTGAAACAAGTACCTGAATTCCCTGCCAGTACCAACTCTGGTCCTGTGCACGAAGCCATGTTTTCACCGCTTGAATTACGCTCTCATCATCACCATCGAAGTGTCTTTCACGCAAACCATCTTGACCCTTTGACTGCTGACAGCGGATCGTCTACCTGCCGCGCTGAGTGATTATTCCTGGGGACGGAGCGGTCCGCGCTGCCCCAACCGCCCTGTGCTGAACATTTCTGGCGTTACCTCTCACGGCTGATACACAATAAATACTCACACTACATAGTTTCTCTGCAAATAAATTAATGCAGAATCAAACAATCAGTAACCTTGTAGTTTTTACTAGATTTTCGCAGCTTATGTCGAAAGCATCGTGATTCTTAAATTTACCTTAATAGTTTACTGTTCTTTCCTGCATACCCGTTTATAACACCTGCAATTTTCTATATGTTCCTTACTGTATCAGAGTGTTTTTGTTGAATTGTAAAGAGCGTAGATTAGAAGAAGATGTTAGAAATATTTTACTTCCACACTTACATACCGCGTCTAGACTACAACTGTTAAATTAGAGATATTCGAACTTATACAGATAGTTAAAGGCATCCGATTTTTCCTCGTGCTATTCATGACTATAAAAAGACACCTGAAAATGATAAATGCACAAGCATCCTCCCCCACACACCGAAATTTGGCTTGCGGAATATCTTTGTTGATGTAGATTCCCAAAATATCTTGATGTTGACTGAATGTTTGCTGCACTTTGTAATTACCCGATTATACATAATTTTGTTTCTTTGATGAAATTTGTTCCACATAAGTACTCAACAGATTTTTCAACATTTCAAAGCTGTGAAGTGTCTGTCCATTATTACGCGAGTTGAAATAGGGCGGGGGTTCGGAGAAATCTCACTAAACCTCACCAGAGTAACAAAAAGCGGTATCTGGACATAAGTTCAACAAGAATTGTGGTACTTAGAAGAACATCTCTGGTCCAATGTTAGCTAATTTTCATTTTTTTTTTTTTTCACGCGATGCATCAGAAGACAAATAGCTATGAAACAAAAATTTTCATCATATTCAGTATCTTTCCACTTTGATATTCAAGAATGCACCGATTCTGGAATATTCTCCATAGTGGTTATATAAAACCGATTCTTTTCATCAGCTATATATTTCATCAGTTCTTCTGTAAAAAAATAACATGAAAACTGACAGAATATTTGGCACATTCCCTATTTGACACACGTGTCCCGACAGGGTATCATCAAATGCGTGACTAACTGGACGAAAATCATTTTATTTCCAGTCACATTTATCACTAAGACGTAATTTCTTCGTAAGCGTTTCCCTATCACTTTCTGATTCTTCATATTCAGAACAACTAACATCTCTTGTTGAAACATGAGACTGCATTGTCACCCCTTCTGACAAGTATGACTACAGCCTTCCAATTCTGTGGAAAAGCTATCAACTTCCATCAAAATCAAGTAGTTCATCCTCGATGTCACTCCTCGTAAGAATCTCCATGATTTCTTCCTCAATGCACCGATGACGTCTTGCCATTTTCTTCATAAAATACAGGACACAAAGAAGACTGATGTAATTTCTGTTGAATAGTGAACTGTAGAGCAATGCCTAGGCTCCCTACAGACAAACATTCGGAAGATAAACTAGCGACCAGAACTGCAAAAGGCTATTGAGAAATGGGTCGTGAAGTCCGCTGTACGACTCAGGTAGCGGCGCGTCTATATTCGTCATCAGCACTCAGGTAGCGGCAGGCGGGTGTGGCTTAACTCGTCAACAGCACTTGGGAAAACTGGCGGCTGCGTCTAATCTCGTCATTAGCACTCGGGGCCAGCAGGCAGCATGACGTGTATACATGTCAACAGCAGTCAAAGGGTTAAAGAGGCCCGAAGAGATGGAAGTCTGACGGTGCCTGAACTGGGTTGTATGGGGGATGGGGCAATGTTGTCCAACACAATTTGGTGAGGTGTTCCCAGATTCTGAGACTTGTGTGCGAGCTTGCATTATCGTGCAGGATCAAGATTTCAGCCGGATTCTTGTCATGCCTAACGTGCTGGAAATGCTTCTTGAGTTGGTCCATGGTCTTCACCTATGATTCAGAATTAATAGTTGTCCCTCTTGGTATCACATCAACAAGAATGACCCCTTCACTGTCCCAACAAACTGTAACCATGACTTTTCCAGCAGAGGGAGGTGTCTTGAATTTTATCTTTCTTGGTAACTGAGGATGGTGCCTTTCCATTGACTGTCTTTTGGTTTCTGGCTCAAAGTGGTGCACCCAGATTACATAACCCGTCACAATCCGGGATATAAAGGCTTCCCCCTCAGCATCAAACCTCTCCAACAAATCAGATGAAATTTTTATTCTTTGCATTCTGTGTTCTGCTGTGAGACTTCTTGGGGCCCATTTTGCGCAAACTTTTGAATATTTGAGAGTCTCAATCATTGCACACACACACACACACACACACACACACACACACACACACACACACACACACACTTCCACTGCTTGCTGACAGCTGTGAGGCCAATTGTTGCACTGTGATGCGGCGGTCTGCACGAATAATGGCATTCACGCGCATCACCATGTCTGGAGTGGTGGCACTGACAGGACACTCAGAACGTGGCAGATCTTGGAGTTGAGTTGTTGGACTTTCTGATGCCTTAACTCTCTTTGTCCACCTCCCGACAGTGCTCCTACCAACTGCACAATCTCCATACACTGCACTCAAATGTTTATGGATATTTCCCATAGTTTCTTTCTCTGCAATCAAGAACTCAATCACTGCTCACTGTTTGTAACGTGGATCACTAACAGATGCAATTTTGAAAATTCACTACAGCTCTGCCATCTGTTGGAATGATTTGAAACTTCGTCCACCTGGAGGAGAAACACTGAACTTGAAGTACCTAGAAGTACAACTTTCAGTTTTTGCTCATTGTCTAGAAAAAAAATATGGGGCATTACTTATTGAACGACCCTCGTAGTTTGCTGCTGGTTAAGGGTTTTCAGCTTTTGTTCGTAGAAATCCAATGTTTTGTCAGCTTCCTTGGGATGTTTATTTCAGCGTAAGCTTTCAAGATTTCATACTATCTTTTGATAATACTTTGCCACAAACCACACTTTCAGGATTATTATTCATGACCCTAAAACCATATTTCAGGTAATTGTCATCATAAAAATATTTTTTCGGTTTTGATTTTCTTCTGCAACTGCCACTTGTAACAGACATGAAGAGCTGCACAGATCTTTTGTAAAACTTCTCCATTTTAAACTAACTACAGCGAATGAAAACAAACTGTTCCTCCCCCCTTTTTTTTCACTCCCCTCGCACCGCCAATGTGAGTGTGCACGACTACTATGCACAGCATTTGATTTCTTGATCATTAGGTATCATCTCAATAGAAAGGAAATTAAATAAATCATTATGAAATCACTGACATAGTTTTATCATGTACTTGGGGGGGGGGGGCAATTTTTGTTTTTTGCTTGTAAAAGCGTCGCATATTCAAAAAAGTTGAAAAACACTGTATTAAACAGTGTGTAAGTGTTTCTTTCTTCTTAAAATAACTTTAATTCAGTTCAATGTTTCTTACAATCTCTACTGCCAACACCGGCAGAACTGAATACAAATAACATTGAAACTGAACTTCATTTTATGTTGCACAATTCTTAGTGCCACTTCCAGTAACTGATTTCTTATGACATAACCATCTACTCTAGCAACCAACACAAAACAAAACTTCAAGAAGCATCCTTGGGAAACAGAATAATTATGTGATCATCACAAAATTTCTCAGTTGAAGGATAGTTGTTTACAATTGAGCTGCTAAAGTTTTTGAAACTAATGGGACTATCTTATGTTTTCATGCAGTAACCAAAGCATCCTTTTAGGGATGCACTTAATCAAAATACAATACTTCTGGTAAGTAATATGAGTTTTATTGCCTATACTTACATTAAAGTGACCCTCACAAAAGGACAGCCGACATTTTATTGATAATGATTTTGGATCTCTTCTAGTCAGTTTTAACCAAATGTTTTATCATTTTAATATCATCTAGCACTTGAATGATTTTCCAGATATCTGTACCCTTCTACTTGCAATTTCTACTACACATTAATGATAGGGCCAACACCTCATTTTTTTTAAAAAAGGAAATTTACCAAAAACTGCATAAAATCACTTTACATGCATGTGTTTACTGTAAGAGTAACATCCTAGCTAGAATATCATTGTGGCTAACTGTCTTGTGCCAGTTCAAGAAATTTAAATTTTAAATTCTGTTTTAGCTATTTAACGACTATATTTTAAAGAAACACGATTAGCAGTGAATCATAAAGATTTAAAAATGCCTTTGTAAAAATATTTGGGTAGTTTATTGATTACATCATACTGCCTAGTGTTATTTTGTATCCAAAACTTTGTCATTTATATTTAATAGGATAAAATGAATTCCTTGTGAAAAGCTTATCCATCCACTTTTACTGAAGCATTTCAGATGTTAACATCTGTTAAAAGTAACTTCCTCTCTTCCTCAGCACAAGTGCTACATTGTAGCGACGTGTGATCGAGATCTGAAGAGGCGCATTAGGAAGATCCCTGGTGTACCAATCATGTATGTCTCTCAGCACAGGTTAGTAAACTTCTTTTTATGAAGAAAATGTGTGCAAAGGTTAGAAATACAGTGTTTATTCTTTTCTTTTTAATTTCTTAAACAAAGTGTGAATTATGGTTTGAAAAGGAAGAAATGCAAGTGCCATCAGGTATCGATATAATTAATATGCATGTGAAACAAATTCAAGAAATACGTTTTTCAGGTATATGAAAGTGAAAGATAATTAACAGGTTGAACTTGCTAAGTTCTAGACAACACTCAAAAAGTTAAGTTGCTGAGACAACACTGTTTGAAGTACAAACTTAAGATATGTGTGCCAAATTGTTTACAGTTATCAGTAAACAACTGCTATTAATAATCATGTGAACTACTAAAGCTGAATCGTCAAAATTAGAAATCTGTACTGTGATATGGTTTCCATGGTTGGAAAAGTGTTGTCACAGAATTTCACAAACAGGTGAATGAAGCTTATGATGAAAATGTCATATTGAGACAAGTTGTAGGAAGTGATAATTTATATTTGAGAACAGACACACAGATATAACTGATGAATACTGTGCAGAAAGATTAAACATATCGTCATACATCATGAAGCTCATTAGTAACTTGATTCAATCAAATTGGCAAGTGTGGCAATGATGATTGAACAATTCACCAAGAAAATTGGTATTTCCATAAGCAGTGCTTTATATGATGCGTGTTTTTAAGTAAGGTCTGTTTGAACATAAGTACACAACGAAAGGTTATTTCAAAGAAGCAAATTTTTTTTCAGAAAGTACATACTTTACTCTATTTTTCTACATAGTTGCCAAGTTTGTTCAAACACTTATCATACCTGTTAACCAATTTTAAAATACCCTCTTCATAAAAACTTGCCGCCTGCTCTGATAACGAAGAGTTCACTGCCGTTTTCACGTTGTCGTCATCATTGTAACGGTTGCCACTGAGGTGTTGTTTGACGTGGAGGAACAGATGGCGGCGCAAGATCAGGACTGTAGTGTGGGTGGTCTAAAACTTCGCAGCCAAAACTGTCCAACAAATTGCGGTTGTGACCTGCAGTGTGAGGTCTTGCATTGTCATGGAGAAGGACAATTCCCTTTGTCAGCATGCCGCGTCTTTTATTTTGAATCGCTCTGCGTAGCTTTCTCATGGTTTGGCAGTATGCTTCTGCATTGATAGTGGTTCCTCGTTGCATGAAGTCGACCACCAAACACTATGCCTATCCCAAAACACCGATGCCATGATTTTGCACTGGGACAGAGTCTGTTTGGCCTTCACCTTTACAGGCGAGTGTGTGTGTCTCCATTCCATGTTCTGTTGCTTCGATTTGGGCGTGATATGCGAAACCCATGTTTCGTCTCCGGTTACGATCTGACTCAAGAGTGATAACGAGTCAATAACTTCATCGCACACTCAAATCTTTGGTTTTTGTGGTCCTCTGTTAGGAGTTTTCAAGCATAAAACATATTTTTGCATCATTAAGAGAATGAAATAAAATCATTTTTCAGTAAAATAGTGACAAGATAAAGCCTAGTGTCACTTTTTTGTTTGGGTCTGTATAAATATCTTATCTTATCTTACTTAAATGCAGTCACAACCTCCGGTAATATGGAGGAAATACTCAACAATGAAAACTACATACTTTCATATAACAGGTTCAATGTCTACTGGAATTAAAGATTGAAGGTTCGTTTAAATCACAGAATTTGATGTTATTTTTGTTATCAACACAAGCTGTAAAATTATTTATAGTTTAATCACACTATGTACTTTGAATATTGAGATCTTGTATTGGAAAAATTGTTGTTTCAGACATAGCAGTTCCTCTACATCATTGAATCAGTAGCTCATAACAGTGATGGCCAACCTTTTCAGCAGTTAGGCCAAATTTTAGAAATAGAATTTTCAACCATTCTGCATGAACTACTTCCTTGGAAACAAAAATACTTTAATATTTTTATGAAGGAAAAGAAATGATTAAAATACATATATAATGAAGTATTAAAATATAATTATTTTAATGCGCTGAAGTCAAAAGGAGTGGTTCTTAGTGTTGTAGTGTTTGATACCACTGTTGAAAAGTTTATAATGATCCAGCTCAACAGGCCGCAAGCGGCTCGCAAGCGGCTCGCAAGCTGTGGGTTGCCCATCCCTGGCATATAACAATGTTATACAGTTACAAAAACAAATGGAATAGTATTATAGTGTGACCGTTAACTTTCTCTAAACTCAGTTTGCTTTCCTGACTCTAAAAACATTCATTCTGAAACATAGTATTGACGACTCACTGCATGTATACCAGTCAAAACTTGATTTGAACACTTAGTGATTGATGATTCACAAATAAATCAATATCTCTAAACTTCATCTATTTTCTTCTCTCCATTAGTGCTAAATAATTCAGTCTCCATCCTTAAAGCTTAAGGCATACTCTCCTTCCTTATCGATGAAATTCTTACACTTCAGGTACTTTTTTCCGAACATTTCTCTAGCCAATCCTAGCCCGTCTTAGAAGTATGTTTCCTCTGCAGCAAGAAAACACTAGACGATTCAAGACTGTGTTTTCCTCCACATAACATAATTTAACTGTAAACAGTATGAATGCTATCTGAAAATCTTGAATTTATTTCCTATGCTTTTACCAAATTAGTTGGAGGAGTGATAACGCACTTGCCTTGCATTAAGGAGGATGCGAGTTCACATTCCTGTCTGGCCATCCAGATATCAGATTTATGTGATTTTCTAAAATCACTCCAGGTAATTTTTCCTTCAAAAGGTCATGGCCTTCCCATACCTTGACCGCAGTCTTTTCCTTCCTCTAATGACCTTAATGTTGAAGAGACATAAAGCCATAATTAAATATAAAGCATCTACTTTTCGAGTAATGATCATAACTGTGATCAACCTGTACATCCCTGAATGCCTATCCTATGCAAATGAACCATATCTCTGTATGTATACTGTATCTTGTTTTGGAATTATTAAACATTAATAAACTTTTTTTGAAACTTCCTGAAACTAACTCCACAATCTAAGTTAATTGAAACTAATCCCAATTATATTTTACCTAACTCTGGAGCTTGCATGATATGATTTTATTCACCTCATAACAACTCAATATATTTTATGAAACTACAAGCTCAGGATATTAATTTTCTAACTGTCTCAGGATACTAGATTCATTGTTTCCCACAAGAATTAAAGAACAATTCATGTGAGTAGAGATATATGTTGTCAGACCACCACATTTGACTGTAGTTTATGGTGTGGTCCATTTTATTTATATGTATTAATTCGTCAATGTTGAGACAACTTTTACACACTAATCTTAGCGTCATAACAAACACATTTATTTGTCAACAGTTGCCTCATTTGTTTATTAATTAGTGACTTGGGTTCTACTAATGAAGGACAATATTACTCTCATTTAGTTCCTTCTATTTAAAATACAATCGCTTGTGTCACTGAGTTCATAATTAGGCAAGTTCACTTGAAAGCTCTTTCCAGTAGTGAGCTGCCAGGTACAGTAACAGCATTTACTATATGATTAACACACTTTATCCACCTGCACTCTCTTGTAACACCGACTCTATTAACTGTCCTCCTTTCTTGGCTCAAACTAAGGGTCTCATCTTCTGAACCCTGATTGTGATGTACAGAATTCCCACTGAATATTCCACAATACCCTCAGATGATTTCCTCTGTTGATGTCAGAGACCAAAAACCCTAAGTAATAATGAATTCTATTTACTTGCACAAATTTCACGAGCTGCTACATTTACAACAGAATGGTATCCACTAGTGTTAATGCAGGTGTGGCATCGCACAACTTTCTGTCATACCCATTATTATATCCCTAGTGTTGTTTGAACAATGTCACAGGTAGCCAGAATTCTTGCCATCACTCTCGACAGGCATCTCGTACACAAGACTTTTCACATGGCGCCACAAGAAGATATCAAATGGGGCAAGATTAGGTGAACGCGCTGGCCATGGAACTGGATCTCTTCCTATTTACTGTTACAATAAGCTAAGAAGTATGAGATCATGTTTATATTTTCATGCAGTAAACATATTAAAGCATGTGTGATGGAAGCTTTCATTTTCAAGCAGAAATATTAGCAGTCATCATTATGGCAGAGGGGAGTAATTATTTATTTTTAAAATAATTTTAGGTGCTTTAATGAGTGTCTTGTTATAGAATTTATCACCTCATTTGAATGAAACTAGTTCAGCATTTATTACTGGCTATGAGGCCTAGACCACATTTAAAACTAATATTACACAGCATAATGTAAGTTGTTAAGATTTATTTTTAACTTCCATTGCTTTCACTGGTGCAGTATTACTAAGGTCATTATTTCAGACGTATGTAAGTAGTTCCGACTCTATCAGCTGCTCAGACTTTGTAATATGGATCTGGTAATGAAAAAGAAAGATGTAATAACCAGTGAAGACTTTGGGTCAAGTTTATATCGCAGTGCATGGTGTCACCAACAGTTAATATATTAATGCACTTGCGATTGAAGTTTAGATTTTTCTAGCGGCAATATTAGCAGGGTTTGTTGCTAGGTTGAAATCCAACCTGGACCAGAATGACAACTGAAACTTTTTGTTGCAACATAAGGCTTGAGGTACTGCATTGAACGTTATTTTATAACAATACTATTTAGTCATTTTTGAGCGGCTTGCACACTAGCAGTGATTATAAACGCTTATGTTTCTTTCTCAAAATGTGACTCCATCTCTCATTCACACTACCTGCAGTAAATACTCCAGTAGACAGGTCAATTTGCTGGTTTGTGAATACCTAGTCCCTCTAAACCACACAATGGGTACTTCCCCTGCCTTTTATCAAGCCCCAACCACTTGCTTCGATCCTATGACTGTGGTAACCTTCCCGATCATTGGATGTGAAACCCTTCATAACATCTGCAACAAATTGAATTCCATCCATTGTTATAGTTAATTACATAGTCCTCACCATCAAACAACGGAACATTAGGATGAATATTTCCAGCACACAGGTTACCCCCAAAACTCAGGCCATCCAAAGGAAATCTCACAGTTCTCATAATTCCAACAATTTCAGCTATTATCTACCATTAGAATTAGCAGTGTCTTTCTGGAAACCACCATCCCTTCAGAACAGGAATATAAGCTGTTTCGATGTGTCCTATATCTCCCCCCCCCTTCCCCCTCAGCCTGGGAATAATATACTATTCCCCTTTCCTCCTGGTATGGAAACCAGGCTTTTTTTTCCTTTTTTTTTAAAAAAAAAAAAAGGAAAAAAGGGCTGTTATATCCTGTAATTGTGATTTTTGTTTAATCCCTTATACTGTTATGTTTTTTATTTTTCCATTTACCACAAATGAAGGCAGTGAGGCCAGAGTAACACAAACACATTTTAAAATATTTTGGGCAAACCTTCCTTATGTAGAAGGCAAGATATATGGCAGGGGGAAAGATGTGTATGCATCCTGACCTACCACATGAATGAACAATAGATGAAACAAGAGGAAAGAGTGGGGACTGCTCTGGTGTTGGAGGGAGAAAGTTGACCAATTATAATTGTGGGACATAATATTCTCAGTAAAGGCAAAATAATTTTCTTCACAAAAATATAATGTTTGTCTGTTATGAGAGAGAAAATTAAACAACTAAATAAGTGAAATTAGAAAGATATAAAAGAATAATATATATATATAATAACAATGAAAAAAAGACGCTAAGTAGCGGAAAGGAATCAAATTAGGATAGGGAAATGAGCCACCACTTACCTTTAGATGATGGATGTGGGGCGCGAACACACAGAAAAGACACAAACAATAAAGTAATTTTCGGGAAAAAACCCTTCTTCAACAAGAGAACATTATGAGAGGTGGGTGCACCCGGAGACTGCCTCACGGAAAGACCGCCGGTCGAGAAAATGGTGGGGGTAAATTCAAACATCGGAAAAGTAGAGGGGCAGTGAGTCAGAGCTCATACCCGAGCAAAAATTAATATCCAAACTAATTTCTGGTTGGTGGGAGGATCAAAATATAATATATATTGGGAAAAAATTAATATATTATACAAATTTATATATATAATAATAATAATATTTATGAAGTAAACATCACCTCAGGTTAGTGGTGGTTCAATATAGGTTGTGGAAAGGAGAGGAATAAAAAAAAAAAAAAAAAATGACCGGGTATTATCTTAAGTTGAGACCGGGTGGTTGCCTTGTGCCAAGTTTGTACTGGTAGGCAAGTTCCCACCTTCTGAGTTCAGAGAAACTGCTGCTATTAGGGAGAACTCTGATAGCACGGACTGTGTAACAAGAGTTGAAATTATTCAAGTCGTGGGTTATGGCATGGGCAGCAACTGGGTGCTTTGGGTTCTGTGTGAACACCGTCTGACGGTGACCATTCATTCTTATGGAGAGTGCATTTGTGGTCAAACCAATATATGAAGCCAGGCAGTGGTTGCATGTTAGCTGGTATATTACATGCGTGGTTTCACAGGTGGCGTGTCCTATGATAGGGAAGCTTTCCCCTGTGACCGGGTTGATGAAAGTGGTGGAAGCATGGTGTATGTCACACATCTTGCAGCGTGGTCTATTACATGGGAAAGAGCCTTGGGGTTGACTGTTAGGAAGAGGAAGACTGTGTTTGTGGACTAGAAGTTCGCTGAGGTTAGGAGGTCTGCTGAAACAAGTTCTAGGAGGGGCAGGGAGGATTTTAGGAAGAATGGATCTCATTTCAGGGCATGTTTGTAAGAAATCGTAGCCCTGCCGGAGGACTCTGTTGATGGATTCGAGGCCTGGGTAGTACTGTGTGACCAAGACTGGATTGTGGTTGGTTTTTGCGGGTCTGGGATGATTGATTGGCTGATTCAGTTGTGATGTAGCACGTGAAAGCTGTTTGTTAACCAAAGCTGGAGGGTAGTTGCGAGATATTAATGCTTCTGAAATACTGTTTGAATAATCCATGAGGGACTGTTGGTTAGAGCATATGCGACTACCTCGAATGCCAAGACTATAGGGGAGTGAACGTTTGGTGTGGTATGGGTGGCAACTGTCGAAATGGAGATACTGTTGATGATTGGTTGGTTTGATGTGAACTGAAGAGTTGAGATAGCCATTGGATAGGGACAAATCGACATCCAAGAATGTGGCCTGGGTGTGGGAGTAGGACCAAGTGAATTTCAGCATGCTAAAGTTATTGAGATGGTTCAGGAAATTAGCAGTTCATTTTCTCCATGTGTCCAAATCATAAATATGTCATCAATGAAACGAAGCCAAATGAGGGGTTTGAGAGGGAATTCCTCCAGAAATGTCTGTTCCAGCCGGCCCATGAACAGATTAGCATAAGAGGGGGCCATGCGGGTACCCATGGCAGTTCCGCAGGTTTGGTGATAGATGTTGCCTTCGAAGGAGAAGTAGTTATTGTTAAGGATAAGGTGGGCTAATTTGATGAGGAAGGATGTCATGGGAAGGCTGTTGGGAGGGCGCTGGTCCAGAAAGTGTTCCATGGCCCTGAGGCCATGCCAGTGTGGAATGTTTGTATACAAGGACGTGACGTCAATGGTAACCAGTATTGAGTCGGAAGGAAGAGGTGTGGGTAAGGTAGAAAGCCGGAAGAGAAAGTGCTGGGTGTCCTTTATATGAGAAGGGAGCTGATTAACAATGGGCTGTAGGTACTGGTCAACCAAGGCAGAGATGCGCTCAGTTGGCGATCCGTAGGCTGCAACGATAGGGCGTCCTGGATTGCCAGGTTTATGGATTTTGGGCAATAGATAAAGGGTGGGTGTACGTGGATTTTGAAGAGTGAGAAGCGAAATGGATTGTGGGGTGAGACCTTGGAGAGGTCCACTAAACTGTACATATTCTTGTATTTTTTTGTTGACAGCAGGAGTTGGATCTTCCGATAGGCAGCAGTAGGTTTTGGTGTCTGATAGCTGACGTAGAGCTTCAGCCACATAGTCATTCCTGTTCATGACTACAGTGGTCGAGCCCTTGTCAGCTGGAAGGATATTGAGTTCTGAATTGCTGGAGAGTTGTTTTCTGGCACGGGTTTCAGCTGGGCTAAGATTATCGGTGTTTGCTAAAGATTTAAGGAATGTGGGAGAGGCCAAACTGGTGGAAAGGAAATCTTCAAAAATTTGGAGGGGATGGTTCTGGGGAAGAGGTGGAGGGTCAAGTGTGGATGATGGTTTGAATTTCTCTAGACTTGGTTCTAGGTTGTACTGATATCCCTGTTCACTGCTATTAGTGGCAAAGTGATACCGCCAGTGGAGTG
Source organism: Vandiemenella viatica (assembly GCA_031002005.1). NCBI lineage: Eukaryota > Metazoa > Arthropoda > Insecta > Orthoptera > Morabidae > Vandiemenella > Vandiemenella viatica. The sequence continues at coordinate 121,981,533 of CM061919.1, forward strand.
TACGGCAGAACGATAGAGAGTCACGGACTAGTTTGGCATGGTCAAATGTGGGGGTGGGTGAGAAGGTAAGTCCTTTGGAGAGTACAGAGAGCTGGGATTCAGATAATGGTGATGAGGATAGGTTTATAACTGACAGTTTAGGCTTGGGAGTAGGACTTTGGTGCAGAGAGCGAGGTGCAGGTTTTAAAGGGGGAGGTTGAGGTATGTTGAGGAGCTGGGCAATGGACGGTTTTGAGGAAATCAGAGGAGGCTGTGATTTTGATTGGTAGACCATTGGTTGGTGTGGAAGAAACTGCCCTAGTGCAAGATGGGACTTCAGCAATTTGGATAACTTCTGTAAATGTTTCTGGGCATGCATACTGCTGGAGTTAACTGCTTGCTTTGAAATATGCTGCAAAACTGTAATGACTTGTGGGAATGATAACATGAGTATTTTGTGCAGGGATATGAGGTTTCCAGAATGTTGGTTAGCCAGAATGGTATATTGTTGCAGAACAAGGTGAGTAAGGGCCAAAGACTGTTGATAGCGAATGGCATGTAGGGCAGGGTGAGTTTGTGGGGTACAACCAAATATTGACAGTTTGATTGTAAGACCATTTGGAGGTATGTTGAAGAACAGACATGCTTTTAAAAAAAGGATATGTGATTGAAGTTTGGCGAGCTGAAAAGCATGGTATCTGTAGCTATGTATGTATTTATCAACAAGTGGCAGTCTCCGGGTGCACCCACCTCTCATAATGTTCTCTTGTTGAGAAGGGTTTTTTCCCAAAAATTACTTTATTATTTGTGTTTGTGTCTTTTCTGTGTGTTCGCGCCCCACATCCATCATCTAAGGTAAGTGGTGGCTCATTTCCCTATCCTTTTTATATATATATATAGACATTGGGATAGGAGAAAAACCACCGCTTACCAAAGATGAGGGATCCAGCGGCGTCAAAACACGAAAAAACACACAAACACAAACATAATACAAATTTTCGAGCTTAGCTCTTCATCAGGTTGTAGGATGAGGTGGCTGCCCCGTGGAAGCTAGCAACCAACTGAGGAGACCACACGGGGTGCACATGGTCGGCTGGTCGGGGTGGAGAGGGAGGGGGAGAAACAACATGGCGGGGGTGGGGGTGGAAGGACCTAAGCCCGAAAATGATAATTAGACTGCACAGTGGAAACGCGGTTGCGGTCATAAGGTCACTGGCATAAAACAAACCAAGGAAACCCTGGGGGGGGGGGGGTGGAATCTACTGAACACGATCTATAAGTGCCCCCACAAAAAATTTATTCCACACGCAAAATTATTGAAAATATTACACACGAAAAAATACTACACACGGATAAAATCCGGACACTCCAAATGACCTAGAGCCGAGCCTTCAGAAATTTCAGCCACCCTCCATTCTTGACCAACCACCCCTTCCACAAAACCACCCACTCCAACTTTTCCAAGATCTGCTTTCCACCAGTCTGGCTTCCCCTAGTTTTGTGAAATCTCTACCGACTAATCTGTCCCCATCAGAGACCCGAGCCATCAGGGAACTCTCATCTAACCCTGACCTGATTATCTTACCGGCTGACAAGGGCCCCCCACCGGTAGTCATGAACCGTTGTGACTACCTCAGCGAAGCTCACCGTCAATTGGCTGACTCCAACACATACCGCCTCCTTAACCATGATCCTACAGCTGCAATTAATGACAGTATACGAGGGGGGACCCAAAAAAAAACGGGAAATTCGTCATAACGCCTTTATTTCTTAATATTTTTACACCAAATTTTGATCACCTTTAAAGTATTATCCACTGACCACAATGCAAAACTTGAAATAATCCTTCCATTGTTCAAAACAGTTTTTAAATTCACTTATCGGGATGTTATTTATGCCTTCCGGCGATTTTTGTTTTTCCTACTCCACAGTGGCAAAACACTTTCCTTTCATAACCCTTTTGAGTCTGGGGAACAAAAATAAACCACAGGGGGCTAGATCCAGTGAGTAGGTGGGGTGGACAATCTGTGTCATGCCGTTTTTGGTCAAAAACTGCTTTACGGAGAGGGCGATGTGGGCCGGCGCGTTGTCATGATGGAAGAACCAGTTGCCTGTGCGCCAAAAATCTGACCTTCTCTTCCAGATACTCTCCCTCAATCTTTTAAAAATCTCCAAGTAGAACTCCTGGTTGACAGTTTGACCCGGGGGAACGAACTCCGCGTGCATAACACCTCTGCAATCGAGGAAACAAATGATCATTGTCTTGATGTTTGGCTTCACTTGGCGAGTTTTTTTTGGGATGAGAAGAGCACATGTCTTCCACTGGCTTGATTGCTGCTTTGTTTCGAGGTCGTATCCATAGCACCACGATTCGTAATCAGTAATCACTTTTAAAAAAATTCTTTGAGCTGATTTTGAAGCTCAAAACATGCAAGACGTCGACGCTCCCTTTGCTCGTCTGTGAGAAGGCGAGGGAAAAATTTAGCTGCAACCGTTCTCATGTGGAAATCTTTGGATAAAATCCTCTGAATTGAGCTCAATGATATTCCAGGCATTTCACAGAGTTGATCAGTGGTTCGGTGACGGTCTGCACGAACGAGGGCATTGATTTTGTCTGCGTTTTCGTCTCTTCTTGTCGTTGAGGGGCGTCCTGAATGGGGTTGGTCATCAATTGACATTTCCCCATTTTTAGAACGTGAAAACCACTCATAGACTCTGGTTTCACTTAGGGCAGCATCCCCGTAAGCAGTCTTCAGCATTGCAATAGTTTCCGCGGCCGATTTCCGCAACAGGAAACAAAATTTCACAGCCTCGCGCTGCTCTCGGCAATCTACCATCACGTTTTCGCCGAAATGGAAAAAGTTGTTTTAGTAAAAAAAAACTATCACGGGCGAACTGATGCACTCACAGCGACACAACTTCGCACACTGACTCAGGTGGGATGAGAGTAACAGACACCAGATCGAACAATGGGTTCCCCCACTTTCCCTCCCCACCGCAGCCCAATTCCCGTTACTTTTGGGTCCCCCCTCGTAAAAGATTATATACAGTCTTGTGGACCCCTCCAAGGCCTCACTGCCCACTCAATCTCACTCCTTATCCCAAAAAAGCCCCGCACCCCTTACTTGTACCTACTTCCGAAAGTTCACAAACCTGGCAACCCTGGATGCCCCATAGTTGCTGCTTATGGTTCTCCGACCGAACGCATTTCCGCCCTGGTAGACCAACACCTACAGCCTATTGTAAGCCAGCTCCCCTCCCACATCAAAGACACCCGGCATTTTCTTTCCCGTTTATCCACAGTTCCCGTGCCTCTCCCACCTGACTCCCTTCTGGTTACGATTGACGTGACCTCCCTATACACCAATATTCCCCACTGCCATGGCCTCAGCGCCATGGAACATTTTCTAGACCAGCATCCCACTAATAGCCTCCCATCCAGATCATTCCTAGTCTACCTGGCCGAACTAATTTTAACTAACTAACGTTTTCACCTTTGATGGTAAAATATACCGACAAGTCAGCGGCACTGCCATGGGCACCCGGATGGCTCCCTCATACGCCAACTTATACTTTGGCCGCCTAGAAATGTCCTTCTTAGCTGCAGCCCTTTTGAAACCCCTGCTATGGGTCAGATTCATTGACGATATTTTCATGGTCTGGACCCACGGGGAAGACAACCTTCTCATTTTCCTCAATAACCTCAATAATGCCAGCACTTTGAAATTTACATGGAATTACTCCCACACCCAGGCCACTTTCCTGGATGTCGACCTGTCCCTCTCTGATGGCGGCATCAATTCTTCGGTACATATAAAACCCACCAATCTACAACAATACCTCCACTATGACAGTTGCCATCCTAATCACATCAAACGCGCCCTCCCATACAGCCTGGGAATCCGGGGCAGGCACATTTGCTCCAACGAACAGTCCCTTAAGCAGTACACTAATAACATTTCTGAAGCCCTAATATCCCGCAATTACCCCCCAGACTTAGTTCATAAACAAGTTACACGAGCCACATCAGTACCACCACAATCCATCAACACCCCACAACCATCAAGAACCAACCAAAGCCCAGTTTTGGTCACCCGCTACTTCCCTGGCTTAGAATCCATCAACAGGATCCTAAGACAAGGATATGATCTCCTCTGAGCCTGCCCGGAAATGAAAACACTCCTACCACAAATCCTTCCCCAGCCCCCCAGAACCTGTTTCAGTAGACCCCCCAACTTGAACCAACTCTTGGTCCATAAACATGGAACCCCTCAGCCCACAAGACAGCTCCAAGGATCCTTTCCGTGTAACAGGCCCCTTTGCAAACTTTGCATGATGCACCCGCCTTCGATCACCTTCACCAATCCCGTAACAGGGGAAAGCTTCTATATCACTGGATCGGCTACCTGCGTAACTTCTCACCTGATCTATCAACTTACCTGCAACCACTGCCCAGCCTCCTACATAGGTCTGACCACAAATCCACTGGCCATCCGGATGAATGGACACAGACAATCGGTCTGGACTGAGAACCCTGACCACCCTGTTTTTCATGCCACCACTCATAACACCAACAATTTCAACACCTGCTTCACAGTCCGTGCCATCAAAGTACTCCCAGACAAAAGCAGCATCTCAGAACTGAGAAGGTGGGAACTGGCCTTTCAGTACCAACTGGGGACCAGACAACCACCTGGACTAAATTTAAGATAGCTCCAATTTTCCTCTCTCCTCCGACCTTTGCCCCTTACCTGCCATCATTTCCCACAAAACCATCGCTCACCAAAGCTTTCTCTTTTTGTACTTAGATCTATTGCCATAAATTTTTTTTTTCTCTCGTGTGTTTTATATTATGTATATTATATATATTTTTTCCGTGTGTAGTATTTTTTCGTGTGTAATATTTTCAATAATTTTGCGTGTGGAATAATTTTTTATGGGGGCACTTATAGATCGTTTTCAGTAGATTCCACCCCCCCCCCCCCGGGTTTCCTTGGTTTGTTTTATGCCAGTGACCTTATGACCGCAACCGCGTTTCCACTGTGCAGTCTAATTATCATTTTCGGGCTTAGGTCCTTCCACCCCCACCCCCGCCTCCCGCCATGTTGTTTCTCCGCCCTCCCTCTCCACCCCGACCAGCCGACCATGTGCACCCCGTGTGGTCTCCTAAGTTGGTTGCTAGCTTCCACGGGGCAGCCACCTCATCCTACAACCTGATGAAGAGCTAAGCTCGAAAATTTGTATTATGTTTGTGTTTGTGTGTTTTTTCGTGTTTTGACGCCGCTGGATCCCTCATCTTTGGTAAGCGGTGGTTTTTCTCCTATCCCAATGTCTAATATATATATTTGTATTGTTTGGAAACAAAGGCGCTGAGAGCAGATATATTAGACATTGGGATAGGAGAAAATCCACCGCTTACCAAAGATGAGGGCTCCAGCGGTGTCAAAACACGAAAAAACACACAAACACAAACATAATACAAATTTTCGAGCTTAGCTCTTCATCAAGTTGTAGGATGAGGTGGCTGCCCCGCGGAAGCTAGCAACCAACTGAGGAGACCACACGGGGTGCACATGGGCGGCTGGTCGGGGTCTAGAGGGAGGGGGGAGAAACAACATGGCGGGAGGTGGGGGTGGAAGGACCTAAGCCCGAAAATGATAATTAGACTGCACAGTGGAAACGCGGTTGCGGTCATAAGGTCACTGGCATAAAACAAACCAAGGAAACCCGGGGGGGAGGGGGTGGAATCTACTGAAAACGATCTATAAGTGCCCCCATAAAAAATTTATTCCACACGCAAAATTATTGAAAATATTACACACGAAAAAATACTACACACGGAAAAAATATATAATAATATACATAATATAAAATACACGAGAGAAAAAAAAAATTTATGGCAATAGATCTAAGTACAAAAAGAGAAAGCTCTGGTGAGCGATGGTTTTGTGGGAAATGATGGCAGGTAATTGGCAAAGATCGGAGGAGAGAGGAAAATTGGAGCTATCTTAAATTTAGTCCAGGTGGTTGTCTGGTCCCCAGTTGGTACTGAAAGGCCAGTTCCCACCTTCTCAGTTCCGAGATGCTGCTTTTGTCTGGGAGTACTTTGATGGCACGGACTGTGAAGCAGGTGTTGAAATTGTTGGTGTTATGAGTGGTGGCATGAAAAGAAACAGGGTGGTCAGGGTTCTCAGTCCAGACCGATTGTCTGTGTCCATTCATCCGAATGGCCAGTGGATTTGTGGTCAGACCTATGTAGGAGGCTGGGCAGTGGTTGCAGGTAAGTTGATAGATCAGGTGAGAAGTTACGCAGGTAGCCGATCCAGTGATATAGAAGCTTTCCCCTGTTACGGGATTGGTGAAGGTGGTCGAAGGCGGGTGCATCATGCAAAGTTTGCAACGGGGCCTGTTACACGGAAAGGATCCTTGGGGCTGTCTTGTGGGCTGATGGGTTCCATGTTTATGGACCAAGAGTTGGTTCAAGTTGGGGGGTCTACTGAAACAGGTTCTGGGGGGCTGGGGAAGGATTTGTGGTAGGAATGTTTTCATTTCCGGGCAGGCTCGGAGGAGATCATATCATTGTCTTAGGATCCTGTTGATGGATTCTAAGCCAGGGAAGTAGCGGGTGACCAAAACTGGGCTTTGGTTGGTTCTTGATGGTTGTGGGGTGTTGATGGATTGTGACGGTACTGATGTGGCTCGTGTAACTTGTTTATGAACTAAATCTGGGGGGTAATTGCGGGATATTAGGGCTTCAGAAATGTTATTAGTGTACTGCTTAAGGGACTGTTCGTTGGAGCAAATGTGCCTGCCCCGGATTCCCAGGCTGTATGGGAGGGCGCGTTTGATGTGATTAGGATGGCAACTGTTGTAGTGTAGGTATTGTTGTAGATTGGTGGGTTTTATATGTACCAAAGAATTGATGCCGCCATCAGAGAGGGACAGGTCGACATCCAGGAAAGTGGCCTGGGTGTGGGAGTAATTCCATGTAAATTTCAAAGTGCTGGCATTATTGAGGTTATTGAGGAAAATGAGAAGGTTGTCTTCCCCGTGGGTCCAGACCATGAAAATATCGTCAATGAATCTGACCCATAGCAGGGGTTTCAAAAGGGCTGCAGCTAAGAAGGACATTTCTAGGCGGCCTAAGTATAAGTTGGCGTATGAGGGAGCCATGCGGGTGCCCATGGCAGTGCCGCTGACTATATATATATATGAGTTGGCTGCCAGCAGTGCTTGCGTGCAGCCATCTCACTTCTACTGAGGAAGAGCCATGCTCGAAAATTTTATTCTTTGTGTGTTCGTGTTTTTTTTCGTGTACCAACGCCGCTGGAATATCCTTCTTTGGTAAGCGGTGGTTTTTTATCCTATCCAATGTTCAATATATCCGCTTTTAGCGCCTTTGTTTCCTAACAATCTATATATATACAAATTAATTTTTAATTTGTAACATTGTGAATGACAGGATTACAAATGCGATCTTAATGTAGATTGAGGCCAGGTGTATGTCTAGTGCATTGATAGGCCATTTCACATCTACTGAATTCCGAAGGGGTAGTAGTGTCTGAGAAAACTGACATCTCTAACTGTAAAACAGGTGTTAAGAATGTTGGAATTATGTGAGATGGCATGGATAGCCATTGGATCGTCTGGGGTGGCAGTATAAATTTTTTGTCTACCCTATCTTATTTTCATTGTTTAACTACACTTTCACTGTCATCATTATATAATTAGTTTTCTATTTTTTATTTTAAGTCTTTTTTCCCCACACTGTATAGTCCGCCCCTTCTTGATGTTGTTTTGTCACCTGTTACTATATTTATCAAAAAAAAAGTCTTTAAGTCCAGTACCAATCTTGGCCTCCACCCACTACCCCTAACCAGCAACCACCGTAGCTCATTTTTTGTAGACCATGGGCGGCCAACATGTGGACTGCTTGCATCCTGCTGTAGATCAGAACATTTGATCACGCTTCAACAGTGATATCAACCCACTAAAACACTAAGTTAAGCTTATTTTAAATCAATAGCATCACTCACTTGGTCTTGAACAAATGGATAGTCGACTGTGGGTATGTGCAAGGATAATATAGGGATGCAGGATGGTGATGGGAAGTGTGATGCTAGCACCAGTTAGTCATCCAGTGCCAATCAGTCTGTGGCTAATTCTCATTACAGACTGCTGAGCTTGTGATCGTCTTTGAATAAGCAGTTTCTTTTTCAAATAAATCTTGTGTAGGAAAGTAATACTACTGTTACAAATATGTGTTATTTGTTTAGCAAATTTTAAGCGAATAAGGAAGCAGTATAAGCAGAACAGACTGGAAGTGAATAAACTGAAACAATCTAGCACGAGAGAAAAATTTGCAGAAATGGTAGACTTACGTCTAAGAAGTAACTCTGAAAGGAGCTCAACCGAAGATGAATGGAATGCATTAAAGACTGAAATAATGAAAGCTGGTAAAGAAATATTAGGCTTTAGGGAACAAGCTGCCTGAAAACCTTTGATCACAGAAGAAATTTTGGAGCTGATGGATCAGAGGAGAAGGTACAAAAATGCTCCGGATGAAGCAGGAAGAGAGCAATATAGGCAGTTTAGAAATCAAATAAATAAGAAATGCAAAATAGCAAAAGAAAAATGGCTACAAGAAAAGTGTGAAGAAGTAGAAAAGGAAATGGTCGTAGGTAAAGTAGATGTTGCATATAGAAACATCAAACAGAATTTTGGAGAAATGAAGAAAAGAGGTATGAACATTAAAGCTGCCAATGGGAAACCTCTTTTAAGCTCAGATGATAGAGCTGACCGATGGAAGGAATACATTGAGAAATTGTGTGATGGAGACGACTTGAACAATAGCGTAATGGAAAAGGAAGGCGTTGTCGACAGTGATGACTTAGGAGATCCTGTTTTGAGGTTAGAATTTAATAAAGCTCTGAATGACTTGAAAGCAAATAAAGCAGTTGGTATTTATGAGATCCCTGCAGAACTTCTTAAATCCCTAGGAGAGGAAGGAATCGAAAGATTATTCAAGCTGATATCAAAAAGTTATGAAACAGGAGAAATTCCAACTGATTTTAATAAAAATATCATCTTCACACTTCCAAAGAAAGCACAAGCCGACAAATGTGAGAATTATCGCACCATTAGTCCAACAACACATGCTTCGAAAAATAACTGACCAGAATAATATACAGAAGGATGGAAAGGGTAGTAGAAGAGATAGTAGGTGAAGATCAGTTTGGGTTTAGGAAAAATAGCGGTACAAGGGAAGCAATTCTGTCTTTAAGATTAATTCTTGAAGGGCGGATCAAGAAAAACAAAGATACTTTTATGACATTTGTTGATTTAGAAAAAGCTTTTGATAATGTTAGGTGGGACAAGATGTTCAAAATATTACAGAAGTCAGGTCTAAAGTATCGAGATAGAAGAATACTCTATAAACTATATAAGAATCAAGTGGCTATAATAAAAGTAGAGAATCACGAGAGACATGCATCAGTTAAAAAGGGTGTGAGACAAGGTTGTAGTCTATCCCCATTAATATTCAACTTGTATTTAGAAGAAGCAATGAAGAAAGTCAAAGAAAAATTTCCATGTGGCACAAGTTTTCAGGGAGAAAAAATCAGTATGTTATGATTTGCTGATGACATTGTCTTGTTAGCAGAGAGGGCTGAGGATATTGAGAAGTTACTGAAGGGCATGAAAAATACTGAAGGATGATTTTGGACAATATAAATCAAAGCAAGGCAAAAGTGATGAAATGTAGCAGAAATGATACCAATACTAATGGATTAAATATAAAAATAGGATCGGATGCAATAGGAGAAGTAAGTGAATTCTGTTACTTGGGAAGTAAAATTACAACCGATGGCCGAAGCAGGAATGATGTTAAAAGCAGAATAGCACTAGCAAAAGAGCCTTCATGAAAAAGAGAAACCTTTTAGTTTCAAATATTGATCCAGGAATGAGAAAGAACTTGTTAAACTCTTTGTGTGGAGCACAGCACTTTATGGTAGCGAAACATGGACTTTAGGAATACCGGAAATAAAGAAAATTGAAGCATTTGAAATGTGGTGCTACAGAAGAATGCTGAAAATTAAGTGGACAGACAAAGTAAGAAACGAACGAGTTTTGGAAATGATGGGTGAGAAAAGAAGTTTGTGGAAGAAGCTTACAAAAAGAAGAGACAGGCTGGTAGGTCATATTTTGAGACATGCTGGATTGGTTAATTTGTTAGTGGAGGGAACAGTCGAAGGTAAGAACTGTAGAGGAAGACAGAGATTAGAATATATGAAGCAGATAATTGAGGACATGGGCTGTAAGGGGTATGTAGAAATGAAGAGGTTAGCACAGGATAGGAAGGGATGGAGGATTGCATAAAACCAGTCAAAAGACTGACGACAGAAAAAAAAAAAACTAAAAACAAATCTTACCAAATGAATTTTCGTTATTATTATTTTTTAGTTGCTGAAATTTTATTAGTAACTGCAAAATACAGATACATAACTTGTATTCCTTTCTCTTTCCAGTAAAATTAAAAATTGCCGTCAACTATTATGGATGTTGTGTCAAAGAAGTAAAAAATTACAGATGAATTCATTACTTATTATAGATGACGGAGGCAGAATACAGATGAACATAAAAAAGAAATCACATGTGAAACACAGTATGTCAATGATGAACCTTAGTCTATTGAGTTGCTGAGACACGTGGTGAGGAGGTCTGATGCAATCACAAGGACCTCCTTGCCATGTTACTCAGATATCCAAAAGCCATTAGTTATCTAACATTTCCAGATGGTATATAAATTTCATATGAATTACTTTAAAAAAAACACACACACACACTATAAGGGTTAAATAATTAATACGAACACTAAATTCCAATTGTTTTGAAATCTCTCTCAGATTAATTTTGTTGGTGATGTTCCAACACTTTCAACCATAATACACTTCCAGCATTATCGATTTAGTACTTTCTTTTCCCCTTTTACCACCACCACCTATGCAATGCCAACTCCTTGCAAGAAGCAGGTTAACCACTGAAATATTGCATTACATATGTTTGTCCATTGTTCCCAGCCACTGTCATCTGAGTGTTGGATGTTATTTGCCTGTCTTTCTTTAGTTTCACTCCCTAAAGTATTTTCATACTCATTGTTATCAATGTAGCAGTTTCAATGTACAAAGCCTAATAGGTGATCAGTTAAAGCTTCAGTCTGGATTTAGGGAGGACGCTGGTTAGATCTCTGGTCCAGTCGTCCAAATTTCCAGAAATCATTCCAGGTGAATGTCGTGATTCTTGCTTCATAATATGCCTGTTCCTGTCCCCCATTTCTCTACCCTTCTGATGATCTTGCTATCAGCCAACAATGAAGCGCTAATTAAAGATCTAAAAATTGCACCCCCCCCCCCCCCCCGCATTGTTGTTAGACCTACCTTGTTCATGATTACACAGATTTCAGTCTAACTGAACGAGATGTACTACAGAACCAAAATCACATGAAACAATCGCAGCTTTCATAACATAAAGTTTGTTTAAATTTCTTTAAGTTTCTCAGCAGCAATTTAATTATAATGTATCACGGAATTGGTAAGTGAAAGTAATCTTAGCAGAAGCCTTTGCAGTTATGAAGAATTCTGATAATTAAGTGGTATTTTCAGACCTGCTTGTTAGCGGGAGAACCTGATTTCAAATCATGGTGCGGTCAGTAATCGCTTTGTGTGAATGCTGGGATGTTGACTTAATGTAGGCAATGGTTAGTTTCATTTGGATCTTCCTTACTGATGGTCCCCTCCTCTCACCCAATGATCCTACTGCCAACATGCAGTTAAGTCTGCCCACAAAAAGCAACTTAGCAAAGATATTCACTTCAGGCTGTTTAAGCTGTTCCATCTCCATGGCTTCAGGTTTCTCCAAAAAATTTCCAGGTATTGTATGGACACAAATTGTCCACACAATGGACAATTTGAGAGTTTGAAAATATAAAAGAACAGGTGTTTATTTCACAGCAAATAGATAAAACAAATTTTTCTAAAAAATTATCATCATCTCTGCTAAAGGGATTTTTTTTTAAGGGGAAATTACATGTTCATCTGCTTATGTCCAAATAAACAATTGTCTCCACTGATTCTATTGTTTTGAATATAGTTGACAGTTCACTGAGAATTAATTTACTATAAATAATAATAGTGAGGTTTCACTGTAACTTCAACCAGAACATTATATTAATACTCTATTTTATAATTTTAGGTATACAATAGAGAGGATGCCAGATGCCTATGGTGCACCGAAAGTGTAACATTGAGAAGAAAATATCACCAGCTGTTAAAACATCCTTTTTTTCATAAGCTATATTTTTGTACCTTGTTCATTAAAGATTATTTTTGTGTTTAGATTGCAGTAATCAAAATGTTTTAATCCTGTTAACAGTATAGTAGTTAACCAATCAAGCTGTTCATCATCATTCCTGTTGTTGCAACTTAAATAAAATTCTTCTTGCATTTTGGCCTTTATGTTTGCACTTTTCTCTTATGTATAGTTATATTTTTTTTAATAATATCAGCTTTACAAACATTACAATTTGAATATTGAAGCAATAGCTTTTATGTGAAAGTTTGTCTCCAGTACAACAACGTATCAACCATTTGGTTTGCTTCAGCACTACAGTTTGTGAAATTGGAACAAACAGACAGAATGGTCTGAATTACTTCAAAATCGAATGTGTGTAGAATAGTGGAACCATAATAAGTTAAGATTTCAACTAGGCTCGGCATTGCTTTCTTTAATGTGATAAAGCGTTACATTGGTATGCCATGTTCAGTTAATACGGAGCTTTCAAACTAAGTGGAGACTCGAAAGCAAGTGCCAGTATGCCTCGTGGATGAGAAAGGGTGCATTATCGACATGTGAGTAAGTTAGAACATGGTAGAATGATTGGTCTCCATGAAAGGAGTTTCTCATACTGTGACATTGTGGCTTGTACAAGCCACACTGCTGTGACAGTGATGGGTGTGTAGAACCAGTGAATAAAAAAGGGTGGTACACAGCAACTAGTTGGTACTTGATCATACAATGTTACCATAGCATGGGATGAACTCGGTCTTGGATGTATGGCCTTGCATGTGTATCATTGTCTGCTTCCATTGACCATTGCCTTGGACTAAACGGGGCACATTAGCATCGTCTCTGGCGTGTTGAGTGATAAAATGTACTGTTTTGGAATGAGCCCTGCTTTGACTTATCCTACAGAGACAGCTATGTTAGTGTTACATGCTGCTGTAGTGAACACTATTGGGCAGACTGCATTGTTCAGTGGCATAATGAGCAAATTCACAATTGTGATGGTTTGGAGTGCCATTGTCTATAACATATGACATCACCACCTAATTACTGAAGGCAGTATGAAGAATTCTGATAATTGAGTGGTATGTTCAGACCTACATCAGGAGGCCTTTATAGTCCAAGGGACTGCCCTTCTGCAGGCAACTCCACATGCCATATTTCAGTGAGACAATTCCTAGCTACATGTGGTGAGGAATGTGTAAGCCTTCTTTGAAGTACAATTGGTACCACTGCTTTCCCGGCTAGCACGTTTGCCTGACATGTCACCAATTGAACATGTCTGGGATGTGGGCAATTGGCAACTTGTTCGTTTTGCTCCTCCTGCAACCACCGCTGATGCTTTATGGACTCATCTACAAAATGCATGGCAGTGTTTTCCCCAGTAGCATATCCAGGCTCTCTTTGACTCCATGGCATTCTGTCTAGAGGCTCTGCTTACATCACATTATGGCTCCACACTGTACTGAATTCTCACAGTCAAAGTGCATGTACTGTTGTGTAATACTAATCATGTGTATCTTGTCATGGCCCTAATATTTGGAATAAATTTTGTTGCAATCCCTTGTCTCCTTGATGTAGCAATTTTCAGAAACCATAGTCTATTTTTAATGAAATTAATACCTTGGATTTGCTGAATCAGTTATTTTAACCAAAAAGGTAGTCTGAATCTGCTCTTTTTATTAAAATTTTTTAAATCATAAATAACAAGCAGGATGCCAGTTAAAGGAACAAATGTTCACTGTAAACAGTTTTTTAATGTGCAATTGCAACACTTTTCACTTCCACTATTGTAATGAATGACATCTGGCCTCAATCTCCAAGACCCTACCAATAAACCTGTTATTAGTGTTTGCTTTTTTATAAATTTGTATATTTCAGTTATTGCTTCCTTCTTTATCTGGTCTAATTTATTTTAATTTATACGTTTTATTTTTGTGTATACTGCAATCTGCAGTGATATTAGTTTTTCATAGTTTACATAATATTATTCACTGCCATCCCTGTCCCATTCTTCATGGTGAACACAGTCGAAGGTAAGTCTTAATATGTACACACTTTCCTTGTCTTAGTACATGAACAAGATTTTAAACCGAAATATTGTGAAATGAGTTTGTCTCCATTTTTGTGTTGTGTGCTTCCTTCCTGCATTCATGTGGGAAATGATGGATATACTTGCGCTATGATGGATATACTTTCGCTATGATGGATATACTTTCGCTATCCATTGTTATTTATGTTTATACATGACAAAAATGATAGGCACAATGCTGTTAGGCATGTTGGGAAAATTAAATTCAGCTCCTATCAAAGATGAAGGCTGGAGGGCAACAATGAACACTAAAGTATCCTCTTTAGTTGTAGTAGAATAGGTAGTAGTACACCAGGTTGCATGCTACAAGTTTTAAAGTGAGGTCTATTGCATGGGAAGGTTCTGTGTGGCAGTTTGCGATTATTGTTAGCAATGAATGGCCAGATATTGGAGGATGTAAATCGGAGGATCTTCTCCATTTAAGTAGAGTAAAAAATTAGAAATAGACTGCGGAAATTATAAAGGAACTTAGAAACCTAAAGTAGTGGGTGATCTTAACACAACATCTAGCTGGGTAGACAGACAGACATATGGTTGGGCGTGAGCCCATACAGTTATTAAAGTGCCAGAGCATTGTAGCTCTCTAACTAATGACGGAATAGGTGGTTTTGGCTGGTTATTTTATGGAAGTCTTGGTGTTATTTCTTTTAATATCATGTCAAATCCTACAATTTCTGGTAAGTGTTATAACTGGTTGGTTATATTGTTGTTGATGTTCATCTTGTCCTAAGTCTTGGATTATTTGATGGGGCGAATAATGTGCTTGCTGAAAGAATTTTGTCGATTTGTCCTTAATTTAATCTCTGAGCCTTTGTATACCTAAGTTGTAGTGGATTTGTGTGTTCGGCATGTACCGCGGGATGCTGGTAATAATTCTCAGATATTTATG
Source organism: Vandiemenella viatica (assembly GCA_031002005.1). Lineage (NCBI taxonomy): Eukaryota > Metazoa > Arthropoda > Insecta > Orthoptera > Morabidae > Vandiemenella > Vandiemenella viatica. The sequence goes on from CM061919.1 coordinate 121,996,832, forward strand.
TTGTATGACCTACAGTTTTTTAATTTGGTAGTTTGAAGCCATGCTGAAGAGTTCTGAGGCATATAGCAAGGTTGACCTAATTATTGCGGTGTAGATTTTTAATTTAGTCTTAACACTAAGTTTATTCCCCTTGGGGTGGGGGTATAATTTAAAGAGTCGAGTCGAACCTACATTAAAAGCGTTTTTTGTGTATTTAATCGAGGTTAGTTTTTTTGTCAATTTCTAGTCTGAGATATTTAACAGATTCACACCAGGGGAGGTCCATGCCATCGAGCTTGATTTGGTGACTGGGTCCCATCCTTCTGGTGGTGAATAAGATAGCCTGACGTTTGCCGGAGTTAATTTTGATTTTCCAAAGGTTGCGCCATTGAGTAATTCTCTCAATGTGCTGTGTCAGTTTGTTGACAATGTAATTTAGGGTGTGACTCGACCTGTATACCACGGTATCGTCTGCAAATAGCCCTACTTCTCCGCCTTGTTGGTGAGGTAGATCATTTGTATATATGCTGTACCGTGTTGGAGCCATGACCAATCCTTGTGGTACACCTGCTTCGGTTAATTTTAACTGACTTTCTTGTCCATCCACCACAACAAAGTATTTTCTGTCTCAAAGAAAGCTGTTTATTATTTTTAACAAGTATCCAGGGCAGCCATATGAGTGTAGTTAAATATTAATCTATTATACCAAACCTGTCAAAAGCTTTTTCAATGCCCAGCATAACAGCGCCTGTATTATGCCTGATAGATCGCGCCTTGCAGATATGTTCGACCAGTCGGGTAGATTGGTTGATTGTACTGTGCTGAGTACGGAAACCAAATTGTTGTGGGATGATGATTTTATTATCGTCGAGGAATTTTTGGAAAGTGGCTCTAGGACTTTTCCAAGGAGGTTGAGAAGTGAGATGGGTCTGTAATTTTGGGGAAGGAGATGGCTTTTGTTTTATTTAAGTAGGGTGATTTTTAAGTATTGTGGCTTTTACATCATCTGGGCCTGGGGAATTTTTGTTACCAAGTCTCCTGATGATCGAACTCAAGAATCAGATCCACAGGACAGAAAGATCTACGTAAATTTTTTCCGCAAAATGCGGGGCACTTTTCTAGCTACTCTTTCTTCGTGGATTTTACTATCCTCGTCATCGATGACATGTGTCTGCTTTTACTATTTTCCAGAGGAGGTCGGGATGTTGCTCCGTTCGACTGAGAGTGTCTTCCCAACAAACTGTGCCGTGTTGCAGGTGCCATTTGATTTGGTTTGGTAGTCTATTTGTGGCTCTTCTGTCTGCTGGGTCTCTATATTATTACTGTCAGCATTTCCTATAGAGTTTCTTCAAATCTATTAACTGTGAAATATGGGGTGGGAGGTCTTTTCTGCCTGGGACATGAGTTATTTTCACTGTAGTTTTTCTTCGTGCATTCTTTAATAATGTTCACCAACTGGTCTATATGTCTCTATACTTGTCTCTTAGTTTCCAGTTCAGGCTGCCCTATCATGTGGTGGTTTACTAAATCTTGGTACTTTTGCCAATTAGTGATTAGAGAGAAATTCTTACTTTGGACGCGGCTGCATCAATACCACTGGATTGTGGTCAGAATCGAGGTCATTAAAAACAGTGGGTGCAACAGACCCGATGATGTTTTTGAACATGTCCAAGATATCAGGCCTGAGTCTGGAGTCTCTGTGATAGTGTGAGGGTTCGTCAGGTGCCACTACAGTTACCTAGGGTTTCTCTGAAAACAAATTTGTGGAGGGCACTGCCATTTGGGTTGGCAGCGCGGCAGCCCTAAATCAGTGATTTGGTGTTAAGGTCATCCCTGGGGATTATTCTGCCGGCTGTGGTCAGTGCTGCCAGGTCGGGCTCTGGTATTTTACGACCTGGCGGATGTTACACTGCTATAAACCTGATTGCCTGCCCATTTATTCCGACCTCAACAGCCG
>CM061919.1:121999767-122166901 GCA_031002005.1 Vandiemenella viatica
GTAGTAGAATGCTCAAGAAGAAACAGAGCAATCAATTTCCTCTGGGTGAAGGCGCATGCAGGGTGGTCTTTAACGAAAAGTAGATGAGTTGGCAAAGCAAGCAGCTAGAATAGGTGTCGCCCTCAAACTCGGTACCATATACGGACTATCTACCACAAATAAAAATCAAGGTAATGAACAAATGGCAGAGTGAATGGGACATCAGTAGAAAAACAAGGGACAATACTATGGCAATATCCAGCCCAGAATTCCTACCCGTCCCTGGTTTTCCAGCTCCTTGGAACATAGGGGGGTTATCACCACGATAATTAGAATACGTTTCAATCACGGTATATTCGCACAGCACCTACATCGTCTAACCATCATAATTCAGATATCTGTGAATATTGCAATACGGAAGTAGGTGACACAAACCATATATTTTTCGCTTGTCCAAGATATACAGCCACAGACCTAAATTCTTGAAAGATCTTAACAACTTTGGTATACCTTTTCCAACAAGTATTTCTTGTCTGTGCATGGCAACAATGTGATTGTATATAAATTGTTAGCCAGTTTTTATAAAAGCAACAAACATTAAGATTTAGGCAAATAAGTCCTTTTTATAATGTGTTAATTCCTGTATATAAATAATAATTTAATGTGTATATAAAAATCTCCTTTATATTTTAATTATACTGTAATTATTGTTTGTGCACTGTTGGTACAGAGTCCCTCTATTTAATTGTTTTATTAATCCTTCATTTTGTAAACATGCATGTATTTTTTTATTTGAGAAATATCCAGCTGATGTGAAATTACTAGTTTATTATAATTATCCTGTAATTTGTTTATCTGTACAATTCTTTACTCATTTGTACCAAGCCAAATATCTGTATCAAATAGCTGATGGCTGTATAGTGCCATTTGGTGCTTCAGGCCAAATAAAATAAAATAAATGTGTACATTGGAATTGTATAGCAAAACGAAAGTGTTTCAATAACAGAAAAAAAATATCCGAAAAGCTACTTATTGAATAAAAAAAAGAGTTTATTGACATTTCTGTGATATCGCTGCAATCTAGGGACGTGGCTCTTAACTTTCTCATACGCGCTTACCACTTCAAGCACCAAATTCCGAAAAATTCTTTCTTAATTTATGGGTTTATCTAACTGTAGACCTTAATCTTTAAAACGATATGATATTTATCGATTACGGCTAGGTATTGAAGAAGATAAATGGCTTGTAATAAAAGTAAAACAAAAAAACGCGCTGTAGAAATATTATTGATACTTTTGCCCCTTAAGGGGTCGAATTCCAAAAACTTTCTTCTATAAAATATGGTGTGACCAAAGCAGCCACCTTGGTCTTTAAAATGATACCTCATTTACCGATTTCGGTTAGTTATCAAGCGAGGTAAAAAAAAAAAAGTTTTATAAATGATGATATGTTTGCCCCTTAAGGGTTGAATTTAGAGAATTTTCTTTAATTATGATGTGACCCAAAGCGGATAATTTAATATTTAAAACGATACCTCATTTATTAATTTTGGTTGGGTATCAAGGGAAATAAATAGCTCGTGTCAGAAAAATGCGTTTTAGAAATATTAATACTTTTGCCCTTATGTCGGAGATTAAGAACAATATTATCTTTGAACTAACAGTTACAGTTATCTATGGACTCTGTTTATAGTTAGTTTCGTTGTACTCAGAGAGATTAATAAAGAGTTAAAGCACGTTTGTACCATTTCCCAATAGAAATCACGACCAATAATCCAATCAATCTCCCTCCATACAAACCTTATTCCAAATGGAAATTAAATCAAGCAAACTGGAATAACTATAGACGAATTATGGAAAGGACTACCTACGGTATTCCAAATACGCTCCCTATAGCTGAAAAGTATAACGCTTTCATAAATAAAATCAACTATGCAGCTAGCCAATCTATCCCAAAAAAGAAGACTATAACTCATCCGCGAGGAATAACAGTACCATGGTGGAGCCCAGAATGTGGAAGGATGATCGCAAAAAGAAAACTAGCGCTGAAATACTATAAACAGTTTCCAACCTGGGAAAATTTTGTAGGCTACAAAAAAGTAGACGCAGAAACGAAGAGGACACTGAAACACCAGAAGAAACAAAGCTGGAAAGCCTTTTGCAGCAAACTTTCCAAAGACACGCCGCTCTCAAAGATATGGTCAACCATAAATAAATTCAAAAAGAAGTGTGTACCCACTCGCTCTGTCCATTGTTGGACTGAAGAATTCGCCGACATTGTGGCCACGCCATCGGTAGCTTCTCCACCTGAGCCGTTACAATCGACTTCTACAGGTGAGAATCAGACGTATCTCATGCGGCCCTTCAGACAAAACGAGCTAGAAAGAGCCCTCAAAAAAGCATCAAACACAGCTCCAGGGATCGACGGAATTCACTACAGCATGCTCGCTAATTTGCCAAGTAACGCAAAACAACTTCTCCTTCAACTTTTCAACGAAATTTGGATTACAGGAAATTTTCCTGAAGATTGGACTACACACATCATCGTACCCATCCCAAAGCAGGGGAAAAACCCTAACGATGCCAAGTCCTACCGACCGATAACTTTGTCTTCTTGCATCGCCAAAACATTTGAACGACTAGTGAAACAACGATTAGAGTGGTGGCTGGAACACAATAATCTATTACCCAGGACTCAGTTTGGATTCAGGAAGGCACATAGTACGATAGACAACCTCAGTCTTCTAACTGCAGATATAGAGAAGGTATTCACTCAAAAGGGATACTTAACAGCCATATTCCTAGATATTTCAGGAGCCTATGACAATGTGGTGCCAACAGTACTGCTCAATAAGCTAAAAGAAATTGGCATCCCAGCGCAGTACTGCCAAAATATCTACAATCTGGTTCGTCAACGTTCCATATATATACGAAAGCAAGATAATACCTTTTTCGGACCTAGAAACACTATCGAAGGGCCTACCCCAAGGATCAATCCTCAGTCCGCTATTATATGCCATATATACCGCCAATCTGGAAAAAATCTTTAGCACGCATATAAAAGTATTACAGTACGCTGATGACATATGCATATATACCATGTCTCCCTCCTTGTATTTAACCTATCAATGGCTATCGGATGCTGCAATAACTTTATCTGTATGGACATCTGAGTGTGGACTTTACACTCTCAGCACCTAAATCAACTGTCGTGGTGTTCACAAGGAAGCGCTGCACATTCGGAGAACGCACCATACGGCTGGGACCATATACCTTCCCAATGGAAGCGTCGGCTAAACTTCTGGGCCTATATCTGGACAGCAAACTAACATGGAGCCGCCATATAAACTATATATTACAGAAGGTTGGAAAAGCGCTGAACATACTCCGATCCATCACAGGAACATGGTGGGGAGCAGATCCTTCTACTCTACTAATCTTGTACCGATCCTTAATCCGTCCAGTAATAGATTATGGAAGCACCCTGTTCGGAAACGCGCCAAAATACGTCTTGGAAAAACTGGACAGGGCTCAACATAGGGCCATAAGATTATGCCTAGGAGCAATGAGGTCTAGTCCTACCAATGCTCTTCTGATAGAAGCAACGGAAATGCCCCTTTCTATACGCCGGGAACTTCTTACAAACAAATACCTCATTCGCATCTTTGCTATAAAGGAACATCCTTTACTAAAGAAGCTGTCAGTAATGAACAGAATACTCACAATGAACGGACCACCACCAGCGAAAAGAGTGCCTCTACTATCAAAAGGATACAAGGAATATGAAAAGATTAAACCACTCGTATTAAAAGCCGCATTATTCCAGGCTTCCTGTATCCATACGAATTTCAGTTCCTGAAACTACAAATATATTATCTACCAGAAAATATCATCCGGAGTAACAACATCAATACAGCAATTTCACACTTCTTGAACAAAACTTGGCCCAACTACATCCATATTTACAGCGACGGCTCTAAAACTACGGAAGGTGCAGGATACGCTTATTATTGCCCACATACTAACGAGTACGGACAAACATTACTACCTGCAGAGACGTCAATTTACACAGCGGAAACTATAGCCATGTGCGCAGCTATCAAGTACGGACTAGACAAGCACTTTCCAAGGATCTTAATACTTACTGACGCTAAGAGCGCTCTCCAGAAATTACAGAACCCAGTATGGAGTAACAAAATGCATCAATACCTGTATGAAATAATAAGATTAGCTTCAGAAGCTTCTTCAGTTGGCATACAAGTACATTTTCTCTGGATTAAAGGTCATATAGGAATAATGCACAATGAAATCGTCGACCAGCTAGCGAAACAGAGCATCAACGAAGGGCACTTTGCAGGCATTCAGCTACCTTGGAGGGATTTCATCCCACTAGTCTCTAGGAAGGCATACCTCAGTTGAATGAAGACTGGTCCCGGACGCAGCTACTAAGAGGAAAACACTACTCAGCAGTACAACCTACAATACCGAAGACACCCTGGTTCGCAGAGCACAATATTGCAAGAAGACACGCAACAACAATCATTAGAATGAGGCTAGGACATGGTTGTTATCCTCACCACTTATGCCGCCTTCATATAATAGAAAGACCTATATGCACCTTAGACCAAGAAATTTCAGACCTCAATCACATCATTCTCTCCTGTTCACGGTTTCAATCACAACGAAAACGTTTCTACAGGCGCCTCGAACAGCTTTCAGTCAAATTCCCTGCGAGTGTTACCACAATTCTTCAATCAAAAAATGTCCAAATCTACAAGGCAATAGTTCGCTTCCTTCAAGACACAGAACTGACGATTTGAAGCCTCCAATACTCTGTAAGAAGAAAATAACAAACAAACATTAATGTATAATGCTGGCTAAATGGTCTCAGACCAAAGGGCAAATAAATAAATAAATAAAAAAAAAATAAAGCACGTCTGTTTATAGTATTTAATACGCTACACTCTATGGGTAGAATTTTGAAACATTTCTTTCTTCAAATGTGGTTTAACGGAACCTAATACCTTACGAAGACCTTTAAAATGATACCTCGTTTATAAATTTTGTTTAATTATCAAGAGAGATAAATGACTCGAGACACAAAAAAAGCATTTTGGAAATACTGATATTTATGCCATTTAAGAGTTCAATTCAGAAAAATTCATTTCTTAAAATGTGATTTTACCGCAGCGGAAACCTTAATTTTTAGAATTATACCACATTTATCTTTTTCAGTTAGATATTAATGGAGATAAATGGCTCGTGACACAAAATGCGTTTTAGAACCATTTACACTTTTTCCCTTTAGGGTTGAATTCCAAAAAACTTCTTTTATAAAATATGATGTTACCAAAGCTGAGACATTACTCCTCATAATTTTACTTGATTTATCGATTTTGGTTAGATATCCAGGAAGATAATTGGCTCGAGACAAAAAAAACGCTTTATAGAAAAACTGACATTTTTGCCCTTTAAGGGTCGAATTACGAAAAATTCCTTTCGTAAAATATAATGTTACCACGACGGAGATCTTAGTCTTTAATATGATACCCCATTTATCTATATTGGTTGGATATGAACTGAGATAAATGGCTCGTGATACAAAAACGTATAGCAAAAATATTAATACTTTTGCCCTTTAAGGGTCGAATTCCGAAAAATTCTTGTCGTAGTATATTACATCACAAAAGCGGATATCTTAATCTTTAAAATGACACTTCATTAAATGATTTCAGATAGATATCCAAGGAGCTAAATGACCCGTAACACAGAAATCAGCATTTTTGACATACTGACATTTTTGCCCTTTAAGGGAATTCCGAAAACTATCTTCCTTAAAATATGATGTGATAAAGTGGATACCATAAGCTTTAAAATGACACCTCATTCATTGATTTCGGTTAAGTGTGAAGGAAAATACAGGCTTGTGACAAAAAAATACCTTATAGAATTAATATATATGGTGATTACCAAGAGAAATGATGAATAATTTACCAGAGGGAAAAAGTGTGTGGGATAAGGAAAGGAAAAAAATGGGTGTGTAGATAAATTGCCACCAGAGGAAGCGCTCCATAGCAATTAAAAATCGTATATATTAATTCTAAAAGGTGTTATTTTGTCACAAGACATCATCTCCCTTCTTACCTATCCGAAATCGAAAAATGAGATACCATTTAAAAGATTACGGTATTCGATATGGTCACATCATATTTTAATAAAGTAATTTTTCCAAATTCGACCCTTAATAGGCAAAAATGCAGTTTTTTGTGTCATGAGCCATTTATCTCTCTGGATACCTAACCGAAATCGATAAATGAAGTATCATTTTAAAGATTAAGATCTCTGCTTTGGTTACGTCATATTTAAGAAAGGAATTTGGCATTTAAAGGGCAAAAGTATCATTATTTCCATAACGCTTTTTTTATCACGGGCCATTTATCTTCCTTGATATCTAACCAAAATAGATATATGAGGTATTATTTTAAAGATTAAGGTCTCAATATCTTTCCAAATCTCTTCACCAATATACACCTTGTACACTCCCATAGCTTCCTCCATCTTCCAACAAATCCAATTAAAGTTCATTATTCATATCATTTACTGATTGTGTTTTTCGGTGATTTCCAGACCCAAATCTAGCAGCCCTTCTTTGCATCACCTCCAAATCCTGTATTTGATACTAAAAATCTGGAACCCAAACTACACCACCATATTAAAGCAACAAAGTAGTGTTATACATTTCCCTCACTTTTCTGGTACATACCCTAATCACTCTCTTCACAAAGTCAATGGTTTCAAAACATATCATACCACTTGTCCAATTTGTCTTGCCCACTCGATTTTAATATCAAATATTATGCCAAGGTACTTACATATCAAGTCTTCCACAGGCAATACCGTCCCCACCTTGTAATTATAATCAAACTTTAATTTTTTTTTCAATAAGCAGACTCTTCTTTTCATTTATCTTCGTCCTATGTTGACTCAACCAGCTGGATATCCTGTCTAGTTAACCGTGCAGCTTTTCACAGTCTTCTACCGTTTTGATCTTATTATATAACATTATGTAATCTGCAAACAACTCAACTTCTGATGTTTTTTTGAATTAAACTCCATCTTTTGACAATTGTTTTTATTAAATTTTTTTTTTTCACCAGAAAGCGCTTCGTCCTTTTGGAGTGTGGAGTGGGGCATCATCAGTTTCAAAATTGTGGTTGCTATCAAATGTCAGTCCGAAACAGCACTTTCTGAATTTCTCTGGACTGGTATTTCATCATAAAATTTAGCATTTTTCACTGTCACCTTATCTACACTTCACATTGCTGTGTACGCTCGTATCTTGTTGAACATGTACTTGTTATGATTACTGCCAATTGGTTTACAGTGTAAACTCTGCTATTACGAATTGACATGATGTCGCACTCCTAAAAGGCGAAACGCGTCTGGTGAAAAACATTAAAAAAAACAGTTGTTGAAAGACTGAGTTTAATTCAAAACTTCTAACTTCTGATAGTATACCATAAACACAGTGATGTTTAGAATAACGAACAGCCCCAGTAAGGTACCCTGTGGCACTCACTTTTTCACTTCCACTTATTTTGTTACTGCATTTCCTATCATAACTTTTTGGCCTCTACCATATAAAAATTCTTCAACCCAGAAAATCACTTTTACATCCCCTTCAATAGTTTTTATCTTATTTAGAACTATTTATTGGTACACTATCAATTTCAACTCTCTTGCCCATTTCATCTGAAAGATCTTGAGTATAGCCTATTAACTACTATTCGAATGAATATCCTTACTTAAAGCCACTTTATCTACTTGAAAACCACTTTCGTTGGTTCGTGATGTGGCTAAAATTAAATCTCTCCATTAATTTTCCTGCCCCTGATGTCAAACTGATTTTCTATAATTTTCGACCCTATTTGTTACCCCTCCTTTATGTACCTGTACTACTATCGCATTTGTCCAGTCCTCTGGTAACCAGCAAGTATCCAGGATGAATTTAAATAACGTTACAAGATAATATACAAAGTAGCATCCCGCTGTCTTTAAAACATCTGTAGTCATATTATCTGCACTTTCATGATATACTCAGGTCAAATTTCAGTTATTTCCTCATTTCTAATTTTGAGAATAAATAAGTTCTTTCTCCGATTAACACTCTCCCATTTCTGAATCACAGTCCCTAATATTAAACCAGTTACTTCTGTCTTTAAAAAATCCTCTGTAACTTATTCTCCATCCTTATCGATAATTTTCTCAACACTGACCCTTCCCTTCAGTTTTCTAGCATAGCCATAAAAATTTCTAGATGCATCCGCCAGTGCACTATTAATATTATTCATAAACCACCTTCTTTGTTGTTATTAATTTCTTGTTTAGTTGTTTCCGTTATTGCCTACGCCTTCAAGTCTATTAACTCTATTACATTCTGTTCTCACCAACCCTTTAGACTCCTCACCTTCCTTTTATAGTTAATAGGGCCTGTACGTCTATTTATTTTCTGTTCTGGAATAAATATTTCTTCACTCTTTCTTACTGTCGTCTTGAAATTTTACCACTTCGACTCCAATGTACTTGTGCCATCCTCCCATTTGTTAAAACCTCAAATATCTGTTCACTTTCGAAAATTGTGCCTATTTATAAATGCACCTATTCCTCCCTCCATCCCCCTTTCAATTTTGGCCACTGGTTTATTGAATCCTGTTATATCCATTAAACTGTTTCATGATCATTTATCATTTCAATTACTTGAGACCCCTCAAAGTTATTATCGTGCTTTATTAGGTTCACATTCAATATGTATCGTCTCGTTGTGTTCTGCTCTACCAAGTGTGCAAAGTCTCCTTCCCTTACAGAGGTATTTGTAATTCTCTGTTCCCTTAATTTTTAATCCTATTCCAATGCCTGTATCGCTTGACTAAAAAAAAAAACCCTCACCCTTACGCCTGAAATCTAGTGCACGCTTGAGATCATGGTCATATTTTCTAGTGACCGACCGAAGATTCGGCCACGGTTTCGGCCACAGTTTTAGTTTCGCCCAAATATCGGCCAAAACTTTGGCTGCGCCGAGATTCAGCGTTTGTGAATTGTCGTTCAGCTAAAATCGGGTGAATTCTTAGTATAAAAATCTTGGGTGAATTCATGGCTCGTGTGTGGTAGCCAGTTGAGCATTTCGTGATTGTGTTGAGTTTATGTGTTTTCTCCTCGCACATAGATGACTATGTAAGTATTTCTTTTTGTTTTTACTTCTGACATATTTTAATGGCATTGAATTTCTTGATGTTGAGTTAATCACTCGGATTTATGTATGATGAGAATTAGGTAAAAGAAAAAATCCGATTTGGCAGTTTTTCGAAAAAAAAAAGAACTACCGATTCATCTAAAGCTGTATGAAAAATTGATGATAAATACTTTTCATTGAGATGCAACAAACCGATAAAACGAATATAGCATGGAGTAAAGTAACATCTATCAAAGTTTCCTGATATGGAACACAGGTAAGTGTTAAAATGACAGTCAGCAATAGACGAACTGAAAAATTATTTAAATGAAGCTAAATTAAAGGGAACCAGTTCAAAGATATCACTGGAAGTATTGAGTAATGATCAGCACGAGTTTGGCCTCTAAGTCTAAAATTGTAAAATGGCCTGGTGATCATGAAATTGTAACAAGGATTGACAAAGTAGTAATGAACCTAGTAATTGTGGACATGCTGCCTTATGTTTTGTTGGAAGGCGAAGCTGACCGGCGACTCAACTTCAGCTGTCCCCAGGCAGTTCACAAATATCGGATGATCTGAAAAGTAATTTAGAAATTCTCTGATGCCGGAAAGATATGACAAAATTAAGTCTAAAGAGTTTAGTGGCAAAAAGTAAATGGGTGAGTACTAACACTTATAACTGGACCAATTCACGTAAAACATATTCAGTTCTCAGCTTTACAGCACATCAACGCCTAAAAGGTATATTGGGTGCATGCGTACTGGAACGGATCATGTCAGTAAATGCACTGAGCGTAAGTTTACATAGATGGTGAATGTATGGAATTTAAAGGGCAATATATTTCTGCTCCAACGTAACTGTACAGGATACATGGTTTGCGCCATACGTGGTCACTATGAAGCAGTTGTGTGGCACATATGCTGATGATTAAACACACGCTATTTTCAGACGAAGAAACCAAAAAATTATTTAAAAAATTGAGAAAAATCGTAGACAATTTCAACCATTGCGAGCAAACAACCAGAAAATTGACAGAATGTCATAATCTATTCGGACTGCTAGAACATACTTTTGTGCAAGATGTCGATGTGAGATGGAACAGCACATACTTCGTGTTACAAAGTTTTTTTAGAGCAAATGATTTAGTCAACTTGCACAGTGTTGAATATGGTAAGATTGATACTCTTTTTACTAATGACTCTGATGATATAATGAACCTCACAACTGTTTTGAAACTCATTTATGAGGTCACATATGATTTAACACTTGACGACGCATGCATATCAACGGTAATACCTATGATGATTATTAAACCGCAAACTGTAAGTTGGATAGAGATACGAGGATGAAATTATAATAAAAATGAAGAACTCACTATAGGAGACTTTGAACATCAAATTCTCTTTTTTAAGAAGGCATCCGTCATTGATGGCTACGACAATACTAAATACAAGACTTAAATAAAGACGACCCTGTGCTGTTTGGCATATGAGAAAAGAAAGTTCTTTTAGTTTCTACAGAAATGATCCTGCCAGCCTCCAATATACAGCAAGAAAAGTAGTATTTGGGATAATCACGATAACACTCCTAATTAGAAGGAGATAAGTGTATCTGAAGATCAAAAAACTGTTTTGAAAGAATTCGGTCTTATCTATCGGAATCACTATTGCAACGCAGTGCCAACATTTTTTTTATTATTATTTGAACAGCAGTCCATATCCCAGCTTGAGTGGCCTCGCATTCGGGTGGACGACGGTTCGAATACCCATCCGGGCATCCAGATTTGGGATTTCCATGGTTTTCCAAATCATTTCAAGAGAATGACGGGATGCTTCCTCCAAAAGACCATGGCCGAATTCCTTTTCGTTCCTTGTCCTCAGTCTCATCCCGCCTTTAATGACCTCGACGTCGACGAGGCATAAAGCCATAAGTAAATAGAAGCCACCTTGAGAATAACAGTTTAAAGGTATCTTTCTGCTCCGCCTACCAGTGTTCTAAGCGAGCAGATGTTTAGTGCCACTGAACAAATATACGCGAACCGTCAGAGTAACCTGCGTGTTGAAAATGTATAAAATTTGATTTTTCTTACCATAAAATTTAAGAATTTTTAATTATGAATAATAAAATTTATTACTAAGCTAATAACAATATTTACATTCTTTATTTAACTTCCCCACTGTAGTATGTAGGTTCTGTACTGTTCTTTATTTTCTGCTTTGTAATAAACATTTCCTCACCCTCTTTTAGTATCTCCATAGACTCTTCTATTTCGCTTCCACTATGCTTGTACTTTTCTTCCATTTGCTGAACATTTCCCTAAAATATCTCCTCAGTTCTAAAATCTAATAGTTATACCTATTTTTCCCTTTCAATTTTGGCCACTGGTTTACTGAATCCCCTACTATCCATCACTACCGTTTTGTGATAACTTATTCATTCAGTTACAACATTTTCATTGGGATTCATTAGAAAGATATACAACATATTTGGTCCACTCATGTTCTGCTCTACCACTTGTGTAAAACCTCCTTCCCTCAATGAGGTATTTACTTATCTTATTAATGTTACTCCATACCCAGTTGACACCTGATAAATTTAAATCGGCTCCAATAATAAGCATTCTACGCTTACCTCCGAACTGTGATTATGAATATAGAACTTCATCGGAGGAATTCAACAAAGCATATAAGTTAATAATACAAAATAGTGAGAAAGGAGTAATTAGATGACTAAGGAAATTGCCACCGGAGGATTCACTCCATTGTAATTACATTGTTATTTTACAGTATTAATTAGTATATGCACAGTGATGAAGTTTCTTTAAGACATATAATTAATCCGCTGTTAGTACTGCATAAACTGACTGATCTGTTATCCCTTCGTATGTGAAGTTTTGCTGTTTGAAGATCCAAACGTGTTATGCTCCTATACATAACCTCCAAGTTGTGAAATTTAAGTGACGACGTTTGTAAACATTGGTGACAGAGAGCCTTACCTGATGAGAAAAGTTGTACTCATTTACTTTATGACGAGTGATGTTCACTTCCGAAAGTGAAGCAATAACAGCGCAATAACTTCAGTTTATTAATATTAAAAATTTTCCGCACTCTGTGTTAGAAACTTCAGTCTTTTCAGTATTATTTTTTTTTTGATCTCTTCATATCAACTTGATTGTAAAATACATTTCTGATCATTATTTCTCATCGTGTGTAATTTCAACACCTGGTTGGAATGCAATGGCACCCGTTAACAAGCAAGATATTTGTCCGTGTTGCCTCAAACCAACTCTGAGTAAAGTGATACAATGCAGTAGTAACTGTTCCCGAAGGTTCCATCCTGAATGCGTCAGAGTGAGCAAAAAATAATATTCTTCTTTTGCAAAAGGCGAAAATAATAATTGGACTTGCGACAGAGATGATTGTTTATCATCAAATCAAGGCACGTCGGCCTCTATGTCTGAGAATATCGCTCTGTTGCTGCAGAAAGTGTCGTCCCTTACTACCAAAAATGAATTCCAGTAGGAAATGGACAGTGTCAGGAAAAACATTGAAAAACTCTCTAATCAGCTTGCTGACCTAGAACCACGTCTTAGCAGTGTCGAAGCAAAGGTTTCAACTTTGGAAGTAAGTGTTGAACTTCTTAGTGATCATCTGTCAAAAACAACTAGTGATTCTGAAGATATAATAGTCGAGTTCAGTGACAGGTCAAACAGGACCAAAAGTGTCATTATCTTCAAGGTTCCAGAAGCCAGAAGTAATGACAACAACACAAGAAAAGCTTTCGACAAGTCCAAGATCGAGTGCATCATGACAGCTTCTGGTGTCAAAATAAGTGATCTTGTCACATTCTTTCGGTTGGGGAAGAAATCTACCTCTGGCCAAAGACCACTCAAACTAGTACTAAGTTCCAAGGACGTTGCTGTAACATTTCTGAAGGGTTTTAAGCGAAATGAAATTGCATGCAAAGACCCATCTCTTTCTGAAATCTCACTTGGAAGAGACAGTACTCCTAAGGAGCGATTGTTCTTAGTTAATCTTCGTGCTGAACTCGAGAAGCGCACCAAAGAAGGTGAAACTGGTCTCACTATAAAATACATCAATGAAGTGCCCAAAATAGTGCAAAAAACTAATTAAAACCAATGGAAAAACCAACATAAATATGTACTATCAAAATATTAATGGATTCTGACAAAACTTAAAGAATTAAGATTAGCCCTAGCTACATGTACTTATGATGTTATTATACTTGCTGAAATTAATTTTTCTCTAGATATTTCTAATGCCCAACTTGAATTCACAAATCACTCTGTGTACAGGAGTGATAGGTTTTCTCAAACTAGTTCTAAAGAGAGTGGTGGTGGTGTACTTGTGGCAGTGAACAACAGAATGCCTTTTAGAGATATTGAAAGAATGTCCCCACTATCAGTGGAGTCTATATTTTTATCAATTGATTTGTTGCATGATACACTCATTTTGCTGAGCTGTGTATATATACCGCCCAGTAAGCCTCTCGATGTATATGCCAACTACTGCCAGGCGGTGGAAGAAGTGATAGCCGACCAACAGGTAGAACCATCACATGTGATTCTGGTTGCTGATTTTAATATCCCACATGTTGACTGGATAAAAAAAGCAACCACATTTCCCCTCTGCCTCTCCTCGAATGCTTTGTGAGCTAGCTTGTTTATTGGATGTTGAACAGTGTAACCATGTCCTGAACTCTAGGGGTGTGTTATTGGACTTACGAGGGGGGATCAAATATAAACGGGATTTTATTTTTTATTTAAATCCATTTATTGAAAAACACAAGGTAATTACAATTTATTTTTCCACATAGTTTCCTGCTTTGGAAATACATTTTTCTCAGCGTATAGGCAGCTTTTTGATGCCCTCATCATAAAAATAATAGGGTCGTGTCACCAGCCTGTTGCGCACGAAGTCTTCCACACTCTCGTCATCCTCGAATCGTTGCCCTCCTCGAGCTTCTTTAAGAGGTCCGAACAAATGGAAATCGCAGGGCGATAAGTCCGGACTGTAAGGAGGGTGATCAAGTGTAGTCCAGCGCATTTCCTGTAGTTTAGAGACAGTTAGAGATGCAGTATGGGATTGCACACTGTCGTGGAGGAGAATGACCTGTCGAATCGGCTGGTCTCTTCTTTTGCGGCGATATGCAACTCTCACCTTGTTCAACAACTCGCAGTAGTAAGCAACATTGATTGTGCGTTGCTCATGCAAAAAATCAATCAGCAAAATGCCTCGCCGATCGAAAAACACGGTTGAAAGAACCTTGCCAGCTGACAGTTGAGTCTTGGCTTTCACTGGTGCTGCCTCCCCTTTCCTCCGCCACTCCTTACTGGCTTCTTTGGATTCTCGAGTGTAGTGGTGAACCCATGCTTCATCGCAGGTGACGACCCGACTAAAAAATGCATCACCTTTTTCCGCAAACCTTGCTGTAAGCCTCTGACAGACTTCCAAACGTCTCAACCTCAGATTTTCGGTCAAAAGGTGAGGGACCCATCTGGAACACACTTTACGGAACTGTAGGTGTTTGGTGATGATTGCTTGACAGCTCCCATAACTGATTCCGACTTGTTCTGCAATTTCTGATACTCTCGCCCGTCGATCGACGTCAATAATGACTTTAACCGCATGAATGTTTTCGTCTGTAACGCTGGTCCGGGGACGGCGACCGTGTTGCTGATTTTCCACACTTTCTCGTCCTTCCTTGAACTTTTTATGCCAGAAAAACACACGCGTCCTTGACAATGTTTGATCACCGAACTGCGCAGTCAATCTCTGGAAAATTTCCGCCACTGTAACTCCTTCAAGAGCAAGAAATTTTATAATAATGCGTTGCGCAATGGAGGGGTGCACCTGTTGCTCCGAAATCGTGAGCGTTACTGACTAAATGGCGGGAAATATCTAACAGCACGCTCTCCCCACTCCTAATGATCCCGCCTAAGCATAGCAGAAGCGCGGGGCCAGTATTGCCAATTGTTGATGTTCAGGAACAACAATCCCGTTTATATTTGATCCCCCCTCGTAGTATTTGCCTCTTCCAATGTCACTGTCAAGGAAGACACATGCCCTTTGTTGCCTATTGATATCCAAAATCCAGCATTGAATATTATTCACCCTGTAGAATCTACCTTGCCTGATCACCAGTGTACTTTTGTTCTTGATTTTGCAAGGTGTAATCTAGTAGAATTTTTTGATAAATTTCTTTCTATGGACCTATCCAATTTTGAATCCCTTGTCTTATCCACCGATACTGACACTCTGTTCATTAAATTCACTGACATAGTGAAGTCAATTGTGCTCAAGTATACACCACTGAAAAAAAACTGGAATGACAAAATTCCCATGTTGTTTCTCTACAGAGCTTATACAATTGGTCATAGAAAAGAAAAGATTCCACAAAGCTTATAAGCAGACCTTTGATTATGAGTACTATGTCCTGTTCTCAAAATTGAGAGACAAATCTCGTCTCTTATCTAAAACATGCTTCAATGAGTATGTTGAACATGTACTATACCTGACAATCCCAATTTTTTCTGGAATTTCATCCGTGACATTAGCAAGGCTGAAGGAGCACCAAACACGTTAACATTTAATAATCACTTCACTTCCCACCCACAGCAAATGTGTGATCTGTTTGCACAATACTTCTCTTCAGTATTTACACCTCCATCTTCGTCTACTTCCAATATCCATTTCAGTACTAGTAATAGTCTGAGTACACTTTCAGTCACTGATGAAGATGTTTATAAAGCATTGGACGAGCTAGACGTTCGAAGAGTTGTGGCCCTGACCAAATACCACCTTTGTTTTGAAATGCTGTAGAGTCTTGCTTTGCCATCCTTTAAAATACTTTTTTAACAGGTCTGTAAAGACAGGAATTTTTTCAGATGTAATTAAGCTTGGTCATGTTGTTCCTGTGCATAAATGCGGATCGAAGGAAGATGTTAAGAATTACAGACCTATTGTTATACAATCGGTGTTAGCAAAAATCTTCGAGAAGTTGGTGCTAATCAAAATCTATCCCATGTTTCGTAACATAATTACTCCAAAGCAACAGGGTTTCTCTCCTGGAAAATCAACAGCAACTAACCTTGTAATTCTTCAAAATGAAATAATTAGAGAGCATTTAGTGAGTGAAAAACAACTTGATGTCATATATCTTGACTTTTCAAAGGCATTTGATAATGTTAGCCATCCCCACCTTCTTACTAATTTGAAGGAATATGGCATAGTTGGTAAATTATTGGAGTGGTTTTGTAGCTACCTCAGCAACAGAAGGTTGATTGTAAAGGCTTTTGGCTCATTGTCATCTGCTTTCGCAGCAACTTCTGAAGTACCTCAGGGTGCACACCTAGGTCAACTGCTGTTCAATATTTTCTTAAATGATTTAGAAAGTATTTTTTCCAGTTGCCTTTTCTTTGCAGATGACATTAAGATTTTCAAGAAAATCTTGACTCGAGACGACTGCTTAGATCTTCAGAATTGCTTAAAAGATATTGTGAAATGGTGTCAACAAAACAGTATGAAACTTAATGTTAATAAATGTTCCTGCATTACTTTTCACCGCACTAATTCTGCATTATATTTTGAATATGAAATGGAAAATCAGCTACTGAATTGCTGCACAACTGTAAGAGACCTAGGAGTTCTTCTGATGTACAATCTCAGTCCAGAAGAACATGTCCACAACATATGTGCCAAGGCCTCCAAGTACCTGGGCTTACTGGCACTCACTTCCAGATTTATTAATAATATCCAGACACTCAGGCTCTTGTACTGTGCCCATGTCAGACCCATACTTGATTATTGCAGCGTTGTATGGTCGCCTCATCAGATTACACTAATTCAACACATTCAGAATCTTCAAAATAAGTTCATAAGACTTATAGGTTGTCGCATGGGCTTTCATTACAAAGACGTTCCGTTGGGTGCTGTTGGAACCTACCTTCGCCTCCATCCTTTGTAGTTGAGAGGGAATGTTCATAGTGTCCTATTTCTGCATAAAGTAATCTCAGGTGCCTGAAATTCTCAGACATGTATATTTTCGTTGTCCGTCTGGTACACGGTTGAGAGAACTATTTGGTCGTAGACATCTGTGCACAAACTATGAGGCTAGAGTGCCATTGAACGAAATCTGAGACTAGGTAACAGAATACCTCCTGAACTTGATTTTTTCATTGACAGTGTTGCTGTTTTCAAGCGAGTACTCATACGTGAGTGGAGTCAGCAATGATGGACTTAGTACAGTCACGGTCTATTATTACCTGTAATAATTTTTATTTTTCTGTAGTCTTATATTGAGTCTTATTATTAGTTTTAGAATATTTAATAATTTTCTTTTGTGTCATTGTTTTTCTAGTTTTAGTAATATTAAACTATTCTTGCTATTTTTTGTTATCTTCTTGTTTTCACTGTAACTAATTTGTTCACAAACAGTGGTAATTGAGTTTACTAAGTAGCTATCATAACATATATTAATGTTAAGTGGTTTTTCCGTTGGAATAAATAAATAAATAAAATTATATTCATTTCTAATTTTAAGAC
Source organism: Vandiemenella viatica (assembly GCA_031002005.1). Lineage (NCBI taxonomy): Eukaryota > Metazoa > Arthropoda > Insecta > Orthoptera > Morabidae > Vandiemenella > Vandiemenella viatica. The sequence continues at coordinate 122,017,540 of CM061919.1, forward strand.
TGACTTGCCTAAAAGTATATTACCATCAATACCTATCAAACGTGTGTCAAATTGCTCAAGTAATATGTTGGTGTATCTGTTACTGTGTTACTTCACAGTGTTTGTTTCTTGATGTTGGTGTGCCTGATACTCTGATCGTTCTCTTACATAATATCAGCCATGGAGGAAGGAATATATGGAGACGACGCAAGGGACCTTCACCACGCACTCATGGAGGAAGAAATATATTTCTTCCTCCATGAGTGAAACCGGGTAGAGAGAAGTGGGACCGTAAGAACGCGGGGAATAGGCACAAAAACCTCAAGGAAATCATAAGACAACCATGGCACCGCAATTTGATGATGGATTATTATGTAACTCGACGAGACAGATAAAAAATGACGAATAATTTTTTTTTTGATATTCTGCTTAGTTCTCGAGATATACTATCTCAAATGTGAGGAGTTTTGGGTTGAAATTCAGAAAAAAATTCGCCAAGGGCAAATTGGATGATTGATTCTTATGTAATACGATGAGACAAATCGAAAATGGAAAATAATTTTTTTCGATATCGCACTTAGTTCACGAGATATGCTGTCTCCAAATTGGGATGGTTAGGTTAGGTTAAGTCAATGATTAGAACTTAATATATATATATTAACCCTTCAAAAGACCTCATAGCTTCTGAGCTTACTCAGAAGATATTGTACTGTTAGTGGCCTATGTAATTTTGCTAACAACACCAGTGAATTTATCTTCTTACCATACATCAAAAGTCAGAAGCTTAGATGGGAGTAGTTTACTTCGCGATACACGTTCTGTCTCTAACATAGTGCTTATAAAAATTACTAAAAACTAATAATAATAAAATTGTTTGTACCCTTCTGGTACAGGCTGCATTTCAACCTACCCACATTTTAATATTGCCGCTACGAAATCAAACTATGTGGACAGATCTAAACACATGAAACGCATAGCAAACTACATTTCGGATAACAACAACGTTTGCTTCAACAAATTTAGTAGTTCACACAGCACAAATTATCACAATTAATTTCATCGTACACTTTCGGTGTAAACTGAAACTAGACTAAAGCATACACATTCACTGTATCGCGATGTAAACTTGAGCCGCTTAAATTAGACTTTCAACACTTGTTTACAATATTGCTAGCTTTTCAGGTGCAAAGTAGTAACATATGCTGATTGTATATACTATACCAACAAACATTTGAGAACGATATCATCCTATTGAGAGCAATGAATAAACTTATAGCGATAGGCTGTAATCTTGCAGTTATCTATCAAACATTGCAAGAACAATAATTTCAATGTGATTTAGTTACGAAACGTTATTCCAGGTTGTTTCCTATCTTTTCTGTTTGTGCAACCGTATGCAACACAACTTGGCATTATAAAAAAACTTTGAAATATTAGAAAATGAAATGTTCACTGCAGCATATACAGTGTAAACAGCTCAATGTTTGGGGGTTCCTATGGCCGCCAGTGGCCACTGCGCATGCTCAGTAGAAGACGAGTGTGTTTTATTAGGTTTCACTTATTTGGAGTTATTTCGTCTCCATATATTCCTTCATCCATGGTATCAGCTGTTTTATCTTCTTTGGCTAATATCACTGAATGTTCGTATTGTCTCTGCTGAATGTTTGTGTTTTAAATGTTGTGTAGGCATGTGAAACTATTAACTGAATTTTGTTTTGTTACTTGATAGTGTACCGTGTCTGTTGTTTTGTTGCGGGATTGTACATACGTATGTGGTGTAAACTGTATTCTGCTGCAGACTGTTAATTTTTTAGTAACAATTGCAATGGTGAGTAATTTTATAAAAGATTTTGCAGTTTATTCCAACACGTGTGCTGTGGTGTGTAACGAAAGGGCTTCCTGGGTGTGAGGTGACATTCTCCTCTTGCCCGAAACTGGTACTGACCTGTTGAAATTTGGGTTTAATTCGAGATGGCGATACCGCTGCGTCGCTACTGTTAACGTGACGTCATGGTGACGTCACGTTCACGTACAGTCATAAAAACATATTTAAAGCTGTATTTTCCTGCAAAAAAATAGGCCACTCCCAGGAAGCAACATTACCTATTTTCTAATATTTCTCTGATGAAATGCGAGCTTCACCTCAAACATTGAACAACTGGTTGTGTTATCGGACACATAAACTGATATCCCGAAGGTGGATCAGATGCAGGCGGCCGCTGGTAAGCGGCCGCAGATGTCCTATAACACAAGTCATCGTGACGTCACGTTCACGTACAGTCGTTAAAACACATATTGTGACCGAGCGTAGCAAGGTCACAATAATTTAAAGCTGTACAATATCAACATAAACTGATATCCCAAAGGTGGATCAGATGCAGGCGGCCGCTGGTAAGCGGCCGCAGATGTCCGATAACACAACCAGTTGTTCAATGTTTGAGGTGAAGCTCGCATTTCATCAGAGAAATATTAGAAAATACAGCTTTAAATATATGTTTTTATGACTGTACGTGAACGTGACGTCACCGTGACGTCACGTTAACAGTAGCGACGCAGCGGTATCGCCATCTCGAATTAAACCGAAATTTGTTTTAACTGCTTAGATATAATGTCGTCTTCACGTTTTGCACTTTCCTTTTTCGGAAAAGTGGCCACAAATTAAATAAAAAATACTGAAATATGAGAGTCACGAGTAGCTATTTGGTACCGCCGGTGCTGCAAAAGCAATGACAGGATTTTGAAATGTTGATTAAATCCTGTGTTAGGTTGATATGATCCCTGTACCGATAATTTTATGTCATTTATATATTTCTGCTAACATTTCGCGGGTGCGGAACGTCTCATATTTCGGCATTTTTAGTTTAATTCGTAGAGAGTGCAAAACATGAAGAGGACTTTATATCGGAGCAGTTAAAAAAATTTCATTAGGTCAGTACCTACCAGTTTCGGGCAGATGGAGAATGTTCCCTTCCACCTGGCATCTCTGAAATGAGAACGACCCTAGGAGGAATTTTCAGTTTGGTCAGTGTTACTGTACACACCTTCCATAGGCGGTAGTATTTAAGAACATGTGCACATTAAACATTCCAAATTCATAAAAGAAGGAAGATTGATACACATTATTATGCTAGAAATCGTGCTGTTACGTGTTGATATTTGTTGTAGGTGTTTATAAGGGTGCCAGTGCAAAAACTGGGACTCCTCAAGGAATTGTCGTTCTGCTCTGAAAACTGCTGCACATGTTCGTTTGGTGATACTATTTAATATATGTTGCTCTTCAAGCTGTAAAATATATAGATACCTCTCAAGAGATCTTTTTCTTGGAGAAAATCATGAAAAACCTCTAAATTTAAACAATATGTCGATAAGTTGATATTATTGCTGGACTAAATTTTCATAGTTTAAGAGTTTAGAGTGACATTTTATGAACTGGGTTGGCTGTCTTTTAGAATTATTATATTATTTTTGTCCAAGTGGGTTAGTGTGAATGATTGTAATTATGGTGGTATTGTAAAGTTCAGTGTTTTACGTTGCAATACATTTTGACACTAATATGGCATTTGTGAAAGCAGCTTGTTAATTACTAACAATAACTCGTGCCTTATGCTGTGACATGTAAGTTCTGTTCCATGCTGCCACTCTACCTGATCACAATCTCCAGTAATATTGTCCCTACAAAATCAAATGATGCAGGCATACCTAAACACATGAAATGCATCGCGACTTACATTTCGGGTAATAACAACATTGTCTACACCATGATTTATGTTATACACTTCCAGTATGAACTGCAACTAGACCAGAGGATGCAGAATAATACATACACTGTATCACGACTTTAACTTGAGCCAACTTCAGTAGTACCAATTTTCTTTCTTTCTTGTGATCCATCCAGTTATGCACAATACATTGTATTTCAGTTTATTTGATACCTTTTATTGCTAAAGGTTGCGGGTACTGAACATGATGTCTAATAATAAGTTATTGTTTTAAGTTATGGTAATGTTTGTGTAAAATTACTTCTATGCTTTGTATTTAGGTAATGTGTGCAGATTATAGCTGATCAAAGCATCTGAATGTAATATCACATCTCAATACCATAACTTCAAAAATCATTTTCATTTTATAGCAGTTGATGGAAATACTTAATGTAAAAGTATTTTTGATCATATTTAAAGATGAACTAGAGTCGATCAAATATTAAAGAGAATTAAAAAAAAACCTTGTAATTAGATTTTCATGCAACAAAATAAATTCCTAAACTTTCTTCAGTTTTTTTCATATTTGTTAAATATGAATGTAACCAATTGTGTACCATGTTTTGTATTCACCATCGGTTTAATTGTAGATGACGATACCTCTGTAGCAACTTTCTGTCACAGGCAGCTATCAAAGAATTATCCATATCACTTTTACAACATTTTTCTTCTGGCCCATGCTGTATTTCAATCTAACCTCAACAGCTAGGAATAAAAAAGCAAGTTCCCTGTACTGGCAATAAAGTTGTAGCGGTTTCACGATCTAGAATTAAAAGCACACCGTCATTGTAAAGTTTTACCCTATCTACATCTGTGCAAATGATAGCTACATGTTTGCAAATCTGGAATATAAGGCGAGAAAGGGTGATACTAAGCAGTCCAGTATACTTTTTTCGGGTAGAGACAAGGAAAGGTACATGTGAATTAAGATTTTATTTCGCTAGTAATAGATAGTATACATCACGCCCATAAACATATTTTTTCTTTTGGGTGAACCGTCCATAAACAAAAGCAGCAGAAGTAATTTTAGTTGGCACTATTTAACTGCGCGTAGTAGTATTCGCGGCTAATGAACGCTTCGGATTGGCCGTGATCTATACCAGTCAGATTAATGTATGTATTAATCCGCGTATTGTAGTTATGTTATTAATCGTTTACTGAGTAATAAAATTGCCTTGCAAACTCTCTCCATTTAACGAGAAAGGTCGTAGAAACTATTATCGAGTCTGTTAATCCCACATCCATTGATTTAAATTTTATTCCATTTCTCGCGTTTCTAAAATGGTTATTAAAATCATGCATACGAAATAAAATATTTACAAAGTATGATTTCGTCCATAAGCCATTGCATTTAGGGTGTAATGCAGCCTGGACCACAGTTACAGCCTTAGAAACGATTTAAAAATTGGATATCCGCAATATCAAGTGCTATGGTTACGTTTCACTATGGTCCAGGCTGCATTACGACCGAATCGCATATTTGTAAAATATGATTTCGTTAATAATAGTTTAAGCTTATACAGCAATGCAGCGTGGATCACAGTAACATCGATTGATACAATTTAAAAATTGGATATCCGCAATATTAGGTGCTGTGGTTACGTTTCACTATGGTCCAGGCTGCATTCCGACCGAATCGCATATTTTTAAAATATGATTTCGTCAATTGAGTTTATATTGTAATGCAGCCTGGACTATAGTAACAGCGATAACACACGATATGGAAATTGGGTATCCGCAATATCGTGTGTTATCGTGCCGTTTCGCTGTGGGCTATGCTGCATTACGACCTAAATGCTAACGATGTCATTAATTCAATATTACGAATCGAGTTTACAAGATAAAAGAAATGAGTTTCAAAAAGAAATATTTTATAGCAAAATAAAACATATATATTTTAACGTCAGTTATAGTATTTTGTACGAAACTTATTCGGTGCTAAACGATTAATGCGCGGCGAATAAAACACTGACATTAACGAGTCACAGCCAATCACAAACGTGCATTAGCCGCCAATACTACTACGCTCCGCTAAATAGTGCCAACTAAAATTACTTCTGCTGCTTTTGTTTATGGGCAGTTCACCCAAAAGAAAAAAATGTGTTTCTCGGCGTGATGTCTACTATCTATTACTTGCGAAACAAAATCTCAATTCACATGTACCTCTCCTTGTCTCTACCCACTTTTTCTAGTTCCACTTGTGCAGTAATAGCAGTAGGGTTGAGCATTATCGAGCACCTTACATCTTTTGGGCTAGTGGACCACTCCTGATTTGTGGAAGAGCACATGATAGAATGCTGTCTTATCATTTTTTCAAGATCAGTATAACTTTAGCAGCAAACAAATGGGGTTTCGACTACATTGAAACTTCCTTCACTTCATTTCAGATTTATGGTGGTATACTAATGAGTCATCTGATATGAGAATGTGCATCAAAATAGAATCTCCCTTATTGTAAAATATTCCAAAAGTTTTTGAGAAATTTCAGCTTTTATTCTTTTTTGCATCTTGGTATTGATAAGTCTGCACACTTCCATAACATACAATAGTTTCTGCACTAATTTCACAAGTGGCTCTTTATGTTTCTCTCTTAATGAGATTGAACTGTCAGAGATGTGATGCTTGTTTCGGAACATTTGTAAGAGTGGTGTAGATACTAATGGCATTGGAATGATAGCAGTGAACCCACAAAAAATTATCATTTTTGTCTCAAATTTGGTACCCACATTTCTTGGGTGATACTATTCAAGAAAAAAATATAGGCCTATGTAATGAAGCAAATTCACTCAAAATGTGTGTAGATGCATATAAGTTATTACACAAAAAATGCATGGTATTGATGTTTGTTGTGTATTTTTTTTTTTTTTTTGGTTAATTAAAAAACTGCATTCCACATATAAGGCAGGAACGGAAGAAGTAATAGTAGCCTATACAAAATAATCTGTAATTTGTGGGCTTTGATTATAACCCACATATTATAGTTCTGAGACTGTAATCTGCTGACATATTTTGTATGGCAGCCAGCCTTCTATGATGAAAGCTGGTTATGTAGGGCATTTTTTATTGTTTCTGCAAATGTCTAAATCAGGACAACATTGCCGGATGTGGTCAGGTTGAAATGCAGCTTGGAAGAGAAAATTATCCAATGTGCTTTGTTACAGCAAACTTGCTTGCTATGTTACGTTCACAGCAGCAACGTGACATTTTATTTCATGAAGACTTGTCTGCCATTTCATATTTGTTGTTACCCTTTCATGTCACCAATATTACAGGATATTGCCGTTTTCATTAAAGATACTTAAAATGGCCTCTAGTTTAACTTCTAAAATACTTTTTTACACTAATCCGCACTTTTTCTTGAATGGTAATGTATGAGAAACATATGCTCCTGATTTCATATTGAAAGGAGAATTCCTTATTGATTTACATACTATTTGCCTGCCGTCGCAGAATATATGTTTCCCCTTGTTCGCTTAAGAATTCAAAAGTTTATCGGCCAAGAGTTGCAAAGAATCTGTGCAAAATTTCTGATGATTCAAATCATTGATGTACTAGAAACATAATAATTATTGACTTATTGTGCAAGGACACATGAAACTCCTGTTCATTTGTGATACTACTTCAACAAGCATGCAGTATGTTCACTGAGCATGGTGGGTGAACAGCAATACTCTGGCCTTACATTTGGGTGGCCACAGGTTGGAATGCCCATCAGGCCATGCAGATTTTGGTTTTCCATCATTTCCAAAAATCACTCTAGGCAAAAGCTGTAATGGTTCCTTTAAAAAGGCCCACTTCTTGTCTACAATTCTTCCCAAAAAGTAGTAGTTCATATAGACAGGCACTGTTACAACCTTTTTTTTTTTCTGTTTGTATCTTGACCAGTCTGATCCAGTCCTCCAACTCTTGGTTTACATTCTCAATTATGTGCTTTGTCACATTGAGAACCACACTACAAGGAATAGTTCTTTTGGCTTTAAAATTTGTACACATGTTCCTTAGCCAGTTTTATTTAAGAATATGTGTTTATTAGGATCCATATGGCACGTAGGGAAGGAGAAACTACATCTGAAGCATTCTGTAATATATGGCATTGGGCAGCAATAGCAGAAATCTTAAATGCTGAATGTTTCCAAGTGCCTTTTCTTCTTCCAGTCTTAAATTATGTGTGTGATATTATCAGTTTATATTATTTTTTGCTAAATTCTATTCTTTTCCTTCTACAACATTCCATTCTCTCAAGATTATTATAATTTCATTCACCTTCACATGTTGAATTAATTCTTCAATTTTATCAATTTTTCCTTGTCCTCTTGCGATATTAGCATATTAATGAGCTTTAAATTATCCTTCAACTAGATCAAAAGTCTTGTTTATATTTGATCGGCCCTGGTTCCTCTAGCTATATCATTCTGTTATTATTGTCAAGACCAAACTATTGATTTGTATAAAGAGAAATACGTTTAGTTTTTCAGTTTGTTTTGTTTTATTTTCAGCTCATCATTACCCTATTTATCAGTAGGTATTAGAGGGATTGAGGGAAATAGTTTCTTTTAACCTTAAAATGCAAGCAGGTTCCAAAAAGAAAACCAAATCTATTCCAAATATCGAAATAAGCAAAGCTGATTTGCTTGAAAAAATCAAAGATCTAAGAAGACAAGAGATTGAATTAGATAAAGAAATAAATGAATTGTCCAACGAAACGGTTCGTCAGTCAGAACTGAAAGTCTTGATGGATCTTTTGCATACATATAATGATGTTAAAGATGCCACTCAAGTTGTTCTTGGAAGTTTGGCAAACTTGAAAGGACTGTCTGTGACAGAACTTCATAAACGATACGGACTTTGTTTTGAAGATGATGACTGAAAGTTGTTTCAGTTTTGGGTTTAATGAACTGAAACATTATTTTTATGTACAGGGTAAAACTCAGAAGACAAGAAAAATTGTACAGCAAAGGTTTGCACAAATGAAGAAGATGATTAGTTTGAGTGATTCAAGAATGTAAGTATAAAAAGATTAAATTTTTACTGATATTGCAGGAATGTGTATGTTTGATAGTAAATAAATTTATTTATTTCAGAAAAGAGAAGCAAAGACTTCCAGCTAAAAAGAAGAAACCAGAAGATCCTCACAAGATCAAAGTTCGGGAAGTGTATGTTTTAATTTTAAGCTAACTTTGAAATATTTACTGAATAAGTGGTCATTCTTTTCTGTAAATAATTAAATACTATACATTTTTCAGGCCACAGGTCTCTTCTGCATTATTTTTCCAGTATAATACACAGCTAGGCCCACCATATCACATTCTTGTGGATACAAATTTCATCAATCATTCTATCAAATTTAAGCTAGATGTAATCCAGAGTATGATGGATTGCCTTTATGCCAAATGTAAGTATGATTATCTCATAGAAGAAGGATAATTTTTATGTTAAATTTTAGGAACATTTTTACATTATTTTGCATTTTGGATTTGTTTCAATTCAAATATTTATAATGGTAGAGTAGGTGGGAATGCGAGTTTTCTGTGCACACCTGGTAGTTATCAATAACAATAAAAGGCCAGTTTTGTCATAATGTCTGCCTTGCTTACTTACCAAGTTACAACTGCGAGAAACATCCTAAATAAAAAGTTGAGATACCTGTATCACAAAATATATCAATAAATAACAAAGGATTTGGAAAGTGACTCATCACTCACCAAAGTTGAAGGCTGTGACGAGTGAAAAACATATGAGACAAACAAAAAACTTATACAATATTTCGGTTTTACACCTTAATCACATGCTAGGGATCGAGTCATGTGGTTCAGGAGGTGTTCATAAGCTGAAGTTTACCACTTGACATTTTAGAACCTCGTCTTAAATACTTTTCATTCCTTTTAATTTCAACATATGCACACCTCCCGAACCACATGACTCAGTCCTTAGCACATGAATGAGGTGTAAAACGGAAATATTGTATATGTTTTTTGTTTGTCTCATATTTTTATTCACTCGTTGCAGCCTTCAACTTTGGTGAGTGATGAGTCATTTTTCCTATCCTTTGTTATTTATATTAAGTAAGTGACAGAAGTGTTATTTTTGTTGATGGTAACAGTGTTAAAAAAAAATTGTTGTTCATTTTTTGCTATTCGTTTTTTATTTTTTAAAGTAGTTTCCTTAGTTACTATTTCAGCAGTATATAAAAAGTAGTGTTTTCAACTTAATACTTTAAATTTCCTACTTCTCTTTCACCTCAACAGCTACCCTCTCCACACCTGTTCCAAACCCCGTAACAAGGGGTTTGGTATACACTGTCCAGTAGCAAGAAATGTATTTTGCCTCCAGTGGTGGTGGTCATCTTTGTATCTGTCATTTTTTACAGGTTTTTAAAATAGTTCCACAATAACTATTGTCTGTTAGGGATATTGCCACCGGAGCCTGTGCTCCATTGCAATTAAATTAAATTAAAAGATTTCAGCACTTATCTAATTACTATTTTAACTTTATTGTTTCTTCAATACTAACAAAAGGCCAGCTTGGTCATCATGTCTGTAATGCCATCTTCAGTGATCCAGGAATGACCAGAGATGTTTTCACTCTCTATCCATAATTAACACTGTTATAGCTACTTACATTATTTCTTTAAGGCCGGCCATCAACTGCAAGCGTATTTGAGCAATTAACAGGTATCGCGTAGTCGCGCGTATTGGTGCTACTGATTCCAACACATGGAACGTTACTGAACGGCGTCCACTGCAAGCTATCTTGAGAGACCGATTGTAACCGACAACAGGCGACGAGCGACTGATCCTACCAGAGTTTGATTAATCGCTTGTAGTAGCCATTACATATTATACACTCCATGTTACTTTTCGTGTATACTGCCGTTTTTGTTCATTTTATCCATCAGTATGGGTAGTGAGAACTTAATCAGTGCCGTACATGAGAAAACACCATTATGATATATGAGAGACAAGCAGTACTACTAACGTGATATTCAGTGTAAACTTTGGGGAAAAAGTTGCAGAAGAAATGGGTAGCAAAGACGGTAGGTAGGTAATTTTGACAAGTATACTTTAAAATTTATACCCTGTATACTTACACTTTAATAATACTTTTCAGATTGCAATATTTACGATTACAGTTACATTTACATTACATATTTAAAGTATACTCCTACATCAAACACATCTGCTAAAAAATATCTATAAAATTTGTATTTCTTGAAAGAATATATGTATTCTTTAGAAAGTATTTCCGACAAAATTACAAGATTACAGAGTTCACGATTTGTAATCTTTCCATTTGCATCTATCCTAATCCAATCTTAATCTATTTTAATAAGTTCAGTCGCATATTGACTGATGCTGTGTCATATTAGGTACACAGATAAGTAGTTAAAGGTTCTTTATGATTATAAGATGGGACAAAATTGTTTGTTGAAAGCTTGAAGTGTAAATAACTAGGCTTAACACTTGATAATAAACTCAAGTGGGCAGAACACATGGGTAGGTAGTAGGAAAGGGTTACAAAATCCTTCATTTACTGAAGAGGGTGATGAGAGAATGTACCAAAGAAGATAGGGGATTGGATTACAAAATATTAGCAGACCATTGCTTGAATATGGCGGTGTAGTTTGGGATCCAAATTTTGGGTATCAAATACAGGAATTGGAGTGAGTGCAAAGGATAGCAGCTAAAGTTGTTTGTGTAAATTATCGCAAGAGCCAGTCAGTAATTGATGAGATAAAGCAGCTGAATTGGGAGCCATTGGAAGACAGGAGGAGGGTGAACAGAATGCTGGGATTGTACAAGGAATAAGTTATTGATGGGGCTTGGAAGGATATTGGTCAAAGAATTGGGAATAGTTCATGGAAGGGAAAATATGACCATGAGTACAAGCTGGCAATCGATTTCATGCATAAGAGAGTAGGAAAATTTTGTTTTGTGGTTATGAGCGTCAGGAGCTGCAATAAATTACCAAGTGAAGTGATGAGTAATTAATCAAAAACGCTGAAGGAATTTAAAATTAAATTCCTAAATCACAAAAGTAGAGGAGGGAGAAATTTAAACACACAAACGATATAAAATGATTAAAAAAATACTAAGAAAGTGGTATTTACATGACTAGGAAAATTTCCACTGGAACACATGCTCCCTGTCACTCCACTCAAAGTCAGCTATAGGAGCTTGAGTTGTTTGTCACTCAAATATGCCTGTAGTGGACGACCACCCTAATGGTTGAATATGTTTTAGGCTCCCTCGTAATGCATGTCACCTTAAAAGGGATTGCCCTATTGATATGCAAATTTGTACACTTGTTCTTTGGATGATACTGTTTAAGAACATTTGTACACTATAGCCACCAGATATATATATACTTATTGAGTAATGTTATTTTAAATGTGGGCAGTTTGATACAAGTTATTATTCATGAAATCATGTTATTATGTGTCAAAGTTTATCGCAGATGTTTCTTAGGTTTCATTCTTCAAGAAAAAATTGCCTTTTGAATCTGTATGGCATGTAGACTAGCAATAACGGCACATGATGCATTCAGTAATAAATAATAGTGAGAGGACACTTGTTGCACGAGAGATATTGTTACAGTGCCTGGGATCTAAAAACATTATGTGATATAAAGTGAAATATAGGTTTTTGAATGACAGTATGTCAGCGGTAGTTTTGATTAGGTTGATATGCAATCAGGACTGACTATTTTTGATGCAGCATAAAGAGTGAGAAATTTTTGTTTTATTAATTATTAGTTTTTATGGTTTTTGAATGCCAATATATCAGCAGTGGTTGTGGTTAGTTTGAAAACAGTTCAACGGGCTCTTGTTTCTATGCTCTTGAAAAAGGGTTTTGCCAGAAATATTTTTGTTTTTTGTGTTGTTGATGCCCTTCAACTTTTTATAACTGTTGGGTACAATTTATCTTTCTCTTCCATTGTTACTAAATGTTTTAATACAAATGCAATAGTAACTTTCATTTTAGAGCAACTGGGATTCGTCTTTATAACGTATAACATTGGTAATTTTGTTTAATAATGCTTGCATGAGCACCATGTTACTAAACTCATTACTCCATTTGAATGAAAATAGTTCCACATTTATTGTGATCTATGTGGTCTGTACCCGGATTAAAATTAATATTATATGATATAACATAAGTTTTTAAGACTTATTTTTAATGTGCTTTGCTTTCGCTGACTGTATCAGAACACTTTCGAACTTCTAAGGTGAAAAAAGGTTTAAAGTTTTTTAATTGTGAATTTGGAAGCAGTAACTTGGAACTTACTTTGTTATGACTGTTTTGGGTGAAAGAATAATTCTTTATGCAGTTTTTATATTTTTTCATATATATATATATATATATATATGTATGTATATTTGCATGGTGTTCCAGGTCACCTCACAGGTAAGTGTGAATCAGAACACATGTTAAAATCCTTGTTTTTCCTTCAGATTAGACACAAAATGGGCCTTTATTATAATATTATAATGTTTAATTATTATAATAAGGTAGTAAATCAGATCACACAATAAGCAGCAAACTATTTATTTGAATCCCAACACCTTTTTTATCAAAAAATGTCTTTAACTCTGGAATATTTTCACTAACTTCAATATAGGTTAAAATTAATCACACCGTTCTTGAAATTTAACATATTTTTTAAAACCAGAAGATGTCTCAATGTTCAAAAAAGGCAAAATGCATCCTCATTTTCCGTGTTAGAGGAACCCTTTCCGTCTTAACGGTACAAAACTATGAAGTGATATCGCTTGTATGCATTCCCTTAGTTCTTTTTTACTCCTCTTTGTCATTTTTATAGAGTCTTTAGGCTTGCAGTTGATCAAGGATTTGGTGTTCCGAATCACCCCGTGAATCATAATTCCATGACACAATTAGAAAAAAAGTATTTGAAGTGAAGAGTTTTAACAAGAAGTGAATACTAATATTGCCTATTGTTGTACATTCAAATGTCATTTGAAAAACTATTACTTTTTATTCCACAATATTAAAAGGTTTGTAGTTACGTACGAAGTTTTGGAGACATGAAAATTTATTATTTCCTTGGATGTTGAGTCAACTCTTGTAGACAAGTCGACAGTGTAGCAAATGGCCTAAAACTTAATTTGGCAAACCATTATGATGTTAGCTAACTGGCAAAAAATTGAAGGGGAAAAATTCCCTTAAATATGTCTGGATATTTTCTTTTTTTTACAGTCGTGAAGCTTCGTTCCTTCACCCAGCTGTTCTGTTTAACCCCATTTTACAGTAAGTTGTTCCAACTATAATGTGATGTAAACTACAACTGAAATGTGAACAAAATTACAAAATCGAAGTTATGAATGTTATTTAAAATCAATTCTATTTAGTTAATCAGTTGTGAAGAAACGAATTGTGAGAACACTTTGTTTAAGCCGGCAATTTTGATTGGCTTAGAAGCTAATGATTAAAGTGCAATTGTTTTTCGTTAACTGCTTCAGATACATTCCATGGAAATTAATATGATGGCAGTAAGTCTGCTTTGATGATTTTGTTAAGCTGTCATATTGTTTCCTATTCCGTTATGACCTTTTTGGTATTTGGTGGGACTTGGATTTGTTTCCCAGTCTAGCCATCCAAATTTCAGGCATCCATGGCTTACCAAAGCTGTAGCAGGTGAATGCCAGGACAGTTTTTTCAAAAAGCAATTGATGAATTCCTTTCCATTCCTTGTTTACAGTTTTCACCAAGCTCTCGCAACATGTACTGTACATCGATGGGGTGTAAAGCTTTTAAAAATTATATATCCCACCTGCATTTTTAGAATAGGAAACCATTTTCCTGCCTTTTTATATTTTATTAATTAGGATGAAAAAATATTAAATTTCTTCCTATACCGTTAATTTTGTATTTTATCTTGAGTGTAAAATGTATCCTGCAAACAATTTGCTGTTCTTTTACTGTAGATTTAAGATTAAAACATCAAACTGTCAGTACTGCTGTTATTAATATTTTCAATATTTAATTAGAAGATACAACCTTTAGTATGCAGTATATTGTTTAACCCTTTAGCTTTTAAAATATTTAAATGAATAATTTGTAAAATTGATTCATATTTTTAATCATGGTGCAAATTCTATTACATTTATGTCTAGGTATTCCATATGTGACAGACTGCGTTGTGGGGGAGCTGGAAAAACTGGGACAAAAATACCGAATAGCTCTGAGGATTATTCGAGATCCACGGTTTGAACGGATTCACTGCATGCACAAAGGCACATATGCTGATGACTGTATTGTGCAGCGAGTTACACAGGTCTGAACTATTGAAGCTCCATCTTAATTATTTATAGGTTCTCTTTTGTATTGTTTTTGTTACAGGGAAAATTAAGATTTTGGGATTCATATTCCAGATCTTAATTCTTTTTTATTTTTTCAAGTTTAAGGATGTATCTGCTTACTTGGTTTGTATATTGATTTTCATTACAGTTTTGTTATTTGATACAACTTCATTACATAGGAAGAAAAGAGTATTTGGTAGAGTAACAGTCTTAATGATAGAAAGGAAGGACAAATTTATCAAAGTGGAGGGCAGAGTGGCACAGAAAAAAAAAAAAAAAAAAAAAAAACTCGCACACACCCAAATATTTTTGTGTAAATATTTTTGTGTCTGTACCAATGTGCCCTCTGCTATGGTAAGTTTGACCTGTCTTTCTTAATCTAAGTTGATAATTGAAAGAAACAGAAAATACTTGATCCTTAAGGGAATTTAGTTGAGCAAAAGTAATAAATTATTAAAATTTGTCAGTAGTCTATTTATTAATAAATTAAAATATTTTGATCGTTGTTAAGAAAATAAAACTGAGTGTGATTGATGAGTGGCCTTACATTTAGAGGATGGTGTTTCAAATCTCCGTCCATCCATCCAGATTTGGGTTTTTCATGGTTTCCCCCAAGTCACTCCAGGAGAATGGTGGGATAGTTCCTTCAAAAGGATATGGCCAATTGCCTTCCAATTTCTTGACCCCAGTCTCTAATATATATATATATATATATAAATCAATTTAATTAATAAATTTGAAAATTATTTGGTTTTGTCTATTTATCACATGACAAACTGTGACAAAAGCTGTCATAATAGTTTCAAATGTTATGTCACTTATAGTAAATAAATAAAGTTTTTTCTATTGCTATGGCTACTTTGCATGTATTTGAACTGTTATCATAGACCAATACTGGGGGAAATCCAATTCGGCAAAGTCCGATAATCGCTCAAAATATTAAACACTAAAGGAAAGGAGTGGTGAAGTCTACTTCAATTGAATGTTGAAGGTGTTTGAAGTGGTGAAATTTGTGTATTTTTGTGTTTTAAAAAGTGGTTTTAGGATATTCATTTTTGTCATTGAAGAATTGTGGTGGAGATTCATCAAATCATTGTAATGACTTTAACTGAAGTTTCATTTGTAAATTTTCCCACAGCAATTAACAGAAGTTACATTACATTATTGAAAATTTTGTCATGGAATCAGTTGTGAAATCTGATATGGACTTTGGGTTAATATTTCATTAATTTCTGTACTGGTGGGTTTAACTTTGGCACTGTAGATTTTTTTTTTTGTAAAGGTTCTGTCTGGTGCTACTGCTTATTTGGTACTCAGCAGTAGCTGGGGAAAAACAGTTTATTTATTCATTTGCACAAGGTCACTTTTATTATAATAAGTTATAGATACCTTAAATTATTAAACCAGTGTTTTTCAACCTGTGGGTCGAGACTCCCAGAGGAGTCACAGTTGCAAGCCAGGTAAAAATAAAAACAAGGGTTGTAGACCTTACACTACAATAAAAATACAGCATTTTCAGTGTTTATTTTTTAATAAATTGTCAAATCTTGGTAGTATTTTTTTTAGAAGCAAAGAGTTAAATCATTTTCTAATTAGAACCTATTTCTCTTACTACTTTTTCTGCTTATCTTTGAAGAGAACATTAGTTCACATAGTTGGGAAGTGGTGAATGGCAGTAATAATTCCCTCGCCATCTCTGTATGTTCTTCTTCTCTCTTCATGTAGAAGATAACAATTGTTTGCAAATTAAATTCCACTTTAATGTGCTGTCAGCTGCTAAATCTACAAGATTTTCTTTCATCTTCATTTATGCCAGTTGTCATCTTCAGAGTAGACATCTGGAAAGTAGTTTTTCTTCCAAACTATGAAAGCTCTGTATTGGTCCATTCCAATTTCTTCAAGAATCTTCTGATTTTTAAAGATGCTGACCACAGACGAAGTTTTTTTTTGTGGAATCCTTTGATTTTGTCCTTGGCCATCAGAATATTTTCTTCCCTCCTTGGATGCTCTTGTTTAAAACATTTAGGTGATCAAAAAGTTCAGTGAGAAATGCTAATTTTAATAGCCATGCAGGGTCACAAAAGTAATTCGCATATTCATATCTACCACCTTTTAAGAACATTATTAATTCAGCTTTGAGTTCCAGAGCTCATGTTAATACCTTTGATTTGGTTAGCCCTCTGTGTGATAAAGGAAATTTTGATGTAGTGAACCCATGTCTTTATAAATGATACTAAATTGTAGAGTTTGCAAGGCTTTTCCTTAAATATTGTTCACAAGTTTGACCATCTCTTTAAGCACATTATTTTGTAATGTGAGATGGCGTGAGTGGTTGCTATTATATTTATTGCTTAATAATTCATCCAAATTCTAATGATACTTGCAATGGAAAAAGAATATTATTTCTGTTAATTTAGATCTGTTCTGACATCAGGCAATTATTTTATTACGCAAGAATTAAAAAACTGCGATAGGGCTTCATTTAAACCTACACATAGGCACATAACATTAATATCACTTACCTCATGAAGCATTATATCTTTCACTATCCTTTAGGATGTTACTTTTGTTACAAGAAACACTAAACTAGCAATATTATTCTGAAAACGCACTATAATAGCAGGATGTGGGTCAGATTCTTTAGTCTACGAGTGTTAATTAAGACACAAACACTTGTGAATTATATTACGAACTATTTCATATAAAAGCCTATCGTACATTCTGTCCAATTTCCAACTAACTGATACTGAAGAGAAAATGACATCTTTGCATTAATAACTGAACTTTGAATGCTTCCTATACTCAGTAACCTCTTACACACACAACAACAAATAGGCCGAACTGTAACACACTTACACAAATAACCACTGATGCACGACGATTAATTCTTATTACTGGTGGCCACGTCTACCAACAAATACAACGGGAAGCTTAGTTACACCTGAAGCAGTTAGAACTTCTTGCAACATATTAATTATCCTGAAGGCAAACCATGTACTTTAGAAATAACTACGACAACGACTGAATGCTTTTAGAGACAAACAAACTAATTTGGTGACCAAACGAGGCTACCGCGTGCCTTACCTGTAACTTAGCGGATTACATCTTGACTGTCATAATGCTGGAAGTGACTGAGGGCAAGTATAGCGTGTACCAGGGTTTTGTTAACACACAGCCTCGCCTGCTGCTAGTGCATACTGCTGACGCTGGAGCGTCAACACGCCATCGTTATCTGAGCCCACATACGCTCCACTAGCCAGCTGTGAGCACCTCACTCGCAACGTACAATCACAAAATTCTACATACTGAATCTCAATAAAAATTAAATCCTGTTACCTATGTCCCCTTACAATTTAAATCAGAAGGTAAAACCTGGCTGCCAGCGATTGTCATTGAAGGAAGCAGTCTGTGCATGAAACGCTTATTTTAATTTTGCTACTAACATGATTTTAATTTTGCTACTAACATGCTTTTATTGCCATATATTGGTGATATATTTTGTCCAACCTATCTCAGAATTGTGAAAGCTTTCCAAAAACATGTTGTACCAACACTGGCTAATAGTGTTCATGGAAAGTGTTTTCAAAATAAAATATTTTGTGCTTCATTGCTCACAAATACTACAGATTGTGCACAAACTGAAACATCAGTAAATTCATCTAATTGCAATGCAAAATGTGGAGCCTTTAATTTTTCGACTAATTGTTCCCAAATGTCACTGGGAAAATCGTTTATTCTATGTTCAGAAGTATCATCAGAAAGTGGAATGCTTTTAAGCTTCTTTGCCTCCTGCTTGGAAAATAAGATTCTCAGCACAGTTATGCAGGTTCTCTTCATTAGCCTCTCAGTAAATACCTAATAATGCATTATTGTTGACACTGGATACCTAAATACAGATAAAAAAATATTTTTAAATCATAAAAAAATAAACAAATGATAACATATATTAACATAAGATGTATTATTGGCTGGTTAGTATCTAATCATCTATATTATTTCTAAAAAAAAAAATTGTCACAAGCCATTACCTCACTTCATAACTGATCAAAATAAACAAATGAGGTATCATCTTAAAGATCAATGTATCTGCTTTGGTCACAACATATTTCAAGAAACCAATATCTCTGAATTTGTCCCTTAAAAGGCAAAAGTAATAATTATGAATGTCGCACATATGAGACAGTTCAGAGCCAAGCCACTTGATAGCATCTGCACATATCAGAGAGATATCAATAAATTGTGTTTTTTTGTTTTGCTTTTTTTTAGGTTATTTCTATGTAGTTCCTATGTAAACAATTTATTCATGATATTTTCTCTTGAGCTATAATCACAGCAACACATATCACATAGATGTGGATATGCTGTATCTATTTTGTATGGATTAGTTATATTCCATTAAGATCAATGGCAGTTAGTCATAAATGTTTTGTTGCGTCCTGTAGAAGATCTTGTGCAACAGCGAGCTGAAAAGAATCAAACACAGAAACAAGCGGGGTTTCGATTTGTACAATTCGGGAACTCGGGATAGGAAAAGTCCTGGAGAAATGAATTGAAGATCACAAGAGGTTATGAAAAACAATCTTGTGACTCACGAAGCCAACAATCACCCTTTGAAAATATTCAGGAATTACGGGAGGTGCCTATAACAAGGGGCTCTGACTTAGCATTAACATTTCGACAACGTCTTCAATAGGCGTGTCGGTCCACCCGAAACGTCGGTGAAAGAAGTTCACCCACCACAGGCACTCCAAAAAAGACTGATAGGAAAATACCTCTCCGTCCGAATCAACTAATAGCAGTTCCCTCTGCCAAAGATCCATAAACTCTGAAAGAAGCTGAATAACTACAACGGCGACTACAGTAGCAGATGTACACGTTGTCTCTCCGCTGCGTTGTGTACTCGCTGGCTCACTCGTTGGCTATCGAAGACGTCCCCCTCTCCCGGAGGCGGCCTCTTTTTATAGCCGTGCGTGACGCACTCCGCTGCCCTGCGCGTGCCTTCCAGAAGCTTTCGTCAGCCCACGCGCCACGCAGCCCCTATCTGATGCAACCTTGTCCTCACACACGTTCACAGTTGGCTCTCTTTGCTACGCATTGCACAATCTTAACACTTGGGCGTTACTAACACTTAGGCGTTACCTTTATCCCTTCGTAACACCTTCCCCCCATATTTGAGAATTTTGCAATCTCCCTGAGAATGCAAAATTCTCACACTACCTGTCGGCTGTGTGAGTCTCCTTTTTATTACTTTCTCATCACAAATTACAATGGTTCACATTTTATTTCATTACTTATCCTCTAACTTGTCTTTTATTATTTTACCAAAATTTCCTTTACTTATAATACCCTGAAAGAGAAAATTTCAATTACAATACACCATTTTCTTTATAATAAGTATTTCTTCTACAACATATTATTTTTCTTAATCTTAAGAATCCTCTTTTTCAATGCCCTAATTATTTTCTTTTACATTACCTTATTTTCCTAATTTTGAGAATTTTTCTCTCAGTTTACTACTTTTTATTTCTTACAATATCTTTTTCTTCTAATACTTTCTTATAGTATGTTATTTTTGATAACTTTAAAAGTCTTTTTAACACTACCTTTTTCTCCTTAAAACTTTTCTTTAGTACTACACTCCCTTATAAAGTGAAGCCTATTTTTAAAATACATCATTCTTATAATTTTTACAAATTCTTTTCATGTAACAGAATATCTTCTTTCTTACATTACAATCTTATATTTCTACAAACATAATCACTGTAACCATATCAGTTCGTCTTAGCGCTTATCCGCTTTATAGTAAAACATTACTGGTGCACTTGGTTCATACTTAACACTCTTTTCCGGTGTTAGTATTCGCTCACTGAGCACCGCACCTTCTTCTTCAATCACATACCTATTCCTTACAGGACCAAAAGTAATTTGTTCACTTTCATCACTGTTCATTCCAGCAGGATGATACCTAACTATACCAGTGTCAGGGTACTGGTTTACAATTTTATTATTTACACATATTCTGGGGCAGCAGTCATCACCCATTGTTTTACGGAAGAATTTAAAACAATCCCTACAACATTTGCAATATCTACATATACAGCATACTACTATTATCATAACTATTCCTGCTCCAAAATAACTCCATATGGGTATCGAATCCAATGAAAACATATTGAACACAGTCCTTTGCTGATATGCTATTGCGTCTTCTAGCTCATCTAACTTATGTCCCGCGGCTTTAAGGTCATCTAACTGACGGACCACTGGTTCGATTGGCAAATAAAGAGGGATTTCGGTTATATTTTTCTTTTTCCTGTCTATTAGACAGCAATCTACCTCCATATTTAAGTTTGGGACTATATCATTAATCAGTGCCATCGATCTAATGATATGTTCCGATTGTAGTAGTACTTGTGCACCGTAACCTTTACATTTACTTAAAAATTTAAGTTTCCCTGTGCCATTAATTATCATATCGGTGGGTTTGTCCTCATTACACAATACAGTGAGTCCCTCGCCTTTTGGTGCTACAAATAACCACTCATTCCCTCGAATCTGTGTCCATACGCTTTCATTTAATACAATAAATTTTTTAATACAATCATCGGGGATTTTGACTATAGGTTGAATCATTCTAGCTTCGCAAACTTCATGATCATAGGTTGAAAGCAGCACAAAGGTTTGTTTACACACACTATGAATAGCCTCCAGCTTTTTGCACTCCAATTGATCACCATTTATTTTAACATATCGCCTTTTGGCGTCGTCCATTAACAAAAATTCTTTTTCCGGAGCTATATATGTAAACAACCGTTTCTGATGGCTTACCTCAACTGGTAGAGGCCACAACTTATAAATATTATAGGTTTCACTGTCCACTAGTGGAATATTCAGCACATAACTTAGAATATTTCCCGAGATGAAGACATCCAGATCGACCACCTTCAGTAACTGATACCCTCCGGCTTCGGTCAGTTTTATTGGCAATCTTTTATCTTTAATCTCGTCCTTTATTAGCCCTAGGTATTTAACAACTTGTTCTGGACTAACCAAATGAGGTTGAAGAATGCCTTTTTGTGCATTTACTATGGCAGTAATGATTACATCATATTCCTTCTCTAATTCACTGAAGATTGTTGTCAACTGTATTAACTGTTCATTCAACGTTACCCATATACCGAGTCTATTTATTCTCTTATCCGTACTAGTTTCATATTGATGTATGTGTTCATTTAGTTTGAGTATTCCGGATGTAATTACCCGTTCATTTCTCTCTATTGAATCGACAGTATGATTGAAACTAGTCAACGTTGCCCTTACAATAGTGACTTGCTCTTTTGACAACTTCAATAATTCTTTCTGTTCCTGCTCTAATAGTTTTACATTCTGCAACACTTGTATTTATTTCTCTAAGCCTTTGTTGACAATAATCTACTGCTTTCAACGCCGCATCATGCGTAGCTTCAAACTTATGTTTTAAATCATCTAAATTAAAATAGCTCACTACTTTCCAAGTGACCGTATACAAACTCACTGTTCCCTTATGATCGTAGTACAAACCTGGTGATGACCGAAACTTTGTTATTTCTAAATCCTGCTGTTCCATTGCCGATGTACCACCTATCATCAAGACGATCACTGCTATCATCCAAGCTGTTGCCATCTTTCCTGCAATTCAGAAGAATTCTTTTAGCCTATTTGCATGTACTTTTGTAAATTTATTTCTCTTTAATTGTATTACTACGTTTGGCCCGTTAGTTTCCACTACAGTATACGGACCTCTCCATTGGCTGTCCAGCTTTTTAGAAGGTCCTCGTCTCACACTTTCGTCATATAGCAACACCCTATCACCTGGTTTGAAAACTACCGGATTCTGTGTTTTATCATAATTTCCCTTACTTTTTACCTTTGCTTGCGCCGTTACTTCGCGCGCCTCCTGATGCATCGCCCTTAATCTTTCTCGCAGCTCAATTACGTAATCATCATAATTGTATATCACTTCTTCCGGTTTCTTTTGCAACACTCCCGGCATGTTACATACTCTACCAAAGAACAACTCATGCGGCGTATATCCTGTGGCACTATGCGGTGTTGTATTGAAAACAAATACTGCATACGGGATCCAGGTATCCCAATTGGTTTGCTCCCTATTTACGTAATGAAGAAGCATTTCCATTAGTGTACGGTGCGTTCGTTCCAAAGCCCCATTACTTTGTGGGTGATAACTAGTGGTGTGGATTTTCTCTATTCGTAATAATCTACACACTCGCTTCATTACGTCGCCCACAAGATTACTACCCAAATCGCTTAGCAAAATTGACGGTATACCAAATCTCAGAATTATTCTCTCCACTAACACTCTTGCTACCGTATTAGCATCTTGCTGTTCTATGGGTTCAGCCACTAAGAACTTCGTCAGAGCATCTTGAAATGTAAGTATATACTTATTTCCATTTTCTGTCTGTGGTAATGGACCTACGATATCTGTATCGCATCTTTCAAACACATGCTCAGGGGTCCTTGTAATTTCCATTGGCATTTTCGTTTTGATCTGGGTAATCTTATTCTTCTGACAACTTTCGCATTGGCGGATATACTTCTCAATATCGGCCTTCATTCCATCCCAACTACAGTATTTCTTAATTCTCGCATAGGTCCTACCTATGCCCTGATGCATACCTAGCGGGGATTCATGATATTGCTTTAGGATCTTCGTCTTCTCTTCCTGTGTAAGTCCTACCTCTTCTTCCTTATCAGCTGATACGCTATCAGCTGTCTCTTCATTATCATTTTCCTCCGCTTCCTTTACGGTTCTTATTCGCGAAAGAGCATCTGCTACTTGATTTCTCTTTCCACTCTTGTACATGATTTCGTAATCGTACTCTTCAAGCTTTAAGCGGAATTTCATTAATCTAGATGACGGATCAGATATACTATTGATCCAAGTCAACGGTTTATGGTCAGTACATACCATAAATTTCCTGCCAAATAGATATGGTCTAAATTGCTTTATCGCCCAACAAATGGCCAACATTTCCCGCTCTATCGTACTGTAATTTCTCTCTGCCTTATTCAAAGTTCTGGACACATACGCTACAGGCAAATCCTTGCCAATTTCGCCTTGACTTAACACAGCACCAATTGCGTCTTGACTTGCATCTGAGGTTACAATAAATCGTTTTGTTAAGTCAGGATACTGTAATATGGGAGGGTTCAACAATTTTTCCTTCAATTGTCGAAACGCCTCTTCCTGCTTTGTTCCCCACGTATAAGCGACTCCTTTCTTTAACAGCTCATACAATGGCTTAGCAATTTTACTGTAATTGCTTATGAATCGCCTATAGTACCCACTTAAGCCCAAGAATGCCTTCAACTGGGTAGTATTACTTGGTTGGGGATATCGTTCTACGGCTTCTACCTTTTTCTGATCGGGTTTCAACCCCTCCTCCGTAAGTACATGTCCCAAAAATGTAACCTCCTTGCGCAAAAACTCACACTTATCTACTTGTAGCTTGAGGTTATACTTTCGCAGTCTTTCAAAGACATCCTCTAGCCTTGCATTATGCTCCTCAAGCGTTGGCCCAAAAATTATGACGTCATCTAGGTAAATAAATACTTTCTCACCCTGTAGTCCTGTTAATACAGAATTCATCAATTTTTGGAAGGTATTCGGTGCCGTTTTTAATCCCATTGGCATTCTTTTGAATTCATAATGTCCATAGGGAGTGCTAAAAGCCGTCTTTCCTGATCTTTTTCGTCTATCAGCACCTGATAATACCCCTTAGCTAAGTCGAGGGTTGTGAAATACTTCGCTTTACCTAATCCATCTAGTATTTCATCGATCCTTGGTAACGGATACACATTATTTAGCGTCAGATCATTTAATCGCCTATAATCGATTACTACGCGCCACTTTTGCTTGCCACTTGCATCCATTTTCTTTGGAATAATTAATACAGGCGAATTCCACGCACTATCACTTGGTATTACAATATCATCTTCTAATAATTTTTTCTATTTCGGCTTGCAAAATTTCCTTATGTGCCTCGGGTATCCGCTAGGGCCTCAACCGAACTATTTTTCCTTCTGCCTCGGGAAGAAGTTTGATTTCATGCTTGACAGCATCAGTATAACCCAAGTGATCCCCTGGTAAATGAAATACATCGTTATACGCTGTGCATATGCCTAATAAAGCCTCCTTTTCCTCTTTGTTTAAATGTTCTACGCGGAGATTTTCTTTCAATTTACTTAATCGCGACTTTACCTCTGGTCGCTCCTTTCTAATCCGTCTTACATATGCTTTTTCAAATTCGGGCACTTCTTCAGCTGTTATAAGGGGATTCTTTATTTTAACTTTCTTTTCTGTAGTATTTAGCATGCTTGTGATACACATTCCATTACTTACTGATACTAGCGCTTCGGGCACATATATTCCTGGCTGTAACTCCTGCTTTGGGATGATCGCCTCCGATGCATTCCTTAGCGCAATTCGTACTTTTACTATCTTCTCCTCGCGAGGACCAATTACTATGTCATAATTTCGAGCTCTCCCGGCTCCCACACTTTGTCTACTACCGTGCCTATCTTCTTTCATCGCTACCTCAGTAGCTCTTATTTTTGTGGCTTTTACCACCTCCACATAAGTGCGCTCCTCCGAATGTACTCCAAGCACATTCGACTTATTTTTCCTTAATTTCGCAGTTCCGACTGCTATCGAATCGGTATCTACCGCATTCGAAACAATACTCCGTCTCTTCACGTCTCTTCACGGTGTTCACCTTTTCCGGAACAGCACCTGCTGCCTTCGGAAACTGTAAGTCACGTCGCACAATTCCGTTAGTGGACGGACAATCTCGCCTTTTCACGGGGCCTACCGTCTTCGAGTCAGCACCCTGTGCCCTCGGATACTTTCCGTCTTGTCCCACAGTTCCTTTAGTGGGTAGAAGAGCACCCTTTTGCGTCGTAACCCTTACGACATTTCTCGAGGCAGTGCCTACTGTCCTCGGGAAATTCCCGTTCCGTCTCGCAGGTCCGTTCGCAAGCGGGCATACTTCACCTGATGTCGCAATTCCTACGACACCCTTCTTACCGCTTCGTTGCACAAGTCCGTTTGTGAACGAGCGAACCTTACTTGATGCTGCAATCCCCACAACATCTTCCCTAACGCCACGCCTCACAGTTCCGTTAGTGGGCGAGCGACTTTCACCCGATGTCGCAATCTCTGCAACACCTACTTTATTTATCCTCCTATTGTCGGCGTTCCCTACCGACCTACACATACCTTCACGACGTTTCTCACGCCGATTTTCCCGCGCGGTCTCTAACTTAATTCGCCTCCCGCGAATTTTAATGGTCCTCGCTCCGTAATCTATTACAGCCTTATTCTGCGCTAGGAAATCCTTTCCTAACAGGCCCTCGCACGGCAGGTCTACGTCTGTGCCGATCACATGAAACTTTTGTTTTAAAACCAGATCCCCTGCAGCTCGCAATTCCATCATCACGGAAGCTTCTGTTTGCACTATGTTATTGCTGATCCCCTTAATGCTAATATTTTCTCCAGCATTTCTTTTCACATTTTTATTTATGCTATCTCTTTTTATTAAACTGATTTGAGCGCCACTGTCAATCAGCAGTTTCAACGGATTGCACCTTACATCCTCACTCTGCATCGTAACATACTCATTCTTATCGGTGCAGTCTACTTGATATACTTTGTGCGATATGGCGCAATGTGATCGCCCCATTGCGCCACTTAGCAGTTTACCGATTTTCGATCTTTTTCTTTTCCCGACCATACGTTTTCTCGGCAATCGCGCGCATAATGACCTTTTCTATTGCACCGAAAACAGATGATCTCACTTGTCCTCGTCACTCGTTTTTGGAACGGTGTGTTCTGCGCCGCGTGTTGAGTGCTACTTCTCGTTACTTGCCGCGCTTCCATAGTTCTAACGGCGTTTTCTTTTTCCATCTTATCCAATTTAGCAAGCACTGCATTTATCGCCTTTTTATCTAGCTCATCCTCTTAATCAATTATTCTTACACGCCTTTGCGCCCGACAATCCTTGGCTGTATGCCCGGATTTTTTGCAATTGAAACAAAATGGGAGGGTTTTTCCTTCTACCTTTGGATTCCTGAAAGGATATCGCGAAACCGGTTTTTCTTTCACTGAAGCTATCGCACTTTCTTCAGTCGCTGCAATTTCTACGGCTTCAGAAAGGGTTATGGTTTCTCCCCTAGCTCGCACAATAGTTTTTATCCGGTCATCATACAACCCTTGAATAAATACAGCCCTTCCTAGCTTTAAAACTAGAGCTATGCTTCCCATCAGCTCCTCTTCCGTCATTACATTTTTTATTGCTTCTCTGAATTGATGTTGGAGAGCATCTATACGCGAACCCCATTGCGCAATACTCTCCCACGACTCTTCCCTACTAGCAAACATTTTACATGCATAAAAATCAATAGTCCTCTTACAGCCATAATTTTCTAATAAGATTGCACGAACTGCCGGCCAAGTGGTAGTCAGATCTATGACAAGTAGTTTACTCCTAGGTGCCCCCACAATTTTAGCCTTCACAAACTTTAATAAAATTTCTTTTTGTTCCGGTATAATTAATTCGAATGCTGAATCTACGTTATCCAACCACTCATTTAATCTCGTCTTTTCTCCATCAAAAGAATCTGGGATCAATTTTATCACTTCATTCAAACTAATGTACTGCCTGTGGGTTGACGACTGCGCGCCCTGACTGCCTGACACTGCTTCGTTAGGCATGCTTACAATTTTGTTTTCTCACCTGCTGGAATCAACTGCTGTGTAGCGATGAGATGTGGTGTTGCTCCCGACGTTGCGTCGTTGCCGTGTTGTCGCGCGATGTCCGCTCGATTGCGAAGTTCTGCTGTGCTGGTATCGATCGGCCGCCGGCTGCTGACAACGGCTGCTACCTGTTGCTCCCCGCCGGTATTGATCCGCTGCTGGCGACGGCTGCTCAGCTGTTGCTCCCGGCCGGTATTGATCCGCTGCTGGCGACGGCTGCTCAGCTGTTTCTTGGCAGCGTTGCTTATAGATCGGCGTCCTGCGTGGTGTCGCGTGTCGCCCCTCGTAGTCGACCAATGGATTCTCTTCTCTTCTTCCAATGTCGACCAATTGCGCAATCTCTCAAGTCGGCTTCGCGCTCAAAGCCGTCAGTCTTTTCCCGACTTCGGGCTGAATACTCTCGAAAACCCTACTCCTATTCCTCAAATTTCGGCCTGTAATCCCTGCAACGTACTGACCTTTGGGCCAAAGTTGGCCAAAATTCTGTCAGTCGTCTCACTGGTTTTGTGGCTTTTCCGGCCAAACACTCGTGGTTTTTCCAGGCCTACCCCACATCTGACACCAGGAAAATATCTCTGTTGCGTCCTGTAGAAGATCTTGTGCAACAGCGAGCTGAAAAGAATCAAACACAGAAACAAGCGGGGTTTCGATTTGTACAATTCGGGAACTCGGGATAGGAAAAGTCCTGGAGAAATGAATTGAAGAACACAAGAGGTTATGAAAAACAATCTTGTGACTCACGAAGCCGACAATCTCCCTTTGAAAATATTCAGGAATTACGGGAGGTGCCTATTCCAAGGGGCTCTGACTTAGCATTAACATTTCGACAACGTCTTCAATAGTCGTATCGGTCCACCCGAAACGTCGGTGAAAGAGGTTCACCCACCACAGGCACTCCAAAAAAGACTGATAGGAAAATACCTCTCCGTCCGAATCAACTAATAGCAGTTCCCTCTGCCAAAGATCCATAAACTCTGAAAGAAGCTGAATAACTACAACGGCGACTACAGTAGCAGATGTACACGTTGTCTTCTCCGCTGCGTTGTTACTCGCTGGCTCACTCGTTGGCTATCGAAGACGTCCCCCTCTCCCGGAGGCGGCCTCTTTTTATAGCCGTGCGTGACGCACTCCACTGCCCTGCGCGTGCCTTCCAGAAGCTTACTCCCATATTTCGTCAGCCCACGCGCCACGCAGCCCTCTTTCTGATGCAACCTTGTCCTCACACACGTTCACAGTTGGCTCTCTTTGCTACGCATTGCACAATCTTAACACTTGGGCGTTACTAACACTTAGGCGTTACCTTTATCCCTTCGTAACAGTTTTACACTTCCAAATGTTTTTCCTAATTGTTCCATAATGTGTTGTAAGTATTTTGTTATGTACCTATTAAACTGAATAAATAAATAATTGCTTCAAATGAGGCGATTCTTCTTTCGTCCCATTACAAACCATCAACCTCACTCACTATTCATCATATTTTATTTGCGAAATTTCCATAAGGATCATTTAGTTTCATTATAAATACCACTTACGATAATATTTAAACAAAAACATATTATTTTTAGTGGGCAAATAATTGTGTAATCGTAAGTTTTCCCGGCAAATAATTACTACAGAATCATAGTACGATGGTCGTTCAATAAATAATACCCCATATATCTTTTTCTCAGAAACTATTTATTCAAAAGTATTAAAATTTGGTGACAATTTAGCTACATGTTTCTTCTACACTTTTCAACAGTCTCCATCAACATGTACGGTCTTATGCCAGTGTGAAACAAGTACCTGTATTCCCTGCCAGTACCAACTCTGGTCCCGTGCACGAAGCCATGTTTTCACCCCTTGAATTACGCTCTCATCATCATCATCGAAGTGTCTTTCATGCAAACCATCTTAAAGAGGCCCGAAGAGATGGAAGTCTGACGGTGTCAGAACTGGGCTGTATGGGGGATGGGGCAATGTTGTCCAACCCAATTTGGTGAGGTGTTCCCGGGTTCTGTGACTTGTGTGCGAGCTTGCATTATCAAGATTTCAGCCGGATTCTTGTCATGCCTAACGTGCCGGAAATGCTTCTTGAGCTTGTCCATGGTCTTCACCTATGATTCGGAATTAATGGTTGTCCCTCTTGGCATCACATCAACAAGAATGACCCCTTCACTGTCCCAACAAACTGTAACCATGACTTTTCCAGCAGAGGGAGGTGTCTTGAATTTTATCTTTCTTGGTAACTGAGGATGGTACCTTTCCATTGACTGTCTTTTGGTTTCTGGCTCAAAGTGGTGCACCCAGATTACATAACCCGTCACAATCCGGGACATAAAGCATCAAACCTCTCCAACAAATCAGATGAAATTTTTGTTTTTTGCATCCTGTGTTCTGCTGTGAGACTTCTTGGGGCCATTTTGCGCAAACTTTTGAATATTGAAGAGTCTCAATCATTGCGCGCGCGCACACACACACACTTCCACTGCTTACTGATAGCTGTGAGGCCAATTGTTGCACTGTGATGCGGCGGTCTGCACGAATAATGGCATCACCATGTCTGGAGTGGTGACACTGGCATATCTTGGAGTTGAGTTGTTGGACTTTCTGACGCCTTAACTCTCTTTGTCCACCTCCCGACAGTGCTCCTATCAACTACACAGTCTCCATACACTGCACTCAACTGTTTATGGATATTTACCATAGTTTCTTTCTCTGCAATCAAGAACTCAATCACTGCTCACTGTTTGTAACGGATCACTAACAGATGCCATTTTGAAAATTCAGTACAGCTCTGCCATCTGTTGGAATGATTCGAAACTTCGTCCACCTGGAGGAGAAACACTGAACTTGAAGTACCTAGAAGTACAACTTTCAGTTTTTGCTCATTGTCTAGAAAAAAATATGGGACATTACTTATTGAACGACCCTCGTAGTTTGCTGCTGGTTAAGGGTTTTCAGCTTTTGTTCGTAGAAATGCAATGTTTTGTCAGCTTCCTTGGGATGTTTATTTGAGCGTAAGCTTTCAAGATTTCATACTTTCTTTTGATAATACTTTGCCACAAACCACACTTTCAGGATTATTATTCATGACCCTAAAACCATATTTCAGGTAATTGTCATCATAAAAGTATTTTTTCGGTTTTGATTTTCTTCTGCAACTGCCACTTATAACAGACATGAAGGGCTGCACAGATCTTTTGTAAAACTTCTCCATTTTAAACTCAGCCACAGCAAAATCCATCCGTATGCTGGCATACTATACTGTTCCTCCCCCCCCCCCTTTTTTCACTCCCCTCGCACCGCCAATGCAAGTGTGCATGACTACTATGCACAGCATTTGATTTCTTGATCATTAGGTATCATCTCAATAGTAAGGAAATTAAATACATCATTTTTGAAATCACTGACATAGTTTTATCATG
Source organism: Vandiemenella viatica (assembly GCA_031002005.1). NCBI lineage: Eukaryota > Metazoa > Arthropoda > Insecta > Orthoptera > Morabidae > Vandiemenella > Vandiemenella viatica. The sequence continues at coordinate 122,048,818 of CM061919.1, forward strand.
TACTGGGGGGGGGGGGGGGAGCAATTTTTGTTTTTTTGCTTGTAAAAGTGTCGCATATTCAAAAAAGTTGAAAAACACTATTAAACAGTGTGTAAGTGTTTCTTTCTTCTTAAAATAATTTTAATTCAGTTCAATGTTTCTTACAATCTCTACTGCCAACACCAGCAGAACTGAACACAAATAGAATTGAAACTGAACTTCATTTTATGTTGCACAATTCTTAGTGCCACTTTCAGTAACTGATTTCTTATGACACAACCATCTACTCTAGCAACCAACACAAAACAAAATTTCAAGAGCATCCTTGGGAAACAGAATAATTATGTGATCATCACAAAATTTCTCAGTTGAAGGATAGTTGTTTACAATTGAGCTGCTACAGTTTTTGAAACTAATGGGACTATCTTATGTTTTCATGCAGTAACCAAAGCATCCTTTTAGGGATGCACTTCATCAAAACACAATACTTCTGGTAAGTAATATGAGTTTTATTGCCTATACTTACATTAAAGTGACCCTCACAAAGGACGGTCGACATTTTATTGATAATGATTTTGGATCTCTTCTAGTCAGTTTTAACCAAATGTTTTATCATTTTAATAACATCTAGCACTTGAATGATTTTCCAGATATCTGTACCCTTCTACTCTTGCAATTTCTACTACACATTAATGATAGGGCCAACACCTCATTTTTTTTAAAAAGGAAATTTACCAAAAACTGCATAAAATCACTTTGCATGCATGTGTTTACTGTAAGAGTAACATCCTAGCTAAAATATCATTGTGGCTAACTTTCTTGCGCCAGTTCAAGAAATTTAAATGTTTAATTCTGTTTTAGCTATTTAACGACTATATTTTAAGGAAACGCAATTAGCAGTGAATCATAAAGATTTAAAAATGCCTTTGTAAAAATATTTGAGTAGTTTATTGATTACATCATACTGCCTAGTGTTATTTTGTATCCAAAACTTTGTCATTTATATTTAATAGGATAAAATGAATTCCTTGTGAAAAGCTTATCCATCCACTTTTACTGAAGCATTTCAGATGTTAACATCTGTTAAAAGTAACTTCCTCTCTTCCTCAGCACAAGTGCTACATTGTAGCGACGTGTGATCGAGATCTGAAGAGGCGCATTAGGAAGATCCCTGGTGTACCAATCATGTATGTCTCTCAGCACAGGTTAGTAAACTTCTTTTTCTGAAGAAAATGTGCACAAATGTTAGAAATGCAGTGTTTATTCTTTTCTTTTTAATTTCTTAAACAAAGTGTGAATTATGGTTTGAAAAGGAAGAAATGCAAGTGCCATCAGGTAGCAATATAATTTACATGCATGTGAAACAAATTCAAGAAATACGTTTTTCAGGTATATGAAAGTGAAAGATAATTAACAGGTTGAACTTGCTAAGTTCTAGGCAACACTCAAAAAGTTAAGTTGCTGAGACAACACTGTTTAAAGTACAAACTTAAGATATGTGTGCCAAATTGTTTACAGTTATCAGTAAACAACTGCTATTAATAAGCATGTGAACTGCTAAAGCTGAATCGTCAAAATTAGAAATCTGTACTGTGATATGGTTTCCATGGTTGGAAAAGTGTTGTCACAGAATTTCACAAACAGGTGAATGAAACTTATGATGAAAATGTCATATTGAGACAAGTTGTAGGAAGTGATAATTTATATTTGAGAACAGACACACAGATATAACTGATGAATACTGTGCAGAAAGATTAAACATATCATCATACAGCATGAAGCTCGTTAGTAACTTGATTCAATCAAATTGGCAAGTTGTAAGGAACCAGACCGATACCGGGGTTGAGTATCGCCTAAGTGCCTTAACTTAAACTCTTGATAGCACCTCACTGTTCGATGAAAACTTACTGAGTCTATAAATTTGCTTTGACCATGTTGCCTGGATATTCAACTAGAAACGCTACAGGTCGCCACAATATTTGATGACCTCAAACATTGAAAAGGTTATTCAACAGCTACGGAAATAAAACAGTTCACTTTCCCAAAAATTCTTCAAGTTTATTTAAATGAAAAAGTTCAAAACAGCATTCTTACAGTTGATTAGGCAAATCGAACAATCGTTCCAAAAGTTTGCAGGTTGTGGAGAGAAGATAAGACCAACCGACCCCTAATGAAGATCACAAGTTCATGTTAAGAAATACAAGTGCCGCGCCCAAACCAAAGTTCCATGATGGCCGACCCGGTGGTACCAACCCAAAACCTGAGCTACCAACCTCAGCAACGCACACGCACCTAGCACGTCATGCCAGCACAGCTTCCAGACCCGAAAAGATGCCGTCATCCCCAAGTCCCGGGATATATAACCTCGCTGACGTCAGAGCCAAAACCCAGCTTTCTACTAACACCTAGAAAATTTAGGCCGGAAATATCTCAGTAACTAAACAATTATACGAAACTTTAAGTGTGACAGTGTTTATACTTTCTTAATAGTGAAATAATGGATATTTAGTGATTAACTTTAAGCATCTGGTTTAAAAGATCTTAGCGTAGGAGTGGACTATTTTCCTACCTTGGGGAATTACTATTGTTCGAGAAGCTTCTTTATTTCGTCATTTTTATAAAGCTACTATTTACACAAATAATATTATTATCACCGTGTTTTACTAAAATTCCTGAGTTTATTGGTGTAATTTTTGTTAAGATTGGTGCAGGGAAAGTTTAATTACAAAGTGTGTAAGATTCACTAAAAAATGTTATTTCAATTTTATTTAATAACTTTGTTTCTATTACTTTTATCCGAAATATAAAATTACCGAGAGATTCTCTGAATTAAATTACGTATTCTGAAAGTTGTCTCATCTCTGTATGTTCTTGTAAACAGCTGTAAATAATTTCGAAACTATGCACGTGCTTGCAATGAGAAATAAATTTTAAGATCTCTATAGAATCAGTTCTATTACGTGGAATTACTTGAAATTATTATATGTGATATTAGATTTTTGGTTCTTTCCGGAAATCTACTTTTTATTTCGGAAGTTCTCTAGGATTTTGAGATAAAAAAATGTTAAAAGTGAAGTGCATCTGACGAAGTATTAAAAATTGTTTTAAGTTATTTAAACGTTCAGAAACTACGAAATTTTAGTGAATTTATATTTTAATTGTATTATTACTTCACTAAAACTACTTTATTTTGTTCGAAAGTGTGTGAAAACAGTGAAATGCCAAATATTAGAAATCTCTTATGTGCTGAACTGGATTATTTTGGATTATCATCTTTAAGGTTAGTAAAAGGTGTTAATATTATTACAGAAAATTAATTTAGTTGGTTTATTAAATATTGAGTTACTTTCTTGCTCGTAAATCGGTTTAAAAGTGACAAAATACTTCCAAAGTAGAAGCTCATAATTCCAAAGTTGTATTATTAATGATTATTTAATTTTCGGTTGATTTAAACTTTATTTATTATTATACATAATTTATATCCGGCATTTAGCAACTACTAAAAGTCTTTACTGCATTCAAATTGGTTTAGAAACTGTGAAGTTAACTTATGGCAAAATTTATTATTTGAAACTGAACTTGAGTGATTTAACCTATTTCCTCCCAAACTAATGTTTTCTTTCTGTTATAGAAGGTTTACTTTAGGGCTTTTATTTACTTTTGAATACTTTTACAGTTCCTAAAAGGGTTTATTTAGTTTGTTTGGTTACTGTATCTTCATGCTATATAAAGCTTTACTCCCATAACCTATAAATGAAATGAAAACTATCTTTTCCTACAGAGTAAGCTTTCCCCCTAATACCTAAAGGTGAGAGGCTAGAATTTACTAAAATTCTAAGATGCTTACAAAGTGTGGCAATGATGATTGAACAATTCACCAAGAAAATTGGTATTTCCAAAGCAGTGCTTTATACGATGCGTGTTTTTTAAGTAAGGTCCGTTTGAACATAAGTACACAACGAAAGGTTGTTTCAAAAAAGCAAAATTGTTTTCAGAAAGTTCATACTTTACTCTATTTTTCAACATAGTTGCCAAGTTTGTTCAAACACTTATCATACCTCTTAAGCAATTTTAAAATACCCTCTTCTTAAAAACTTGCCGCCTGCTCCTATAACCAAGAGTTCACTGTCGTTTTCACGTCGTAGTCATCATTGTAACGGTTGCCACTGAGGTGTTGTTTGACGTGGAGGAACAGATGGTGGCACAAGATCAGGACTGTAGTGTGGGTGGTCTAAAACTTCCCAGCCAAAACTGTCCAACAAATCGCGGTTGTGACCTGCAGTGTGAGGTCTTGCATTGTCATGGAGAAGGACAATTCCCTTTGTCAGCATGCCGCGTCTTTTATTTTGAATCGCTCTGTGTAGCTTTCTCAGGGTTTGGCAGTATGCTTCTGCATTGATAGTGGTTCCTCGTTGCATGAAGTCGACCACCAAACACCATGCCTATCCCAAAACACTGACGCCATGATTTTGCACTGGGACAGAGTCTGTTTGGCCTTCACCTTTACAGGCGAGTGTGTGTGTCTCCATTCCATGCTCTTTTGCTTCGTTCGGGCGTGATATGCGAAACCCATGTTTCGTCTCCGGTTACGATCTGACTCAAGAGTGATAACGAGTCAAGAACTTCATCGCACACTCAAATCTTTGGTTTTTGTGGTCCCCTGTTAGGAGTTTCTGGACCCAACGGGAGCACAGTTTCCTAAACTTTAGGTGGTCAGAAACAATTTTGTGAAGCACTGATCGCGACACGTCAGGAAATTCGTTTGAAAGACATGTTATTGTGAAGCGCCTGTTCTCCCGAATCTTCACTTCAACTGAAGCCACCAAATCGTCTGTAATCGAAGAAGGGCGACCGCAGCGGTCCTGATCATGGACGTTGTCATGGCCATCTTTGAATTCTCGTACCTACTTACACACTTTGCTTTCACTCATAATAATATCACCGTACACTTCGCAAATCTGTCGATGAATTTCTGCAGCACACAGGTTTTTTGCTGACAAAAACAGTATCACTGAGCGAACCTCACACGAGGCGGGTGAGTTGATAGTTTTAAACATTTTGAAAGCACAGAACAGAATCGTACAGGTTAGCTTCAGAGCTGAAATTGAGCACAGTTGTTCCCAAGACATGCTGGTACACGACGCACGCGCTCGTTGCGGTATGCGCGCGAACTACTAGTGTTTACAACAAAACGGACCTTACTTAAAAAACACGCCTCATAAATCATTACTCAACATCTTGAGATTATACCAGGTGGGTGCCTCGGTTACTGAAAGATAAACACATGAATCACTGTTTTCAAGCATAAAACATATTTTTGCATCATTAAGAGAATGAAATAAAATCATTTTTCAGTAAAATAGTGACAAGATAAAGCCTAGTGTCACTTTTTTGTTTGGGTCTGTATAAATATCTTATCTTATCTTACTTAAATGCAGTCACAACCTCCGGTAATATGGAGGAAATACTCGACAATTAAAACTACATACTTTCATATAACAGGTTCAATGTCTACTGGAATGAAAGATTGAAGGTTTGTTTAAACCACAGAATTTGATGTTATTTTTGTTATCAACACAAGCTGTAAAATTATTTATAGTTTAATCAAACTATGTACTTTGAAAATTGAGATCTTGTATTGGAAAAATTGTTGTTTCAGACAAAGCAGTTCCTCTACATCATTGAATCAGTAGCTCATAACAGTGATGGCCAACCTTTTCAGCAGCCAGGCCAAATTTTAGAAATAGAATTTTCAACCATTCTGCATAAACTTCTTCCTTGGAAACAAAAATACTTTAATATTTTTATGAAGGAAAAGAAATGATTAAAAAACATATTTAATGAAGTATTAAAATATAATTGTTTTAATGCGTTGAAGTCAAAAGGAGTGGTTCTTAGTGTTGTAGTGTTTGATACCACTGTTGAAAAGTTTATAATGATCCAGCTCAGCGGGCCGCAAGCGGCTCGCAAGCTGTGGGTTGCCCATCCCTGGCATATAACAATGTTATACAGTTACAAAAACAAATGGAATAGTATTAAAGTGTGACCGTTAACTTTCCCTAAACTCAGTTTGCTTTCCTGACTCTAAAAACATTAATTTTGAAACATAGTATTGACGACTCACTGCATGTATACCAGTCAAAACTTGATTTGAACACTTAGTGATTGATGATTCACAAATAAATCAATGTCTCTAAACTTCATCTATTTCCTTCTCTCCATTAGTGCTAAATAATTCAGTCTCCATCCTTAAAGCTTAAGGCATACTCTCCTTCCTTATCGATGAAATTCTTACACTTCAGGTACTTTTTTTTCCGAACATTTCTCTAGCCAATCCTAGCCCTTCTTTGAAGTATGTTTCCTCTGCAGCAAGAAAACACTAGACGATTCAAGACTGTTTTCCTCCACATAACATAATTTAACTGTAGACAGTATGAATTCTATCTGAAAATCTTGAATTTATTTCCTATACTTTTACCAAATTAGTTGGAGGAGTGATAACGCACTTGCCTTGCATTAAGGAGGATGCGAGTTCACATTCCTGTCTAGCCATCCAGATATCAGATTTACGTCATTTTCCAAAATCACTCCAGGTAATTTTTCCTTCAAAAGGTAATGGCCAAATTCCTTCCCATACCTTGACTGCAGTCTTTTCCTTCCTCTAATGATCTTAATGTTGAAGAGATATAAAGCCATAATTAAATATAAAGCGTCTACTTTTCGAGTAATGATCATAACTGTGATCAACCTGTACATCCCTGAATGCCTATCCTATGCAAATGAACCATATCTCTGTATGTATACTGTGTCTTGTTTTGGAATTATTAAACATTAATAAACTTCTTTTGAAACTTACTGAAACTAACTCCACAATCTAAGTTAATTGAAACTAATCCCAATTATATTTTACCTAACTCTGAAACTTGCATGATATGATTTTATTCACCTCATAACAACTCAATATATTTTATGAAACTACAAGCTCAGGATATTAATTTTCTAACTGTCTCAGGATACTAGATTCATTGTTTCCCACAAGCATTAAAGAACAATTCATGTGAATAGAGATATATGTTGTCAGACCACCACATTTGACTGTAGTTTATGGTGTGGTCCATTTCATTTATATGTATTAATTCGTCAATGCTGAGACAACTTTTACACACTAATCTTAGCATCATAACAAACTCATTTATTTGTCAACAGTTGCCTCATTTGTTTATTAATTAGTGACTTGGGTTCTACTAATGAAGGACAATATTTCTCTCATTTAGTTCCTTCTATTTAAAATACAATCGCTTGTGTCACTGAGTTCATAATTAGGCAAGTTCACATACAGAGTTGAAAGCTCTTTCCAGTTGTGAGCTGCCAGGTACTGCCTGTTACAGTAACAGCATTTACTATATGATTAACACACTTTATCCACCCGCACTCTCTTGTAACACCGACTCTATTAACTGTCCTCCTTTCTTGGTTCAAACTAAGGGTCTCATCTTCTGAACCCTGATTGTGATGTACAGAATTCCCACTGAATATTCCACAATACCCTCAGATGATTTCCTCTGTTGATGAATTCTATTTACTTGCACAAATTTCACGAGCTGCTACATTTACAACAGAATGGTGTCCACTAGTGTTAATGCAGGTGTGGCATCATCGCACAACTTTCTGTCATACCCATTCTTATATCCCTAGTGTTGTTTGAACAATGTCACAGGTAGCCAGAATTCTTGCCATCACTCTCGACAGGCATCTCGTACACAAGACTTTTCACATGGCGCCACAAGAAGATATCAAATGGGGCAAGATTAGGTGAACGCGCTGGCCATGGAACTGGATCTCTTCCTATTTACTGTTACAATAAGCTAAGAAGTATGAGATCATGTTTATATTTTCATGCAGTAAACATATTAAAGCACGTGTGATGGAAGCTTTCATTTTCAAGCAGAAATATTAGCAGTCGTCATTATGGCAGAGGGGAGTAATTATTTATTTTTAAAATAATTTTAGGTGCTTTAATGAGTGTCTTGTTATAGAATTTATCACCTCATTTGAATGAAACTAGTTCAGCATTTATCACTGTCTATGAGGCCTAGACCACATTTAAAACTAATATTACACAGCATAATGTAAGTTATTAAGATTTATTTTTAACTTCCATTGCTTTCACTGGTGCAGTATTACCAAGGTCATTATTTCAGACGTATGTAAGTAGTTCCGACTCTATCAGCTGCTCAGACTTTGTAATATGGATCTGGTAATGAAAAAGAAAGAGGTAATAACCAGTGAAGACTTTGGGTCAAGTTTATATCGCAGTGCATGGTGTCACCAACAGTTAATATATTAATGCACTTGCGATTGAAGTTTAGATTTTTCTAGCGGCAATATTAGCAGGGTTTTTTGCTAGGTTGAAATGCAACCTGTACCAGAATGACAACTGAAACTTTTTGTTGTAACATAAGGCTTGAGGTACTGCATTGAACGTTATTTTATAACAATACTATTTAGTCATTTTTGAGCGGCTTGCACACTAGCAGTGATTATAAACGCTTATGTTTCTTTCTCAAAATGTGACTCCATCTCTCATTCACACTACCTGCAGTAAATACTCCAGTAGACAGGTCAATTTGCTGGTTTGTGAATACCTAGCCCCTCTAAACCACACCATGGGTACGTCCCCTGCCTTGTATCAAGCCCCAACCACTTGCTTCGATCCTATGACTGTGGTAACCTTCCCGATCATTGGATGTGAAACCCTTCATAACATCTGAAACAAATTGAATTCCATCCATTGTTATAGTTAATTACATAGTCCTCACCATCAAACAACGGAACATTAGGATGAATATTTCCAGCACACTGGTTACCCCCAAAACTCAGGCCATCCAAAGGAAATCTCACAGTTCTCATAATTCCAACAATTTCAGCTATTATCTACCATTAGAATTAGCAGTGTCTTTCTGGAAACCACCATCCCTTCAGAACAGGAGTATAAGCTGTTTCGATGTGTCCTATATCTCCCTCCCCCCTTCCCCCTCAGCCTGCGAATAATATACTATTCCCCTTTTCTCCTGGTATGGAAACCAGGCTTTTTTTTCCTTAAAAAAAAATAAGGAAAAAAGGGCTGTTATATCCTGTAATTGTGATTTTTGTTTAATCCCTTATACTGTTATGTTTTTTATTTTTCCATTTACCACAAATGAAGGCAGTGAGGCCAGAGTAACACAAACACATTTTAAAATATTTTGGGCAACCTTCCTTATGTAGAAGGCAAGATATATGGCAGGGGGAAAGATGTGTATGCATCCTGACCTACCACATGAATGAACAATAGATGAAACAAGAGGAAAGAGTGGGGACTGCTCTGGTGTTGGAGGGAGAAAGTTGACCAATTATAATTGTGGGACGTAATATTCTCAGTAAAGGCAAAATAATTTTCTTCACAAAAATATAATGTTTGTCTGTTATGAGAGAGAAAATTAAACAAGTAAATAAGTGAAATTAGAAAGATATAAAAGAATTATATATCTACTGAATTCCGAAGGGGTAGTAGTGTCTGAGAAAACTGACATCTCTAACTGTAAAACAGGTGTTAAGAATGTTGGAATTATGTGAGATGGCATGGATAGCCATTGGATGGTCTGGGGTGGCAGTATAAATTTTTTGTTTACCCTATCTTATTTTCATTGTTTAACAACACTTTCACTGTCATCATTATATAATTAGTTTTCTATTTTTTATTTTAAGTCTTTTTTCCCCACACTGTATAGTCCGCCCCTTCTTGATGTTGTTTTGTCACCTGTTACTATATTTATACAAAAAAAGTCTTTAAGTCCAGTACCAATCTTGGCCTCCACCCACTACCCCTAACCAGCAACCACCGTAGCTCATTTTTTGTAGACCATGGGCGGCCAACATGTGGACTGCTTGCATCCTGCTGTAGATCAGAACGTTTGATCACGCTTCAACAGTGATATCAACCCACTAAAACACTAAGTTAAGCTTATTTTAAATCAATAGCATCACTCACTTGGTCTTGAACAAATGGATAGTCGACTGTGGGTATGTGCAAGGATAATATAGGGATGCAGGATGGTGATGGGAAGTGTGATGCTAGCACCAGTTAGTCATCCAATGCCAATCAGTCTGTGGCTAATTCTCATAACAGACTGCTGAGTTTGTGATCGTCTTTGAATAAGCAGTTTCTTTTTCAAATAAATAGGAAAGTAATACTACTGTTGCAAATATGTGTTACTTGTTTAGCAAATTTTAAGCGAATAAGGAAGCAGTATAAGCAGAACAGACTGGAAGTGAATAAACTGAAACAATCTAGCACTAGAGAAAAATTTGCAGAAATGGTAGACTTAGGTCTAAGAAGTAACTCTGAAAGGAGCTCAACCGAAGATGAATGAAATGCATTAACCCTTTGACTGCTGTTGACGTCTATACACGCCATGCTGCCTGCGGGTCCCGAGTGCTGATGACGGGTATAGCCGCAGCCGCCGGATTTCCCCTGAGTGCTGATGACGAGATAAGCCGCACCCGCCTGCCGCTACCTGTGTGCTGATGACGAATATAGAAGCGCCGCTACCTGAGTCGTACAGCGGACTTCTCGCCACATTTCTCTATAGCCTTTCGCAGTTTTGGTCGCTAGCTTATTGTGCGAATGTTTGTCTGCTGAGAGCCTAGGCTTCGCTCTACAGTTCACTGTCCAACGAAAATTAAATCAGTGTTCTTTGTGTCCTGTATTTTGTAAAGAAAATTGAAAGACGTCGTGGGTGCATTGAGGAATAAATCATGGAGATTCTTACGATGAGCGATACTGAGGATGAACTACTTCATTTTGATGGATGTGATAGCTTTTCCACAAAATCGGAAAGCTGTAATCCTAAAACATACTCGTCAGGAGGGGTGACAATGCAGTCTCATGTTTCAAGTTAGTTGTTCTGAAGAATCAGAAAGTGATAGTGAAATGGCTACGAAGAAATTACGTCTTGGCGATAAATCTAACTAGAAAATCATTTTCGTCCAGTTAGTCACGCATTTGATGTTACACTATTGGGAAATGCGTGTCAAATAGGGAATGTGTCAAGTATTCTGTCAGTTTTCATGTTATTTCTTACAGAAGAACTGACGAAATATATAGCTGCTGAAAAGAATCGGTTTTGTATAACCACTATGAAGAATACTCCAGAATTAGAGCTTTCTCGAATATCAAAGTGGAAAGATACTGGATATGATGAAATGTATTGTTTCAGAGCTATTTGTCTTCTGATGCCTAGCGTGAAAAAAATTGAAAATTAGGCAATATTGGACCAGAGATGTTCTTCTAAATACTCCAATTTTTAGTGAACTTATGTCCAGATACCGCTTTTTGTTACTCTGGTGAGGTTTCGTGCGATTTCGCCGCAACCCCCCCCCCCCTCTATTTCACATCACGTAATTAATGGACAGACACTTCATAGCTTAGAAATGAAAAATCTGTTGAGTACTTATGTGGAATAAATTTCATCAAAGAAACAAAATTACGTATAATCGGGTAATTACAAAGCGCAGCAAACATTCAGTCAACATCGAGATATTTTTGGTGTCTACATCTACAAAGATATTCCGGAAACCAAATTTCGGTGTGTGGGGGAGGCTGCTTGAACAATTATCATTTTAAGGTCTCTTTCTATGGTATTCGTGAATAGCGCGAGGAAAAATCGGATGGCTTTAACTCTCTGTATGAGTTCGAATATCTCTAATTTTACAGTCGTGGTCTGAACGCGGTATGTAAGTGTGGAATAGAATATTTCTAGCATTTTTTTTTCGAATCAACAATAACACTCTAGTACAGTAAGGGACCTACAGAAACTGCCAAGAAAGAACTGTAAACTATTGACGTAAATTTAAGAATCACCACGCTTTCGACAAAAGCTGCAAAAATCGAGAGAGAAATGCAAGTAAGAAATAATTATTAGTTATGAAAAATAGGGTTAATGATTCAGTTTTATTCTGTAGTAATTTATTTGCAGAGAAACTATGTAGTGAGAGCATTTATTCTGTATCAGTCGTTAGAGGTCACAGTGCTTCGCCAGAAACATTCAGCACAGGGCGGGTGGAGCCGCTCGGACGGCTCCGTCCCCAGGGATAATCCCCAGGTAGCAGGCCACAGCGCGGCAGGTACACGATCAGCCGTCAGCAGTCAAAGGGTTAAAGACTGAAATAATGAAAGCTGGTAAAGAAACATTAGGCTTTAGGGAACAAGCTGCCTGAAAACCTTTGATCACAGAAGAAATTTTGGAGCTGATGGATCAGAGGAGAAGGTACAAAAATGCTCCGGATGAAGCAGGAAGAGAGCAATATAGGCAGTTTAGAAATCAAATAAATAAGAAATGCAAAATAGCAAAAGAAAAATGGCTACAGGAAAAGTGTGAAGAAGTAGAAAAGGAAATGGTCGTAGGTAAAGTAGATGTTGCATATAAAAACATCAAACAGAATTTTGGAGAAATGAAGAAAAGAGGTATGAACAATAAAACTGCCGAAGGGAAACCTCTTTTAAGCTCAGATGATAGAGCTGACCGATGGAAGGAATACATTGAGAAACTGTGTGATGGGGACGACTTGAACAATAGTGTAATGGAAAAGGAAGGCGTTGTCGACAGTGATGACTTAGGAGATCCTGTTTTGAGGACAGAATTTAATAAAGCTCTGAATGACTTGAAAGCAAATAAGGCAGTTGGTATTTATGAGATCCCTGCAGAACTTCTTAAATCCCTAGGAGAGGAAGGAATCGAAAGATTATCCAAGCTGATATCAAAAAGTTATGAAACAGGAGAAATTCCAACTGATTTTAATAAAAATATCATCTTCACACTTCCAAAGAAAGCACAAGCCGACAAATGTGAGAATTATCGCACCATTAGTCCAACAACACATGCTTCGAAAAATAACTGACCAGAATAATATACAGAAGGATGGAAAGGGTAGTAGAAGAGATAGTAGGTGAAGATCAGTTTGGGTTTAGGAAAAATCGCAGTACAAGGGAAGCAATTCTGTCTTTAAGATTAATTCTTGAATGGCGGATCAAGAAAAACAAAGATACTTTTATGGCATTTGTTGATTTAGAAAAAGCTTTTGATAATGTTAGGTGGGACAAGATGTTAAAAATATTACAAAAGTCAGGTCTAAAGTATCGAGATAGAAGAATACTCTGTAAACTATATAAGAATCAAGTGGCTATAATAAAAGTAGAGAATCACGAGAGACATGCATCAGTTAAAAAGGGTGTGAGACAAGGTTGTAGTCTATCCCCATTAATATTCAACTTGTATGTAGAAGAAGCAATGAAGAAAGTCAAAGAAAAATTTCCATGTGGCACAAGTTTTCAGGGAGAAAAAATCAGTATGTTATGATTTGCTGATGACATTGTCTTGTTAGCAGAGAGGGCTGAGGATATTGAGAAGTTACTGAATGGCATGAAAAATACTGAAGGATGATTTTGGCCAATATAAATCAAAGCAAGGCAAAAGTGATGAAATGTAGCAGAAATGATACCAATACTAGTAGATTAAATATAAAAATAGGATCGGATGCAATAGGAGAAGTAATTGAATTCTGTTACTTGGGAAGTAAAATTACAACTGATGGCCGAAGCAGGAATGATGTTAAAAGCAGAATAGTACTAGCAAAAAGAGCCTTCATGAAAAAGAGAAACCTTTTAGTTTCAAATATTGATCTAGGAATGAGAAAGAACTTTTTAAAACTCTTTGTGTGGAGCACAGCACTTTATAGTAGCGAAACATGGACTTTAGGAATACCGGAAATAAAGAAAATTGAAGCGTTTGAAATGTGGTGCTACAGAAGAATGCTGAAAATTAAGTGGACAGCCAAAGTAAGAAATGAACGAGTTTTGGAAATGATGGGTGAGAAAAGAAGTTTGTGGAAGAAGCTTACAAAAAGAAGAGACAGGCTGGTAGGTCATATTTTGAGACATGCTGGATTGGTTAATTTGTTAGTGGAGGGAACAGTCGAAGGTAAGAACTGTAGAGGAAGACAGAGATTAGAATATATGAAGCAGATAATTGAGGACGTGGGCTGTAAGGGGTATGTAGAAATGAAGAAGTTAGCACAGGATAGGAAGGGATGGAGGATTGCATAAAACCAGTCAAAAGACTGACGACAGAAAAAAAAAAACTAAAAACAAATCTTACCAAATGAATTTTCGTTATTATTATTTTTTAGTTGCTTAAATTTTATTAGTAACTGCAAAATACAGATACATAACTTGTATTCCTTTCTCTTTCCAGTAAAATTAAAAAATTGCCGTCAACTATTATGGATGTTGTGTCAAAGAAGTAAAAAATTACAGATGAATTCATTACTTATTATAGATGAACATAAAAAAGAAATCACATGTGAAACACAGTATGTCAATGGTGAACCTTAGTCTATTGAGTTGCTGAGACACGTGGTGAGGAGGTCTGATGTAATCACAAGGACCTCCTTGCCACGTTACTCAGATATCCAAAAGCCATTAGTTATCTAACATTTCCAGGTGGTATATAAATTTCATGTGAATTACTTTTAAAAAAACACACACACACACTATAAGGGTTAAATAATTAATACGAACACTAAATTCCAATTGTTTTGAAATCTCTCTCAGATTAATTTTGTTGGTGATGTTCCAACACTTTCAACCATAATACACTTCCAGCATTATCGATTTAGTACTTTCTTTTCCCCTTTTACCACCACCACCTATGCAATGCCAACTCCTTGCAAGAAGCAGGTTAACCACTGAAATATTGCATTACTTATGTTTGTCCATTGTTCCCAGCCACTGTCATCTGAGTGTTGGATGTTATTTGCCTGTCTTTCTTTAGTTTCACTCCCTAAAGTATTTTCATACTCATTGTTATCAATGTAGCAGTTTCAATGTACAAAACCTAATAGGTGATCAGTTAAAGCTTCAGTCTGGATTTAGGGAGGACGCTGGTTAGATCTCTGGTCCAGTCATCCAAATTTCCAGAAATCATTCCAGGTGAATGTCGTGATTCTTGCTTCATAATATGCCTGTTCCTGTCCCCCATTCCTCTACCCTTCTGATGATCTTGCTATCAGCCAACAATGAAGCGCTAATTAAAGATCTAAAAATTGCCCCCCCCCCCCCCCCCCCGCATTGTTGTTAGACCTACCTTGTTCATGATTACACAGATTCAGGCTTAACTGAACGAGATGTACTACAGAACCAAAATCACATGAAACAATCGCAGCTTTCATAACATAAAGTTTGTTTAAATTTCTTTAAGCTTCTCAGCAGCAATTTAATTATAATGTATCATGGAATTGGTAAGTGAAAGTAATCTTAGCAGAAGCCTTTGCAGTTATGAAGAATTCTGATAATTAAGTGGTATGTTCAGACCTGCTTGTTAGCGGGAGAACCTGATTTCAAATCATGTTACGGTCAGTAATCGCTTTGTGTGAATGCTGGGATGTTGACTTAATGTAGGCAATGGTCAGTTTCATTTGGATCTTCCTTACTGATGGTCCCCTCCTCTCACCCAATGATCCTACTGCCAACATGCAGTAAAGTCTGCCCACAAAAAGCAACTTAGCAAAGATATTCACTTCAGGCTGTTTAAGCTGTTCCATCTCCATGGCTTCAGGTTTCTCCAAAAAATTTCCAGGTATTGTGTGGACACAAATTGTCCACACAATGGACAATTTGAGAGTTTGAAAATATAAAAGAACAGGTGTTTATTTCACAGCAAATAGTTAAAACAAATTTTTCTAAAAAATTATCATCACCTCTGCTAAAGGGATTTTTTTTTAAGGGGAAATTACATGTTCATCTGCTTTTGTCCAAATAAACAATTGTCTCCACTGATTCTATTGTTTTGAATATAGTTGACAGTTCACTGAGAATTAATTTACTATAAATAATAATAGTGAGGTTTCACTGTAACTTCAACCAGAACATTATATTAATACTCTATTTTATAATTTTAGGTATACAATAGAGAGGATGCCAGATGCCTATGGTGCACCGAAAGTGTAACATCGAGAAGAAAATATCACCAGCTGATAAAACATCCTTTTTTCATAAGCTATATTTTTGTACCTTGTTCATAAAAGATTATTTTTGTGTTTAGATTGCAGTAATCAAAATGTTTTAATCCTGTTAACAGTATAGTAGTTAACCAATCAAGCTGTTCATCATCATTCCTGTTGTAACTTAAATAAAATTCTTCTTGTGTTTTGGCCTTTATGTTTGCACTTTTCTCTTATGTATAGTTATAATTTTTTAAATAATATCAGCTTTACAAACATTACAATTTGAATATTGAAGCAATAGCTTTTATGTGAAAGTTTGTCTCCAGTACAACAACGTATCAACCATTTGGTTTGCTTCAGCACTACAGTTTGTGAAATTGGAACAAACAGACAGAATGGTCTGAATTACTTCAAAATCGAATGCGTGTAGAATAGTGGAACCATAATAAGTTAAGATTTCAACTAGGCTTGGCAGTGCTTTCTTTAATGTGATAAAGCATTACATTGGTATGCCATGTTCAGTTAATACAGAGCTTTCAAACTAAGTGGAGACTCGAAAGCAAGTGCCAATATGCCTCGTGGATGAGAAAGGGTGCATTATCGACATGTGAGTGAGTTAGAACATGGTAGAATGATTAGAATGATTGGTCTCCATGAAAGGAGTTTCTCATACTGTGACATTGTGGCTTGTACAAGCCACACTGCTGTGACAGTGATGGGTGTGTAGAACCAGTGAATAAAAAAGGGTGGTACACAGCAACTAGTTGGTACTTGATCATACAATGTTACCACAGCATGGGATGAACTCAGTCTTGGATGTATGGCCTTGCATGTGTATCATTGTCTGCTTCCATTGACCATTGCCTTGGACTAAACGGGGCACATTAGCATCGTCTCTGGCGTGTTGAGTGATAAAATGTACTGTTTTGGAATGAGCCCTGCTTTGACTTATCCTACAGAGACAGCTATGTTAGTGTTACATGCTACTGTAGTGAACACTGTTGGGCAGACTGCATTGTTCAGTGGCATAATGAGCAAATTCACAATTGGGATGGTTTGGAGTGCCATTATCTATAAACATATGACATCACCACCTAATTACTGAAGACAGTATGAAGAATTCTGATAATTGAGTGGTATGTTCAGACCTACATCAGGAGGCCTCTATAGTCCAAGGGACTGCCCTTCTGCAGGCAACTCCACATGCCATATTTCAGTGAGACAATTCCTAGCTACATGTGGTGAGGAATGTGTAAGCCTTCTTTGAAGTACAATTGGTACCACTGCTTTCCCGGACAGCACGTTTGCCTGACATGTCACCAATTGAACATGTCTGGGATGTGGGCAATTGGCAACTTGTTCGTTTTGCTCCTCCTGCAACCACCGCTGATGCTTTATGGACTCATCTACAAAATGCATGGCAGTGTTTTCTCCAGTAGCATATCCAGGCTCTCTTTGACTCCATGGCATTCTGTCTAGAGGCTCTGCTTACATCACATTATGGCTCCACACTGTACTGAATTCTCTCAGTCAAAGTGCATGTACTGTTGTGTAATACTGATCATGTGTATCTTGTCATGGCCCTAATATTTGGAATAAATTTTGTTGCAATCCCTTGTCTCCTTGATGTAGCAATTTTCACAAACAGTAGTCTATTTTTAATGAAATTAATACCTTGGATTTGCTGAATCAGTTATTTTAACCAAAAAGGTAGTCTGAATCTGCTCATTTTATTTAAAAAATTTTAATCATAAATAACAAGCAGGATGCCAGGTAAAGGAACAAATGTTCACTGTAAATAGTTTTTTAATGTGCAATTGCAACACTTTTCACTTCCACTGTGGTAATGAATGACATCTGACCTCAATCTCCAAGACCCTACCAATAAACCTGTTATTAGTGTTTGCTTTTTTTAAATTTGTATATTTCAGTTATTGCTTCCTTCTTTATCTGGTCTAATTTATTTTAATTTATACGTTTTATTTTTGTGTATACTGCAATCTGCAGTGATATTAGTTTTTCATAGTTTACATAACATTATTCACTGCCATCCCTGTCCCATCCTTCATGGTGAACACAGTCGAAGGTAAGTCTTAATGTGTACACACTTTCCTTGTCATAGTACATGAACAAGATTTTAAACCGAAATATTGTGAAATGGGTTTGTCTCCATTTTTGTGTTGTGTGCTTCCTTCCTGCATTCATGTGGGAAATGATGGATATACTTTCGCTATGATGGATATACTTTCGCTATCCATTGTTATTTATGTTTATACATGACAAAAAAAATGATAGGCACAATGCTGTTAGGCATGTTAGGAAAAGTAAATTCAGCTCCTATCAAAGATGAAGGCTGGAGGGCAACAATGAACACTAAAGTATCCTCTTTAGTTGTAGTAGAATAGGTAGCAGTACACCAGGTTGCATGCTACAAGTTTTAAAGTGAGGTCTATTGCATGGGAAGGTTCTGTGTGGCAGTTTGCGATTATTGTTAGCAATGAATGGCCAGATATTGGAGAATGTAAATCGGAGGATCTTCTCCATTTAAGTAGAGATTAGTAGAGTAAAAAATTAGAAATAGACTGCGGAAATTATAAAGGAACTTAGAAACCTAAAATAGTGGGCAATCTTAACACAACATCTAGCTGGGTAGACAGACAGACATATGGTTGGGCGTGAGCCCATATAGTTATTAAAGTGCCAGAGCATTGTAGCTCTCTAACTAATGACGGAATAGGTGGTTTTGGCTGGTTATTTTATGGAAATCTTGGTGTTATTTCTTTTAGTATCATGTCAAATCCTATAATTTCTGGTAAGTGTTATAACTGGTTGGTTATATTGTTGTTGATGTTCATCTTGTCCTAAGTCTTGGACTATTTGATGGGGCGAATAATGTGCTTGCTGAAAGAATTTTGTCGATTTGTCCTTAATGTAATCTCTGAGCCTTTGTATACCTAAGTTGTAGTGGATTTGTGTGTTCGGCATGTACCGCGGGATGTTGGTAATAATTCTCAGATATTTATGTTGTATGACCTACAGTTTTTTAATTTGGTAGTTTGAAGCCATGCTGAAGAGTTCTGAGGCATATAGCAAGGTTGACCTAATTATTGCGGTGTAGATTTTTAATTTAGTCTTGACACTAAGTTTATTCCCCTTGAGGTGGGGGTGTAATTTAAAGAGTCGAGTCGAACCTATATTACAAGCTTTTTTGTGTATTTAATCGAGGTTAGTTTTTTGTCAATTTCTAGTCTGAGATATTTAACAGATTCACACCAGGGGAGGTCCATGCCATCGAGCTTGATTTGGTGACTGGGTCCCATCCTTCTGGTGGTGAATAAGATAGCCTGACGTTTGCCGGAGTTAATTTTGATTTTCCAAAGGTTGCGCCATTGAGTAATTCTCTCAATGTGCTGTGTCAGTTTGTTGACAATGTAATTTAGGGTGTGACTCGACCTGTATACCACGGTATCGTCTGCAAATAGCCCTACTTCTCCGCCTTGTTGGTGAGGTAGATCATTTGTATATATGCTTTACTGTGTTGGAGCCATGACCAATCCTTGTGGTACACCTGCTTCGGTTAATTTTAACTGACTTTCTTGTCCATCCACCACAACAAAGGATTTTCTGTCTCAAAGAAAGCTGTTTATTATTTTTAATAAGTATCCAGGGCAGCCATATGAGTGTAGTTTATATTTTAATCTATTATACCAAACCTTGTCAAAAGCTTTTTCAATGCCCAGCATAATAGCGCCTGTATTATGCCTGATAGATCGCGCCTTGCAGATATGTTCGACCAGTCGGGTAGATTGGTTGATTGTACTGTGCTGAGCACGGAAACCAAATTGTTGTGGGATGATGATTTTATTATCGTCGAGGAATTTTTGGAAAGTGGCTCTAGGACTTTTCCAAGGAGGTTGAGAAGTGAGATGGGTCTGTAATTTTGGGGAAGGAGATGGCTTTTGTTTTATTTAAGTAGGGTGATTTTTAAGTATGTGGCTTTTACATCATCTGGGCCTGGGGAATTTTTGTTACCAAGTCTCCTGATGATCGAACTCAAGAATCAGATCCACAGGACAGAAAGATCTACGTAAATTTTTTCCGCAAAATGTGGGGCACATTTCTAGCTACTCTTTCTTCGTGGATTTTACTATCCTCGTCATCGATGACATGTGTCTGCTTTTACTATTTTCCAGAGGAGGTCGGGATGTTGCTCCGTTCGACTGAGAGTCTTCCCAACAAACTGTGCGGTGTTGCAGGTGCCATTTGATTTGGTTTGGTAGTCTATTTGTGGCTCTTCTGTCTGCTGGGTCTCTATATTATTACTGTCAGAATTTCCTATAGAGTTTCTTCAAATCTATTAACTGTGAAATATGGGGTGGGAGGTCTTTTCTGCCTGGGACATGAGTTATTTTCACTGTAGTTTTCTTCGTGCATTCTTTAATAATGTTCACCAACTGGTCTATATGTCTCTCTACTTGTCTCTTAGTTTCCAGTTCAGGCTGCCCTATCATGTGGTGGTTTACTAAATCTTGTTTCTTTTGCCAATTAGTGATTAGAGAGAAATTCTTACTTTCTGTTCTGCACGCGGCTGCATCAATACCACTGGATTGTGGTCAGAATCGAGGTCATTAAAAACAGTGGGTGCAACAGACCAGATGATGTTTTTGAACGTGTTCAAGATATCAGGCCTGAGTCTGGAGTCCCTGTGATAGTGTGAGGGTTCGTCAGGTGCCACTACAGTTACCTAGGGTTTCTCTGAAACAAATTTGTGGAGGGCACTGCCATTTGGGTTGGCAGCGCGGCAGCCCTAAATCAGTGATTTGGTGTTAAGGTCATCCCTGACGATTATTCTGCCGGCTGTGGTCAGTGCTGCCAGGTCGGGCTCTGGTATTTTACGACCTGGCGGATGTTACACTGCTATAAACCTGATTGCCTGCCCACTTATTCCGACCTCAACAGCCGTGGATTCTACACGCTCGAACACAGGTAAATCAATTGGTCTGTGTGCAAGGCGATTTCATATTGGTATTGCCATCCCACCCCCTGGATTATTCTGCCTGTCGGTCCTGTACAGCATATAGATTGTGTGATTTGCTGTCAAGTGAGTTTCTGTTAGCAATGCTATATCTATTTTATGCTTTTCGATAAAGTTCTCTAGGGTTGCTATTTGATGGTAAATGCCATCGGCATTCCAATTCAAAGTTTTGGGATTTATTTTTCGCCATCGAAGAATTCTACAAGGGCGTTAAACATAACTTCGAGTTTTGACTCAGTCTCTGGTGCTTTTTTTGAAATCCTGGAACTTAGTTTTTATTATTGTGAAGAATTTTTTGATTCCAAATGATTTACAGAGATCAAGTACTTCCTTGAAGTCTGCGAGCGGGGAAGAAGAAGATGGTTTCTGTGAGGAAGTGTTTGATTGTTCACTTCCTGCAGGTGGGTTAGAAGAGTTTGGTGGAATCTGCGAGAAAGTGTTTGAAGTCGCATTTCCTGCAGGTGGGCCAGAATTGTTTGTGTAAGTATGACATTGAACAGGTCCAGTGGGTGCCCTATATGCTTCTACCCTCACCTTGAGACGGATAAGAAACTGTAGTTTATAAATATTGTATGCTTCAGGCATGCGGTTTAGGTGTACTAGATATAGCGGTAATCGCTTCCTAACTCCTACCTAGTTAACTGTCATCTGGACAACGTTGTGAATAGGAAATTTTTCCGCATGGAGAGCATCGGCTATTTCTCCTGCTGGTATGTCTGGAGGAAGGTCAAAAATTTTGGGGGGTCAGCATCAAAGTTATGATATTGGAAATTTTTCTTGTTCAGGGCTTGCAGGATCATTTTGAAGTCTACTAAGTTGGAAGCCAGATATTTAATACAATTTCCTCTATAGGCAGTGTGGAGATTTCCTGACAGACCCCTCTCAATTTCTTTCACGGATGTCATATATCCCTTGGCTGGGGCAGGTCCAGGATTTTGGTTTGGGAGGGGCTTGAGCGGATTTTGGTTGGGGGGAGGGGGCCTTGGTTTGAGTGGATTTTTGTTGGGGGGGGGGGTCTTGCCTTAAGTGGATTTTGGCTTTGGAGGAGGGGCCTTGAGTTGGGCAAAAGGTAGTATTTGTAGTCTCTTCGGGCCTCAAATCCATAGAGCTAAAAAAAAAAAAGGGGGGGGTCTCCCTATCCCCCTTCCCTGAATCCGGCCCTGTCCCTAGGTTTCATAACAGGAAATCGGAGGGATACGTGTCCCTTGAGTTTGAGGAACCACGGGCTCTGTAACTGATTCAGGGGCGGAAGCTAAGGTTGGTACCTATTGCTCACTGGAATGGTAGGCAAATCTTCCTGATCTGGAGATTGAGTTCTATCAAACTACCGAGATCTACACCGCTGTTATTGCTCGCTATGGCGTCCGAATTCCTAACGGGATTACACTCGCAGGTGGCAGAACTGATGTACCAGCTACTGGTGACATGCCTCGATCTGTGTGAATAGTTTAATTTTTGTTGTGAGTAGATGATTGTGTGGTTTAGTCTTTTGGCTGCGGATCCCCATTGCTGGGCCGCGGCGGACGGGAGTAAAGAAAGGTTTTCCTACTTTCAGTTTTGCGTCAATCGTCAAATAGACAACTATCTGACTTTAGCCTCAGCAAAAGTGGGCTTGTCTCTCCGCAGAGAGCGCCCTGGCTAGAAAATAGCCTAGCAAACCAGCCCTAAGTCCAGCTCTCTGAACTCCTAACCAGGCAATCTGTCTATCTGACAACTTTGCTTCGTAACGGCGAACACGATGATCTCGAAGAAGCGCGCGACAAGCGATGCTTGTCGACCGGCGGCACCCACTCTACTCAGAGTGAGGAGAACTAGCTGGGTAGTCAGACATGAGATGAAGATAAATACAAATCAGTGTCCGCTTATTAGGTACACACATAAAAAACTAATATGATTATAGGGAGGGAAAAGAATTGCTTGTTGAAGACTTGCAATGTAAAAACCTTGGAATAACATTGATAGCAAACTGGGCAGGACACATTGGCCAGTCTAAAAGAACGTTACATATTTAAAGTAATATCCTTTACGGTTTCCCCTTTTTAAGAACCACTTATATATTTTAGGAATAAAATATATCGGCCACTCACTTAGGAAGCTTCTGGTTTGTGGATTTACCAAAAAATAAAGCTTCTCACGGTTCTTGTTTACACTAGTTTACTTGCGCCTACCTGAAATAGCGTCAAGTAATTAATAAAATATAATTTGCTTTCTCTTCGGTCGTGGCCACTTCAGACCTTCTTACCGAATATGGTGGATGAGCGGTTTACGCTTTGGCCTCGCATTCGGGAGGACGCCGATTCTAATCCCTGTCGAGGCATCCAGATTTGGGTTTTTCCATGTTTTCCCCAAATCACTCCAGGCGAATGCTTCCGTCAAAAGGCCATGGCTGAATTCCTTGTCCCCGGCCCCATCCTGCCTCGACCTTGACGTCGACGATGCATAAAGCTAAGTAAAAAAAAAAAAAATCAAACCTTCTTCCGAAATTCACAAAAGATTAGAAGAAAATCTCAAAACTACTAAATGATAACAGATAGAGATAATTAATTTCCACTTAAGTTTCTAATGCACAGCTTTCCTTAAATTTTGTTAGACCCAATGACTGGTGTGGTGGACGGGCGATTTTTTTTCTCTTCGCACTGCCACTCCAGAGAGGAACATAAATTGTGGGTAAGATATTTCAGTCATGTGAGCAGTACTAGTTGTAATTGAAACTCTCAGTAAGGATATTCACATATGTACAATTTATTTACATTAGTTCTGTACAATAATGACACTACTAACTCCCCTTACTCATTCATACGCTTTATTCTGTTAGATGTCTTCCACATTACTGGTACTTCAATGGCTTTCTCCCATCTGTTATAACGATAGTCTTAGGCTGCAGGATGCCTCTACTGCAGACTGTGGTTCATCTCCAAGTCCATCCTCGCCACGCCACATCACTCCATAGCTGCCCAGTAGACTTTCCTTCTGCAACCGCCCAAACCAATGACGACCTCTCTCTCTCTCTCCTCGTGTACCTGAGTTTTGTTAGACTCCTCCCTCCATAGTACCAATAGTGGTAATTCCTTCACTACCATCTTCCTCCTATTGTCGTCCAGCTCAATTCTGCTTACTGTCTGACCTGCTTTGATGTCTGTATAATCACGTTCCATTGCCTCTAACTGTTTTGACTATCTATTGTAATTGCCCTGAATCCAGCTGTTGCTGTATGCAATCAACTGTTGCCCAGCTTTAGTAACTATAGCCCAAAATTCCGTGGCCAGCCGCTACACTGGTATATTATTTAAAGTACTATCAAACAAATTTCACCAGGTAATAAATTTAAAAACACAAACCAAAACACTGCGCGGCCACAAATAATGCCTCGAAATTTCTTGATACTGTTCACCTAGAAGAATCACGTCGGCTGTCAGGATTCTAGGTAAGCGTGCCATGATCATGGGCCTAGCTAGGTACGGGCAAGGCGAGAGAGCAGCTGCCCCTCCCCTCTAGCAGAACGCAGGTTTGCGCTCGATCGGAGTTCTGACGAATCGAAGAGTAAACAATGTTTAGCAACTTCCAAAAATTAATTCGGTTCACGCGATTTAGATCTGCTTGCTACTGCTGTCTGCGGGAAACAGACGTTAGCGAGGGCGAGGCGACACAACGCGCCACGCACTGTGCTGTTGGCTGCGTATCGTCTACGTGCGGTAGCCGCGCGAGCGATGTTCAAGCGCGCCAAAGCGGTTATTTGTTGCGCAAACCATTTCTGTTGACGAACGCGGCTGCCGCGCTAGGCAACGCAACTGTCCCGGCACTGTCTTTTCGTGAAGCCACGTTGGACATTTCGTGTGCACGAGTAGCTGCATCTTTTACTGTGATACTTGTATACTAGAAACTTCAACGATAAGTGATTAGGTGGATATGGAAATTGTATTTTCATAGAATACAGTATGGTGAGAAACTGATGGAAGACATAAGATATGAAGCCATTGAGAATACAATAAATTAATTGAGCGAGTAACACTCAATTTCGGGAGGAGATTTCAATTACTGAAAGATTTGAATTCAAGATTTATAACAATGGGAGACTCATGTACTAACCTGCAATACTTTTTTCGAGTGTAAAAACAATTATTTTCTTGAACAGTTCCAGATGTTTTTGACGCATTTTGCGAAACTAAAATAATGGGTAAAGATAAGGCAATAGCACACATTTTATACTAAATTTTTCATTGATATTCAATTTTCTGTTGCCATTCTTAACTAGAACTTACTCCTTACTTAGGAAAACTGTATTGAGTAAATCGTGTCATTTTCTATAGATTCGTTGATTGCACATTTGCCATAACACAAATTTTTTTTTTGGCACCTTACAATTGTCTTAAAACGTGACAGTTTTCGTTATCCATGGTAACAAACTGACGCTGTGCCACGTGAGCCAACTCGAACAAAGACATCTCCGTCTTAACTGCGCGCAATCCAAGTAGTGGGGGGGGGGGCTATAGCCGCGTGCTAAATACCGATAAACTGCAGGCTGACTCGTTTATACTGTGACATCGCTGGAGCGCCCGCTAATAACAATGGATATTTTTTTAAATATTTTATTGACTGTTGGCCGTACAGTCAAGATACATTATATTTAGTGCTATATACGAGGCGTATTCCAAAAGTAAGGTCCGGGGTACAAGATGTCACAGATGATAGGCCTGAATGACGTTTCCCACCTGCAGCGCCATCTACCAACTCCTGGTAAATATGCAGTATTGTTGGCGTGCCGCAGTAGCCGTATATCTATTGTTGAGAGCAGTTCGAAATGGCCGCGACAATCGTAGCTCCCGCCAGTTGTGAAGTGCGCGGTGTGATTAGATTTTTGTTGGCAAAAGGATCGTCAGCTGCGGACATCCATCGCGAATTGTGTGTAGTGTATGGACCAAACATAATGAGTGAGAAACAAGTTCGACACTGGTGTCGAGAATTTCAAAGTGGTCGCACAGATGTGCACGATCAATAGCGGAGTGGCAGGCCCAGTATTCGGACCGACGACATCGTCGAGCAAGTTAACCAAAAACTGCGAAGTGATCGGCGTTTGACGATTAGTGGTCTGGCTATGGAATTCCCAAATCTTGCTAGAACCACAATTTACAGGATTGTCACTGAAGAGCTTGGATATCGGAAGCTTTGTGCGCGGTGGGTGCCAAAACTGCTCACCGCTCAGCACAAAGAGCAACGAATGCATAGCACACGACAATTTTTGGAGCGCTATAGACAAGATGGAGACAGTTTGTTTTCCCAAATTGTTACGGGAGACGAGACGTGGATAGCGTACACCAACGCAGAATCAAAACAACAATCAACGCAGTGGCGCCATTCCGGTTCACCCAAACCAAAAAAGTGTAAGCAAACGCCGTACACGAATCGCAAAATGATGGCTTCCGTGTTTTGGGACGAAAAGGGCGTCCTTTTGATCGAATTCATGGACCGTGGGACAACCATTACAGCTGACGTGTACTGTGCAACGCTCACCAAACTGAGACGTGCCATCCAAAATCGACGCCGCGGGAAACTGTCGTCTGGCATCATCCTCCTGCACGACAACGCACGCCCGCATACCGCTTCCAAAACCAAAGAGAAGATTCAAGAGTTTCGTTGGGAAATCCTAGACCACCCTGCTTACAGTCCAGATCTTGCACCAAGCGACTATTTTCTCTTCCTGCATTTGAAACGGTAGCTTGGTGGACAACGATTTCAAACCGATGAAGAACTCAAGACGAGCGTTACCAATTGGTTCAGGTCCCAGGCGGCAGACTTTTATGCCGAGGGGTTAAAGAAACTGGTACAGCGTTACAGAAAGTGTATAGATATGAACGGCGATTATGTGGAAAAGTGAACTAGATATGTAGTTACATACTGACGTTAATAAAAACCTTGTATCCTGAACGATGTTTTTATTATGCTCAAACGGACCTTACTTTTGGAATACGCCTCGTATATACACACATGCGCCCACATTTACATATACGCATTACATACAGGGTGGTCCCGCATTCATGGTACAAACTTTAATGGTAGGTACAGGACATTAAAACAATGATTCATTGTATAGGAATGTATGGTTGCAAGTGACGCGGTGACACGGTGAGTCGCAAACAGGGGCGTCAGCACACTGATGTACGGACTTGCCAGAATGCCACGTTTGGGGCTCGATGGATTGAGCGTGGTGGACCAGTACCTTGGCCACCCCGATTTATCGAACATCGATTACTTTTTATGGGGACATATAAAACATCTGAGGGAGGAAGACCCGAAACACGAAATACAGTTACGGGCAACCCAATCAGATGTAACACCGGAATGTAGGAGGAGCGTAAAAGAATCTCGACAGTTAAAAGTTCTCTTAGTTAACTGTAGAAGCGTTTGTAACAAACAACCGGAACTTGATAGCATTATTTGTAGCACAGAGGCGGATATCGTTATCGGTACAGAAAGTTGGCTAAAACCGGAAATAAGTTCCGCCGAAATTTTTGAAGATAGCATGAATGTTTTTCGTAAAGACAGATTACATTCTCATGGAGGTGGGGTATTTATAGCTGTGAATAAATCTCTCCCATGTAATGAAATAGAAGTCGATACGATCTGTGAAATCATATGGATTAAACTCAAAGTTGCTGGGTCAAAACTCATCATAGGCGCCTTCTACCGTCCACCGGATTCCGACATAGCTATCGCCGAGGAGTTAAGAGATAATGTAAACAGTATAGCTAGCCGTTTTCAGGATCATGGTATGATTCTAGGAGGCGACTTCAATCTGCCTTATATTGACTGGCGTAATCACGTTCACATTACAGGTAGCAGGGATAAGGCAGCTTCTGAAGTAATTCTCGAATTGTTCTCAAATAATCATCTCGAGCAGCTAGTTAATGAACCTACGCGGTGTCATAACGGTAGCGAAAATATTTTAGATCTGCTGGTTACCAACAGGCCAGAATTATTCACCGAAATTTCAACGACCACAGGTATAAGCGATCACAAAGCGGTAATTGCAACTATCAGACTAATGACCAAGCGAAAAAGGAGAAAACGGCGGATTGTATACAAATTCAGTAAGGCCTCTAAGGAGTGTTTTAGAACCTACCTGAGGAATAATTACCATAACTTCAAGTCAAAAAATTACACCGTTGAAGAGATGTGGCATCGATTTATACGAATAGTCAGGGAAGGTATGGATATACATATACCGAAGAGGATAATAAATGGGGAGGATGATCCACCGTGGTACACATGCGAAGTCAAAAGATTACTCAAAAAACAAAGGAGAATACACGCACGCTCAAGAAGGAAGGGGTGTCGCAGTGATTTAGAAACCTTAGCTGAGTTAAGAGGACGTATTAAGAATGTAATGCGTGAGGCCTTCAACGATTTTCATTCCAACTCTCTCTCTAAGAGTCTCACAGAAAACCCAAAGAAATTCTGGTCGTATGTACGAAAAGTTAATTGTACTAATAGCAATATACCAGCACTAATTCGTGAAAGTTCAGAGGTTAATGAAAGCCACGATAAAGCTAACGTACTAAATACTGTATTCAAAAATTCATTTACTGATGAAAATAAGGATAGTGTTCCCGTTTTCCCACTCCGTGTCGAGTTGGTGATGGAATCATTACGGATAGATACTGCAGGTATCATAAAGCAATTAGAGCTCCTGAAGTGGGGGAAAGCACCGGGCCCAGATGGAATTCCAGTAAGAATATTTTCAGAATATGCGGCGGAAATCGGCCCATTTCTGTCTGATATATTCAGTAAATCATTAGAAGAGCGAAAAGTACCTTCAGACTGGAAAATCCGATTTTCAAGAAAGGTGATCGAAGTGATCCTGGAAATTATCGTCCAATATCTATAACATCTGTTTGTAGTAGAGTTATGGAGCATATTATATGCTCGAACATTATGAAATTTCTAGACGATAATAATTTGCTTACAACAAATCAACACGGATTTCGGAAGAAAAGATCATGTGAAACACAGCTGGCCCTATTTACACACGACGTAATGAAAGTTATCGATGCAGGTTCACAAGTAGATGCAATTTTTTTAGATTTTCAGATAGCCTTTGACTCTGTGCCACACAACCGCCTTTTAGCGAAGCTACGAGCGTGCGGTATATCGGATCAGCTTTGTGAATGGATAAAGGATTTTCTAACTGGTCGGTCGCAGTATGTCGTCGTTGAAGGAGAAAGTTCTTCTAGTCTAGATGTTACATCGGGGGTACCTCAAGGAAGTGTAATAGGACCACTTCTTTTTTTAATTTTTATAAACGATCTCGGAGACAAAGTGAAAAGCCTTTTTAGATTGTTTGCTGATGATGCGGTTATTTATAGGGAAATAAGGAATTTGGCCGATTGCTTAGAAATTCAGCGTGATCTGGATATTATTTTGGCATGGTGCGCTGAGTGGCAACTTACGCTAAATTGTAAAAAGTGCAAGACAATGAGCATAACTAACATCAAGAATCCAATTGTTCAGAAATACGAGTTAAACAATTCAGTTATTGATATGGTCGATTCTATGAAATATTTGGGAGTAACAGTACAAAGGAACATGAAATGGGACTTACACATTAATTCGTTGGTAGGTAGAGCTAATTCTAGGCTGCGATTCATAGGTCGAATATAGAAAAATTGTAATGAACAAACAAAGGAGATAGCGTACAAATCTCTTGTGCGTCCACATTTGGACTATTGTTGTGCCATTTGGGATCCGTTTCGTAAGGGGTTGATCGAAAGTATAGAGAAAGTACAGAGAAGAGTCGCTCGATTCGTGACCGCTTGCTAAAGTCCTTATGAATGCGTCACAGAACTGATTAGTAGACTAAGCTGGGAGTCTCTGGTAGATAGACGACGCACGTTTCGTTTAAACTTATTGGTAAACATGCGTACTCCCACTTTCACTCACGAGTGTAGTGAAATACTTCGTCCACCAACCTATTTGAGCCGGAATGACAGGATAGATAAGATTAGAGAAATAAGGTGCCGCAATGATTCTTATATGAATTCTTTTTTCCCTCGTACCATTAGGGATTGGAATGCACAACAAAGAGATTAGCTTTGGTGCTGAGCACCCTCTGCCACCCACAATTTTGTGAATTGCAGAGTATATATGTAGATGCAGATATGTAGATGTAGATCTTGTTTATGAGACTCCAGTTGACTCAGATGAGGATCTCGTTGCTCGCATATCTGTAGCTGCTGCAGGTGTGCGTGAAATACCAGGCATCTTTGAACATGTACGACAATCGCTCCACCTACGCTGTCAAGCATGCATCGCTACTGGTGGACGCAATTTTGAACACTTAATGTAAAAATTACACTTCTCAACAACGCTTTCAATAAAAGCTTTGTTTTTCCTTTCGGCTGTTATCTCCCCTGTTTACGCCACATCGCGTCACTTGCGACCATACATTCCTATACAATAAATCATTGTTACAATGTCCTGTACCTACCATGAAAGTTTGTACCATGAATTCGGGACCACCCTGTATACATACAAATCACTGTTCATTAAAACAAAACTATAACTGTTTGAATGATTGAGTAGTAGAATGGTTTCTACCCGGTTATATTTCTATGTGGTTTCTTGTAATGAAGTGAACCATCCTCTGGTATATTGCGATATTTTCTAGAGCAAGGAGGTGGCTTATATTAACTGGATAACTTATGTCCCAATGTTTTAGGTCATTCCATAAAGTGTCTGTTTCTTTATTGTAATTATTGCATCCGAAGAATAGGTGCTTTGTATCGGCCTCGGATTCCCCGTCGCACTGACAAAGTGGGGAGTTTGCTAAATTTATTTTGTACAAGTGGCTTCCAAATCTGCCGTGATTGAATTTTAATCTTGATATTATAGTCACAGCTTTTTTGGTGGCATATTTTTTTTGAAACCATAGTGTTGTCGGTATTTGCGGTTTTATGTGCCTGTAGTCTCTTACCGATCGTGGTGGTGTAACGGTTAGCGTTCTGGCCTCGCATTCGGGAGGACGCCGGTTCGAATCCCCGTCCGGGCATCCAGATTTGGGTTTTCCATGGTTTCCCAAATCACTCCAGGCAAATGCCGGGATGCTTCCTTCAAAAGACCATGGCCGAATTCCTTCCCATTCCTTGTCCCCATCCTTCCCCGTCTCTAAAGGCCTCGCTGTTAAGAGACATTAAGCAGTTAAAAAATGTAGTCTCTTCCCTTGTGTTGTTCACTGGATTGTCATACATCATTCCAGGCCTCGGTTGTTTTGTGACGAAATAATGATATTAAGTCGCTTCCTATCAGAAGTTCCGCTTGGTTTTCTGTTTGTGCAGCTAATTTTATAAGAAAATCCACTCTCTCCTTGCCAGGAAGCCCGACATGTGCCTTGACCCAGAGAAAGGAGGTCTTCATTCCTTGTTTATTTATGATGGTCAACAACTCAAATCTATACTATTATATATCTGTAAGCAAGCTGCGTGTATCTCTTTACTGGAACGGGTATCGCGCAATTAGTACCGCAGCAATTTGGATGTGGATTTCAAGTTTTTCGTGCTAATGGTGCCAGTCGAAATCTGGGAAAATAGCTAATGACTGATATGTACTGAATGAAACTGGAAATATTTAAATTCATTTCTAGATCGGTAATTATACTATAAGGATTACACTGTAGTTGAGATATTCACTCCTTGCAGAAAAACACAGTAAAATCACAATCTCCTTTTTTTAGAATCATGTTTCGTTTCTTGACTTCAGCTATTTATCTAATCTATTATCCGAAATTTAAACATTAATATTAACGGAATATCTGACTCAAATGTATCAAGTGTCATTAATACATAATTTACTGTAAGCGCAGTCGCTATGATTATTAACATCTTTGACAATTACAAATTTTTTTCTCTGGTACGACATGTTTTTAAATTTTCGCTGAATGCCGTACAATATTAACGAAAAACGCTAATATGTGATATGAATGCGGAAATCAGTTTTTTCTAGAAGAAAGGTGCCTACAAAAACATTAAAAGGTAACGATCCCTACTTCTTATGTGCAAATATTCTGTAATAATATCGCAAAAGAAACGTAAAAATTTTGACTGCTGTTCAAACCACACCCGGTAGAATAAACTGTTATACGTATTAAATAACCGTCATACCCCTAATTACGCCGCAATTTGATGATGCATTTTTATATAATTCTATGAGACGTTTCCAGACTTCGCTTAGTTCTGGAGAAATAGTACGTATCACATAGATGGTGTGGTTAGATCGAAATGTGACCTATATCAGAAGAAAAAATTCTGTGGCACCGCAATTTTACGATGTTTTCATAAGGCGAGACATTTCGGTTAGTTCTAGCCAGATCGTGTATCAAATTTTTTGGTAAAATGCGGCCAGGAGCATTCTTATGCAAGAATACGAGAAACGTTATCTCAAAGACGATGTGATTTGGATGATGTGTGACCTGTGTAGTATATTGAGAGAATTTAGTTATAATATATTCTGATTTTTGCTCGGGATAATTTTTCTCAAGCTGCAGCTATGTAATGTAATTCCAACCAACGAAGCAGAGCTCGAGGTTGGGCAAAGTCACTTCCCGTGGTAAGCAGTCCCCCTACCACGGTAACCCAGAAAGCCCTTAGCAAGGGATTTTAGACGAATAGGACTATGTCACATGACTTCCCCCCACCACGTTTCTACTCTGGAGAGGGCAGTCTGGAACAGCCTCCGGAGCAGTCGATTCGCCGATTCTCAGGATGGACCACGTCGCCATACGGCATGCAGATTTTATTAGGTAATGTCTAATGCAAGTTATATCCTCTGGCTGGCTTAGAAAGAATATTCCGATTGACAGGATTTTATTAGTAAGAGATGCCTTTTATGAGAGCTAGTTTATGCAGTATTTTTCAGTTATTTCAAGTGTATTTTTATGTCCCTATTTTTATTGAAGCTATTAAAGTCACTTTATTCTTTCAACTACATGTTTTCATTTGTATCGCTGATTCCTGCTCATTACTAGCTTTAAGTGTGGGCATAACGTAGTCACTCTTATCCTAGGGCCACATATCTTCGGAAACTAATCGGAGAGTGGTCGATCAGAGACGAATCCAAACTTTGGCCGTGGTGACTTGCCGCTCAGTTACTACACCTGGACAAGAAGTAATAAATATTTTCCTCGGCAGTTCTATCATTACCGTGGCGCCAAAATCTGATGATGAATTCTTAGCAAATCGATGAAATAAATCGAAAATAAAGAATAAAATTTTTTTGATATCTCGCTTGGTTTCCGAGATATAGCATGTTAAAAATCAGCCATAGGTATAGCTCCTTCTGCTTTTGATGTTTTTTCTTCTGGTCCAGGCCGTATTTCAACCTAACAATCACTAGGATGAAAATAAGACACCTATAGTGCATTTCCACCATGTTGATATAGTGTTTTGGTGAAAAAAAATTTTTTTTGGTCCAGGCCGGGTCTCACCCTACCTCATCACTTTTGAGATACAATATCTCGAGAACTAAGCGAGATATCAAAAAACTTTTTTCTTTATTTTCGATTTGTCTCATCGAGTTACGTAAGAATTCATCATCAAATTTGGTTATAGCGAAATATTTCTTCTGGTCCAGGCCGTATTTCAACCTAACTACGTAAATTTTGAGATACGATATCTCGAGAACCAAGCGAGATATCAAAAAAATTTATTCTTTATTTTAGATTTGTTTTGTCGAGTTCTATAAAAATCAATCATCATATTGTGGCGCCACAGTAATGATAGAATCCCCTTTTCCTCTGTGCCATGAATTTAGGGATATTTTGAATTAAGATATTTAGAAATCTAGGTTAGATATCGAAAGATTTTGTTCTTTACTTCGCTATTATGTTTGGCGTGAATAACATCATTGGTGATGGTTGTTCTATACTATTAATTCTGTGCA
Organism: Vandiemenella viatica; assembly: GCA_031002005.1. Classification (NCBI taxonomy): domain Eukaryota; kingdom Metazoa; phylum Arthropoda; class Insecta; order Orthoptera; family Morabidae; genus Vandiemenella; species Vandiemenella viatica. Next base: position 122,082,800 of record CM061919.1, read on the forward strand.
TCATTGTAAAATATCTGTCTCATCTGGTCTAGAATACGTTTACTTTTATATACACATTTTTTAGAGAAGCATGTATTCAAAATAGGTATGGCAAATTATAAAGCTATGGCAATTCCAATTACGCTCCTGGTCCAGGTAGCATATCAGCCTAACTACGAAATATTTGACCCAATATATCTCGAGAACCAAGCAAGATATCAAAAAATGTTATTCTTTACTTTCGATTTGTTTCGTCGAGTTCTATAAGAATCCATCATCATATTGTGGCACCAAGGTAATGATAGGACTACCAATTTCAAAATTATACTCTGGTAGACAGTTAACAGTTTGTCTATGGAACAATATGTTCGCTAAACGTTGTACATTAATAAGCCAATATTTCTTCTTTACATATCATTATGGTTAAGAAAATCGTTTTTTTGTTTGTTTTTTTTTGTGTTTGTGTTTTTCTCTCTCGAAGAAAGATGTATGAAAAACATCTACCATCAATATCAACAGGTAAAAATATATTTTCCCCATAATGACTTGTGCAGTACTTTCCATATTTCTAGGTACCGTACGTTACTCGATTAATATATATCTTGTGGCTATAAAGTGGAAATATTCGTCAGTACTATCGCCCAAGGGAACGTGTGTACAAATTTGGCTGCTGTTCAAACCACGGACAGTAAAATAAACTGTTATTTCTACTAAATAAGTCTCATAACCCAGATTCTGTAATGTTTATCGCCATACGTTCTTTGGGTTAATGACGACAGCAACATGGAACCTGAGAAACTAAAAATCAATTAAGCATCTTAAAACGTTATGCCACACCGCGCAAATAACAATAAAACTAAATCATCATGTGTTATGCTCTAACAAAGCGAGTCAATTGTCATTCTGGTCCAGGCTGCATTTCAACCTAACCACTAATTTGACTAATGATTATGTTCGTATATCATAGTTTTTGTCATGGAGGAAGGAATTATATGGAGGAGAAGTGACCTTAAATCGGTGAAGCAAGCACTAAACTCTCCCGCATGGTGGCAGCACCGGCAGCGACCATATGGCGCTTCCCAACAATTAAGGTGTTCACATTGTGGTAGATGCAGTAATTATTTCATTTAGTATTGTGTATAAGTGTTTAAAAATGCCAGCTTGTGTTGCGTACGGTTGCACAAATAGGCCAGACAGGAAAGAACCTGGAATATCATTTCATAAGTAAGTTGAATTGTAATTATCGTTGTTGAAGTGAGCGGTAGACACCGAAAACTTTGCAGCACGTCTATAAATATTTAGTCATAGCTCTCAATGGGATGACTTTGTTCTCAAATTTTTCTTGGTGTAGTGTAGAAAATCAGCAAACTTGCTATTTTGCACATAATAGACTAGCATTATTTTTTAACGAGTGTTTGAAATGAGATTTAATGGGGCGTGTTTTACTTCGCGATTCAGTGAATTTACTATTACGATTTGTTTCGTCACGTTGCTAATTATACTGACAATGGATGATGAAATTAACTGTTATGTGAGAAGCTGTGAGTTTTATTAATTTTTTTAATAGCTATTTCAGGCCATTGACTTAGGTTATTTTTAAAGCTTCATATAAGACTTGTTTCTGTTTGTAAATACGTCTATATCTATTTTTACCGATTTTGAAATCTTTCTCATCTATTTATGTCGAAACAGGTTCATGCAGAAATAAAAATGGGCTTCATAAATAAAGAAGTTATTGGCCTTTGAACAAAATCAATTTGAGGAATGTATTTCTAATTTAGTCTCTTTTTTTTTTGTACAACATTCTGCCCCCCCCCCCCCCCCCGTATCTAAATCTAACTGAGAGATATTTTTTTTACAATTGTCCTAATAAGTAGGGCTGTGAAATTAGACAACACATCTTGATAAAGAGAATGTTCATTAAGGTGACTGAATAAACATTTTATTTCTGGTACCAGCCTACAAAATGTCTGGGTTGCTCATCCCTAGAGTGGGTCCTCTTACTTTTTTTCTGGTCTAGGACACATTTCAGACTAACCACAAGTGGTAGTAATAAAACTGAAATATCCATTCTGCATGTCAACCATGTAATCATTGTGGCTTTGACAGAATTAATTTTTGGTCCAAATCTAAACCCCTCAATTTGGATGTTGTATATCCCCCAAACTAAGCAAGATATCGAAAACATTTATTCCTTATTATCGAGTTTTTTCGTCGTGTTACATAAGAATCCATCATTAAATTTGACTTTTGCGAAATTTTTCATCTGCATTTCAACTCAAGACACCTCACTTTTGAGACAGTATATCTCGAGAACTACGTGAAATATCGAAAAATTTTACTCTTTATTTTGTATTTGTCTCGTCTTTTTAAATAAAAATTCATCATAAAATTTGACTTTGAATAATTTTTTCTTCTGAATTTCAACCAAAACCATTTCACATTTGAGACAGAATATCTCGAAAACTAAGCAGGATATCAAAAACATTTATTCTTCATTTTTTATTTGTCTCATCGAGTTACATAATAATCCATCACCAGATTGTGGCGTCACGTTTATCCTAGAGTCCCCTTGAGGTGTTTGTACATATTCCCCGTGTTTGTTGGGAAGCGGTCAAGCCCCCACCACTCCGGCCATGCCCCCCCACTCCTCCGCCGGCCTGCTTCACTCCCATGCGTGGTAAAGGTCTCTTGCGTCGTCTCCATATTATTCCTTCCTCCATGGTTTTTGTCACATCCGCATTAATATATTCGCTGTATCGTGATCGATTCTTGAAACTTTGGAATTACTAACAGGCGGGTGAACTAACGACATTAGTAATTTGATGTCACTGAAAACGAATTATAATTTATGCTGGGCTTACTTTGAATCCTGAAATCCTGTCATTACAAAAAATGTATTTAGCGATGAATTAAGTGTATCTGCATCGCTTGATTTTGAAGCGGAAATATCAGTATGATTGTGGTTAGGTCGAAATGCAACCTGAACAAGAATGTTCTACGAACAACAAAAGGTATGAGGCATTCAATTACTGTTAATAATTAATAAGCTACTTTAATGATTGCAATGTTAGTGATGAAGTGTAATCACGAAAACAACCCAACCACTGTGCATGTCCATGTCTATATTTCCATGTGACAATGGCGACATATTTTTTTTCTGGTCCAGGCCGTATTTCAATGTAACCATTTCAATATGATGATAAAAAATGGCTAGAAGTTCAGGTGGATGCGTAGAAGTTATTAGCAAAAAATACATTTTATTACCTGTGGCATGAGAATGTACTATATATATATATGGCATACGAAAACTGGCCGGCAATTTTAGATTCGTTGGTGTAAATGCTATCGCAGACGGTACTTTCGTGTCGCCTTTACGTCTAAAGTAAGGTACATTTGTTTTTGCATTAATAGGCAGTTTCTATCCTCCGGAAAATTGTCTCAAATTTCTTATTGGACCATTAGACATAATGTTTTATGTAGCTTTAATTTCTAATTTTTCATATATTATTTTGTGTTAAAATGTAAGTATAATAAAAAAATTTGAACTATAGTAAGGAAAACTGAATCTCAGGTAGTAACTAAAAGGAAGAAAACTCTTTAAATGGAATCTATATTTTTTTTGTTTCTCCAAGTTAATATTTGGTACTAAAAGCTCAGAGTAATTCTATACACGCCAAGAACCGCGTGTGCGAAGCAACGGGTAAATGCAAGAATGTTATATAGAAGTGGAGTCCTCCCTGCATCTTTGTTTCCATCACCCAGCTTTTGAATTGCCGATCTGCAATCTGTAAGAATTACAGTATTCGGAACGCGCATCTCTAGCACGTATTCCAATGCTTCAAGTATCGCAAACAGTTCAGCTGTAAAGGAGGATGTTTCTGCTCGTAGATTAAACAGCCTTTCCACTCCGTTAGTGCTGTCAAAAATGGCACTCCCAACCTAACAATGGATATAAGGAAGTTTTTAAAAGTAATTAATTTGTATTTTCCATAAGCCTAACGACAGCTATTAATAGTATTACATACAGTACCTTCAAAAAGTATGACCTTTATTTAATAACTACATTTAGCTGCATTTGTTTGTATTTTATTTATTTTTATTGCCACCAAGCAATTGTGAAAAAATCGATAGTGTAAGAGCTAATTTGTGATAAAATATTCATTACTCTTGAATTTATAGGTGCCCAGATAAGAGTTGGGTTGGTCCAACGGTCAAGTTGTTTCACTCATTGTGTGGTCATATCTATATTGCTACATATGGTGTTACAGCCCACAGGCGCTGCTTCATATTAATTTCAGTCTTATTAATTAAGCACAATGGTGTTGGAGAGAGATGCTAAAACGATGTTGGGTACTTTGCAGAAAATTACATTTCTGTAGATGCTAAAGCCACTAATTTGAAACGAAAATTTAATTCGAATTAATTTGTTACGTGAACTTTTTGTCACTTTAAAAATATACATGAACACAGTAAAAACATGTTTCATCATATTATCATCAACCAGCTGCTAACGATGCTAAGAAATTCTCGTAAATAATACCTGTCGCTGTAATGATGAATACTGCTCCCCAGAAGGAAGTAGAAGACAATCGACAAATTGTATCATCGATAATACCTTCAACTATTTTCTGTGGTACGCCATACAAATGACTTGCCTTTAATAAGTAAAAGCAACATTAATATGTTCTTGAAGACCAGCTGAAACTAATAATTGATTCAAAGTGTTCTAGTTTTGAAACAGTATATTGGAAAAGTTATGAAAAATGTCATGTGTATCTTCCCACAGATTGAAAACTAAATCATTACCCTATGTGGTTTGGACATTAAAAGTGAAATTGTGCAGGGGCCCACAAAGAAGGTGTATGCTTATATTCTATTAACAGATGAGTCGTGTAACATAGCTGGGAATGAATATTTTTCCATAAAAATCAGTTTTTATGACGAAGATGAAAATACAATCCACAAAAAGTTTATCAGATTGAATGAAAAATTATAGCAACAAAAATTGACAGATATCGGTGATATCGGGTGATATCGGTGGGGTTTAAAAAATTTCTTAAAGTGTAATATCAAAAAGCCTTTTATTTTCATTGCGCAAGCAACAGACTTAGCCTGGTTGTAAATAATTTAAATCAAATTACAGAAATATGGAACATAATTAGCTACATAGTGTACATCATAAACGTTTGACGAGAAACCTTTTTACGGAGAAAGTTCGTGCAAATGTTTAGCTTTATATAAGACCCTGTGGTCTCAAAATTTTGCTATTTTAAAGGATTATTTTGAAGACATTGTCAATGGACTTTCGAATGTTTGTAAAGAAGGGAATGATGCGGCGAGGAAAGGTGTTTACCAGTTACAGTGCGCTACTACTAAATTAGAATTCATTATATGCGTTGGATTGTGTTACAATCAAAGACAATTGACATGTATACATGTACATGTATGGCTCATATTAATAGAGTAATGTCTGTCATAGATAATCATCGCAGCAACGCATCCACCAGAACTGCAGCTGCCATTTGAACCGATTTGAAAGACCGACGCTTTGTATCCGTCCAACAACGGCGTTCCAATCACCCTGCTGAGTGTATTTTCATACTCTCTGGAGCAGTGTTTTGGCATTATAGATTGCGCTTTTACTCCTTTTGTTTTAAATCTAACTCTAGTTATTTAGTAAATAATCAGTTATGGTAAGTATTCTGTTTTAAATCACATTACATGCCTTACAGCGAATCACGTCAGTTTGAAAAAATATCTATTTATCTAATAAGCACTGAAACTATCACTTTATTTGCAAAGAATTAAGTATATAGCCAGCAGCCGAGAAATCCTTTCTGCTTCCTCATTCGTTGGTTTGATTGAAATATCATAAATAAAAACTTTTTGAAAAACTTAACAACTTTCTGCGCTTTTTTGCGATCGTTATATCTCGGAATCATCTCAGTCAGGACCGGCGTTAAGAGGGGCAAAAGTACTCCGGGCCACCAAAGGGAGGCCTGCCGGTGTGGGCGCCTAACTAAATTTTAAAACCTGCACAAATAATTTTGAACATTTTTGTGTTAAAATTTTCTGAGTTTATCCAAAAACCAAAGTCTAAAGAAAAAATATTTTCGGATGGATGGGGGGGGAGAACTAAGATCGCTTACCCGGGGCCCGAGAATCCATGCGCCATCCGTTACCTCAATATGTGATGAACCAGTGTTACGGTCACGCTTTGTGTTTCAAATGTAGCGTCCAGTCTGTGGTCAACGTCCGTGTCGAAGTTATTTCTGTGCGTTGAATTTATTTCAGTAGTTTTTTTTTTTTTTTGGAGGTGGGAGGGGTATAAAACGACGACAACTGCCAATTGTGTGCTGTGTGAAAAGTATATTTGGAGGTATTAAGGCACAACATTTTCCATGACGCTTGTTCTGTCAGATCTTTTTCCGATAATGTCGGTTTCAACAGCAACACCAAAGCTTGTCAGTCGTCCTTTGACCAAACTGATGCAATGTTCCATGGTGTACGAACCGCGTATTCTAAGTAAGCTGATATTAAAATGTGTTTCTTTGCTATGTACATAAACGTTCAAATATAGGCTCTCTTTTTTGGGAGGGAGGGGGGTGGGAATGTCCACTCATCAAACACTCAACCAAAATCTTTGCATTGTTTCTTAAAATATTCAAACTGAACACTTATTTCAACTTTTATGGTATTTGAAAACTTTGTTATCATGGATCTTATAGAATTAGCAGAATTAGGAAATTGAAATCTACTTTTTGAAAAGAAATATCTCAAATACGATGAAGTACAGTTTATGACAAAATCATTTTATCACATTATTAATTCAATAGATTTTGAAATAGATGTCAATAGTTGTAACCTTCTTTTTGTATTGTTTCTATCTCCTCTACAGAAACAACTATAATTGTATATTTTTTGTATGTACGATCTGGGAGCTAGTTTTGCAATAGGACGACATAACTCAAATTACAGTAATGCACACAACAAAAACAAATTGAGTTTCTTATACAAATGTAAAAGTGAATCTATGTACTTATGACATAAACACACATTTGTTGCCGTGAGTCAAATGTCAACTTCAGGTTCAGGTAAACGGGGCGATATAACCGGTAGAGAACGAGTCGGACCGGAAAGTGATGACAGGAAGACTAGGTGACGAAGATTGTTAAAGTTTAAATGTGTCATTGGTTGATAAAAAAAAAAGAAATCACAAAGTTTCTGCTAATACAACAACTTACAATTTTTTGATTATGAAATCGAACTATAATATAAGCTATGGAAGGACAAGGGTATGGCGACAGAAAATCTTAGAGAACTAGACCTTATAAAAGAGTTAAATGAGGCGGAAATATCCTTTTCTCCGACAAAAAACGCAATTCTAATTTCCTTGATATTTTCCTTGTTATGCCCACGTCCTGACTGGGATGGCCGCTGAAGATTGTTGTCGCAGGTAGACAAGATGGTATCACCAATTTAGTGTGGGAAGCATACCACTGCACTTGGCTGATGCATGTGACATGCAAATGTTTTAGAGTTCACACCACGATCCCTTTGTGAGAGGTGGATACTAGGGATTGCAATCCAGCAAAGCTGGATCCCACAATCCCGCGGGATCCCGCATCATTAGACTGTCTGGCGGATCCCGCACAAAATTAAGCGGATCCGCAAAATCCGGCGGAAACGCGTGTCAGTCTGCGTGACTCGCTGCCCCACTCGGTCTCTATCGGATGTATTGTACTGTTTGCTGTACCCTTTGTCGGAGAAAAGATATTGAATAGTGTGTCGGGATGATCACAGCAGTTCCTTCCTACTTGTAAATTAGTCCCCTTTATAATTAGTTTTTACCACCTAATGTAAGGACGATCAGACTTCGTATATTAAATTAATCTCGGCCGCCACCATTAGCTGGCTAGGGTAAAAATCAATACTTATATAATGAAAAGTTTCTTCAAATAACTCCACTTGTATGCAGAACACAAACCAAAGATTTATTCACCGTTTTGAACTGCACAAATGTACCCGGCCACCAATGGAAAAAAGTAATTAAAGCACATACAATTAAAGTTACTTGTAGTGACTATATAATCCTCAGATGCAGGTTCTTCAGAGTGTAAAAACAATTCTTTCCATCACTTTCACAAAACCAGAGGAACGATACACACGACGTTCTCTGCACGACTCCACACACCCTCCCTCTCTCTGATCTCACTCATCAAACTGTCAGTCTCGCAAGTCACCGATACTCATAGCATTCGGTACTTGGCATAGAATAAATATAATAATTAAAATAAGTTAATTACTGAAAGGGGCAAGCCTACTGTATTGTGACAACCCCTTCCATGTCACGGTTCTAATGTGAAGCCGCAGGCAAGACATTTGAACCTGGGACATATTTTAGGTTAGTTTGTTAGTAGGTAGTTACACAAAAAAAATCCCTACTTGATACCAGAACACCGTGAATTATATTGCTATACAAGATTATTGGTGGCCGGTCCCTACCGAACAAAATTACAAACATATTCACAAAATTTCATTCACATACAATTAATATCTACCTGGAAAGAAAGTACAAATAATTTCGTGAGGTTCAAACGTCTGTTCCTCACTCAAACGCACATGAACATTAACATCATTACATCAGTAATAGTTTTTTTTTTTCTGTGGATAGTACATCACTCTCTATCCAGGATACATCTTTGTCAGTGAAACACCAGATTGTTATTACCAGAGCTTCCCACGATAAGGTAACTTTTCCTTTCTTCGGAGATGCTCAATTAAAAATGAGGTCAATGACCTGAAGGTTTGTCAACATAGCCTTCATCAATTGCATTTACACTTACTACCCCTTCCAAGAAAATCGAATTAAGACTACACCAAACACTAAAAGAACATATTTATAGTTCTGTTATTAACACACGACGACGTCTATCATTTCTACATATCCTTGAGGGGTTACTGGGTGTTCGGGGTAGGGACTACCCTTAAGCACTCCAGGGCACACCCTCCAAGCCTTAAGAAAGTGATACTGACTTGAGATATTAGTTACTTAATGTCACTCAAAACATTTGTTCCCTAACTCACTATCTATATCAAGTATGTTTGTGATTTGTCTTAAACAAAGAGAACATCTACCAATAAATATTAAACTAAACAACCCTACAAAGTACAAGGCATTTTTTTTTTTTTTTTTTTTTTTTAAATCAAAGTTCCTAGAAAACCATTATGTTGAAGAGACACTTCATACTTCAGCTTTTTGAAAATCACTGTACACAACATAAATCACTTAAAAATATAATTAAACTGTAGTACATAAGTAGTGTGAATCTCTTATGCTAAAAGAAGAATGGGTATATTTTAATTTAAATCTGTTGATGCCCTCATGAAATAAGTCCAGTTTTCCTTTGGACCAAAGTGAGATTATTTCCTTTTTCTTCACATGTACTCCTGGTTCTTCCCTCCTATCCTTCTTCTTCTTCCTACGTTTCCTTCCTCGCATTGTGGAATTACACTTTTCAAAAGTCTCAAGTGAACATTGGAGAATGAAATATTTCATTTTGTTAATTGAAAAACCTACAGTATGACCATATGGGCTAGTACCGAGGTACTGTTCAAAGTGTACAAATTCCTTGTACCCAATGGGAATCTCATTTGCCAATACTTTAGTACTGTGGTGAGTGAAAAAAACAAGGTCTTCCCCGAAAGGAAACATTAAATTATAAATTTGGTTCGCAAACTTAGTGACACAAGTTGGTTTGCGGCGTTTGAAAATTGCTCTGGGCATAGCCATCTTGCTCTCCTTCAGAGAAATTGTAGGAATATTACTTACATGAATATCTGTAACTGCACAAAGACTCTCTGAAATTGACCGAACACTAACCAATTCCATTTGAACACTAGTTTGGGATTCAATACACAAAGCATCATGGGAAACCGGAGTTGCTTCCTGGACCAAAACAATGTTATTATCCTTTTCTGGTACTCGGGGTCCCTCCTGTGACTCATTAAGAGGTTTCAAATTTCTCTCCTCCTTGAACTGATCTTCATTCCTCACGAAACAATCTTGTCGTAATTGCACTAACTCGCCCCTTAATTGCAAGAGTCTATCATCAAAATGAGTAGTGATTTGACAGCGAAGAGCTTCACTTTTTACTCCTATCTCAGCTTTAAGAGCACTGCTACTTTCAGCAATATCAGCTCTAAGAGCATTGATGTTTTCAGCAATGTCAGCTTGACCGACTTTAAGTTCTTGAAAGTTTTTTCTCATCTCTTCCATAAACTTCACCAACATTTCTGGTACGGGTACCTCATCACTCTGCTCTGCTACTCTTTCCATAGCAAATTCCTTGGTTTTCATATATAAAGTTCGAAACTAAACCAAACTTGAATAACGCTATTAGATCAATCCGTTACTCTAGCAATACCTATTCCCCAAACTTAGACAAAACGGTCAAAGATATATCTTTTCAGTTTCAAATCAACTCACAACAACGCCGTGATAACTCGTCAAATGAAACAAAACAACGCAGTATATATTCCACAACCAAAAACAAATTTGCCCCAAAGAGAAAAAAAAAAAAAAAAACAACGTAGACTGGCTCTTAAAACAGTTAATTTCACTTCTCCAATCTGCTGCTGTAAATAAAACACATGTAGATAATACAGTAATTATACTTTTATTTACTACTGCTGACTGTTGGTGTCGAACCACATATGCAGACTATACTGTCTCGTCGCTCAATGGTACTGCCACCTGAAAATGTCATGCACAGAAAAAGTTATACTTGTTAACGTAAAAGTTTTCGCGTCTTCCTCCCGCAATTAATGTCTTTGAAAAATGTAAATAATTGCAATCTATTTTATTTTATTTTTCCGGAAAGGAAAAAAAACTTCATTCGTAAGTAGAACTGAAATTTGAAATTTCTGTACAAAACAAAATCTTATGGGAAAGCGAAATAATATTTTCTTACTATTATGCTATAAATTTTCCGGAAGCTCCGGTAAATAACAATCGATGGTACAGATCTTTGAAACAAAATCACGTTAATCTGCTATACTTTTACTTCAAAATAATTATATTTAAAAATATTTCCCGGTTGTTTAATAGTATAATGTTGCCTGTTAGATGTCTTCTCAACTCCTGCCGCTATTTTCTGCAAAGTTTTCACTGCTCGTCTGATCCACGATTTGTTGTTCTGCTATCTGCGTTGCGTTATTCACAGGTACTGCATCGCTGTATCCACATGGAGGAAGGAAATATATGGAGGAGAAGTGACGTTAAATAGGTGAAGCAGGCTCTAAGCTCTCCCGCATGGCGGCAGCAGCGGTATTGCGCTTCCAAACATTGCGATGTTCCCAGTATATCCCGAAAACTAAGCAAGATATCGAAAAATTTTATTCTTTATTTTCGATTTGTCTCGTCGTGTTACATAAGAATCGATCATTAAATTTGACTTTTGAGAAATTTTTCTTCTCCATTTCAACCTCACTTTTGATACAGTATATCTCTAGAACTAGGTGAGATATCGAAAATTTTTATTCTTTATTTTTCATTTGCCTCGTCTTTTTAAATAAGAATCCATCATCGAATTTGACTTTGACCAATGTTTTCTTCTGAATTTCAACCAAAACCATTTCACATTTGGGACGGAATATCTCGAAAATTAAGCAGGATATCAAAAAATTTTATTCTTCATTTTTTATTTGTCATATCGAGTTACATAATAATCCATCACCAGATTGCGGCGTCACCTTTATCCTAGAGTCCCCTTGAGGTTTTTGTATATATTCCCCGTGTCTGTATGGAAGCGGCCATGCCCCCTCCACTCCGGCCATGCCCCCCCACTCCTCCTCACCCTGCTTCACTTCAATGCGTGGTGAAGGTCTCTTGCGTCGTCTCCATATATTTCCTTCCTCCATGCATCGCTGTATCCACTGCTGAAGTAATCGTCTCTGGTTATCTGTGTTGACTCTCTTGCGCTACCGTCTTTGCACAAGCTTGCTGTTCGCCGCGTAATTCTTCTCGCGCGTACCGTCTTTGGTAGAATCCGCTTCGCAATTCTTAACAGTTGTTCAACTGTTTAGTCTTATGCCACGCACTTAAAACTCTTTTTTGTGATTTAGACGGCCTTTATAATCACTTTAACCGTCTATTATTCTCACAAGTCCTGTATTTAGGTCGACATGTCGGAGAAAAGCTTGAAAATAGTGTGTCGGGATTGATCACAGCAGTTCCTTCCGACTTGTAAATTAGTCCCCTTTATAATTAGTTTTTTGACCACCTAATGTAAGGACGATCAGACTTCGTATATTAAATTAATCTCGGCCGCCACCATTAGCTGGCTAGGGTACAAATCAATACTTATATAATGAAAAGTTTCTTCAAATAACTCCACTTGTATGCAGAACACAAACCAAAGATTTATTCACCGTTTTGAACTGCACAAATGTACCCGGCCACCAATGGAAAAAAGTAATTAAAGCACATACAATTAAAGTTACTTGTAGTGACTATATAATCCTCAGATGCAGGTTCTTCAGAGTGTAAAAACAATTCTTTCCATCACTTTCACAAAACCAGAGGAACGATACACACGACTCCACACACTCTCTGATCTCACCATCAACTGTCAGTCTCGCAAGTCACCGATACTCATAGCATTCGGTACTTGGCATAGAATAAATATAATTAAAATAAGTTAATTACTGAAAGGGGCAAGCCTACTGTAATGTGACACCTTGTAGTTGGCATTTGACTCATGTGAACAAGCGTTTGTTTTTGTCAACCTTCGTCATTCGTAAGTAAATAAATATACTTTTACGTATTCATCAAAACTTACGTTTGTTTCGAGTACACATTTCTGTAATTTGAGTTATGGTGCGTATTTAGCACGATTTTCTAACTATATAATTATTTTTTTAGTGTCGCACACGTTATCTGAACTACACGGTTACAGCTTTTTATTCACAGTTTCATTATTCACATTTTCTGTATTTGCAGATAAAGTAATTGTGACAATTTCATAATTTGTGGCTGAATATTTGATTATTCGTTGATATGAAACTAATGTTATCGTAATTTTAACGATCGCGTACCTATTTATTTAACAGCTATCAAAAGGAAATTGTATATCCTTTGACTTATTGTTGTTTTGGCCGCTGCCTCAATGCGTTTCTTTGACGAAAGCCACCAGCTTACTTGTGCCGCTCAGGCTTTCGATTAATCCCTCTTTTCCTTGTTATTATTTCAACTAAAGGTAAAAATAGTTATGATGAAATATTCACGGGTGTATCGACGAATTGTGTAGTAGGAACACCATACTTCGACGGCTGCTTCCGCCGTTTCCTCACGTGTGTAATTTCGTGTCTTTGCAATGACATCCGGAGATACAACCTATGAGAACTTCACTGCAATCATTCGCCGAGAAAGTATCCTTTCTTACTAAAAAATAATAATTTCCACTCTAAAAACGTCGTTACGCCACATAAGTAAATCTGAAATACTTGACAGTTTACGTGTAGGTGAGTAGTTTCTTTTAATAACATTGAATCAACTGTATTATCAATCAAGGAATCAGGATATATAGTAATGAATCACGCAAAAAAAGGCCAAGTCTCGTGCTTGTGCAGTGACAAAAAGTTATGAGATCTTGTTCTGACCCAAGTCTACACTTTACAGAGTATATCCACTTCACTTTGTGAAATGGAATGCTTTTCTCGGTGTTATGGAACGTTTAATTAGAATTAAAAAAGAAAGAAACTCTGGTAAGTTGGCCACTAAGCAAACCATATTTTTAAACTTATGGGATGTATTGTAAGGCACATAATATGACCTAAGACTCAATATTTTCCATTTTTTATTTAAAAATTGGTTTAGATTAAAAAACAAAAATATAAAACCTCGAAATACACTTAAGGCACGCTAAAAAGTTTTAATGTCATTTTGCCAATCAAAATATTGTTAACTGTTAATTTTTACCATTTAATATTAAAAATTATTTATCAATTTAATTATTATTTAATTTATTAACGTTTTAATTAACTATGTTTTAAATATATGCGTTAAAAAACTGTTTGTACCAATCCCGCACGGATCCCGCGGGATTGGTGCAAATCCCGCGGGATTGAAAACACTGCGGGATTGCAATCCTTAGTGGATACACAAGACACTCCCCCTGTCTCTCAATACTTGTTCATTCAATGTTTGCGGTAATTAATGCCTCCCCTGGTTTTTTGGAGAGTGGGTGGTAAAATCTGACTATTCCATTTCCACCCTCGCACTGATTATACAAGTTAGACATTCGCCCAGGACGACATGCTAGATCAGTTTCAGTCAATGAACGTGGATGCTGTGACATCCCGTAGAGCGCTCGATGCACTCTGAGGCACCCACTCCTTCTTCACAGTTCTCTGGGATTAACAGGTGAGCGCGGTCAGCTCTGCCATAAAAAGTTGTGGTGTCAATAACGTTCAGCGACAAATAGCGTGGTTGGGACTAGGAAAAGAAAATGTTTACAACTCCAAAGACAGTGGGAGCATCTCGCGTGATGTCGATATGATGCAAGGGACATTGAAGTTTGATAAATTAAAAGAAGTTTTACTATCTCTTCACTATCACACACATCCACATATTAGAGTATGTATTAGGTCATAAAAGTAAGTAGCAATGACGACATTAACAGTCATACATATATTTCAAGGTCACACTAGATAGTTATTTCCTTTCTCATGGTTTGGGAAAAAGTCCCTCACTGATCCCTCTTTGCGGTGGAGAGAAGAGAACCTTAATCTCCGTGTTTGGCTCACCTGTGAAGACATATGAAATGGTCGATTACCACCCTCCCCGCTGAACGTCTCGCCGCATAACACAACAAACGACCCCGGACTTGCGCGAGCATTGAGCCACAAAACGACTCGGATTCAAATTTTCTCAAATTGCGGTGCCATAGTTATTGTAGGTTTCCTGATATTGACACACAACCCAAGAGCTTTTTTGCCCTTGATACACATATTTTTGAACGATTTTTCATAAAAGTTTGAACAGTTGTTTCTGATGGGGTGACTAATGTCATAGTATTAAATCGACGTGGAATTTGATTCGATGGTGAAGAAATTTGAAATATATTCTTGAGATCTATGATGGTATCTTCAAAACTTTTGAGATACAGAAAAGTGAAAGGTGACCTGCGCAAACTGAATGAGGGCCATATATATCATGTAAGGAGAAAATGGGGGTGTAGGAAAACTGCGATCGGAGCACGTGTTCCATTGCAATTAAATTAAATCTTGGCGCGAGCGAGGTCAGTGAGTGGTAGCGCTCATTCGAGAACGCTTATATTAAATCCCTGAGCGGCCATCCAGTTTAAGTTTTTTTATGGCTTCCTGAAATTAATCCAGGTAAATACTGGTTCCTTGAAAAGGGCATCTCATATTCCTTCCCGTTCATGGCACTAGTCTTTACTGTCTCTAATGTCCTCGATGGTGGCAAGGCGTAAAGCCCTGGCAGTAGTCATCTGGGAAGACATTGATCCCAGAGTATGGGAAAGTTTCTGCGCAGTTTGCGCATCTCCTTCCATTTTTCATGTGGTTGTCATTGCTTGGCTTGTTATTTCAGGACCTGCCGGGTCCGGATGGCGATTTTCTTTATGATTTGCTAAGCTGTAGCGTTATCCTTTGTTTGGCGATTGTTTATTTCAGAAATCGTCAATGTCTCTGCAGAAAGGCTCTTATGACTAGGCGATGAAACCTGTGGGAAGTTTTTTCAGCAGTTCTATGATTGCAGTAAACTGGGCTCTTAATGTACTTGGCAGGAACTATTGCTGGCAGCAGTGTCAGCCATGAGTTGAATTCTTGCTGGTGCGCCATCTGCTGGAAGGTGGTGCTCCCTGAGCTTGGTAATAAACCCCCCCCAAAAAAATTCAAAATTCATTTTTTAACGAATGTTACACAATGCTGTTCCATTCATTACGTTTAACTATTCTGCACTACTTCGAATGAATCGCCGGAAAGTATGACGAGAGGCGGTGTTGTTCTAATTTTTTGGAGGCACAGCGGTGTCATTCCTTTAAAGTGTGGGGAGCCATGAAGTATGACTTCAGGTCACGGCTAGTAGTGACAGGGAACTCTGACGGCCAAATTACTTCCCGTTCCTTGTCTCCATCCCTACCCGCCTGTAAAGACGTCGACGTGGTGTGAAGCCATAAGGGGGGGAGGGGGAAATACATCACATACCCTCTCAAAGTGTGAAGTTTCGTTTCGTTTCCTCCTCCCTCCCCTTCTAGTTGCTTCAATTTTTTTTTTTGGTCCTGTAGTGTATATGAGTGCCCTCTACATGGTACTTTAAATTTAAAAGGTCTTTAATATCAAATTGCTTTTGTGGTGAATGTTTAGTTTCAATGGTAAAAATTGAATAATGATAACTTCACCCAAATGACAATTTCTCTATTTCGGCAGAGTAACTTCTGGGCCACACTGTGGATAGTTGGATATGGGAAAAAATAATATTGACATATCGTTAAACCCCGATGACGCTCAGCTGGCGGTTCTAGGTCATATTCCCCTTGCCCCCGCTCCTCACCTCACCGCCCCCTCTCACTGACTACCTCACCACCCCCTCTCATTGACTACCTCGGAGCAAACTGCTTTGTCCAGGCGAGCGAGTAATAAATTTGTCTTTCGCCAATGCATATAGCGGTAAGGGCAACGGAGAGGGGGATATAGCAGAGTGACCTAGAGCCGCCTCTGTTTATTGAACGGGCTACGGTCAATTAATATTTCAGAATGGTGAGATGTCTAAATATGTGTGCCTGTGGCTCTAGTGTTTCCGATATAGATGAAACGGATATCCGGCAACTTTCCGGTATCCGGCCCATATTTACTATCCGGCCGGATACCGGTAGTAGGTCAATATTTGGCGGGTATTGGATTCTCAATAAATTACGAAAATGTCATAAAAGTTTCTTTAAATTCACAATTTCTAAGTGTACAATAAGTCTAAACACAAATAAAAACACTATGTCTTCAAATCAAAATACCGTTTATTATTCCAGTCCCAGTAATCAGCAGTCAGTCGAGAAGTAAACACCGTTTATTATTGTTTTTAACATAAAAAATTGGTTCTTGTACTGAATGAACACTAATTTTTCTGTAATAAGAGGTAATAATCAGTTTTCTTGTCCTCGTAAACAGGGCCAGGTTTCATTATATGCACTACTACAAGATGCTGAAAGATAAGTTTTAGCAAATTTTGTTAAATTCGGGTACTGTGACGCATTCGTTAACTACCAAATACGTGGATGACGCTTCCGGTCAATTCGAGATTACATTAAATAAAAGTAAATCTCACTAACAATTACTGTTTTTCCTTGATCGCGATACTAGCTATCTCTTAAAACAGTTCCAAAACGTATCGTGAGTCATAATTGATTCTGTCTCGTCCCTTCTACTACTTTTAAAAGCCATTGAGGATGACCTGCTACTGATGGAAGATTCCTTGCAAGGCATTTTTATAGATTCCAATGGAATCTTTATTTAAGAAACCGAAACGACTTTTAATTCAGTTTTTAAACAGACTCTAATGTATGGTAAGTCAAGAGGAGTTCTTCGTGCTTTCTCATCGTCATCTAGCGATTCTGATATAGTCAACCGCTTTTCTTTCAATTTCAAAGACAAACTTGTCCCGGGGATGGCTAAGAGCAGTATAGGCACGATAGTGGCTGTAACTTTCCTCATTTTATGAAAATTTACTGGATGTTTCATTTTCAAGTGGTTTGTCATGGCAGAGGTATCATGAAGGAAGGAAATATATGGAGGAGAAATGACGTTAAATCTGTGACGTCGCCTCTAAACTCTTGGCTGATACTGCGCATGCGCGGTGGCGGCAACGGCCATATTGCGAATCCATACAAATGCAAAGTTCACATTGTATTTGATGCTGTGATTATTTCAATTTCTAATGTGTATAAGTGTTTTATAATGCGATCTTGTGTTGCATAAAGGGACAAATAATTGATCTATTATTGCTAGTAATTTCATGAGAACCATGTTAGTGACAAAACGTGTATCGCGATGGAAACTAATTCCAGCTATTCCCAATTAAGCTGACGATGTATGGTAACAAGATAACTAATTTTTATTCTGGTCTAGACCGCATTTCAATTTAACCACAAGTGGTAGTAATAAAACTGAAATATCCATTCTGCATGTCCACCATGTAATTCATTGTGGCTTTGGCAGAATTAATTTTTGGTCCAGACCGCGTCCCAACTTAATCCCCTCAATTTTAAGACAGTATATCCCGCAAACTAAGCAAGATATTGAAAAATTTTATTCTTTATTTTTTATTTGTCTCGTCTTTTTAAATAAGAATCCATTATCAAATTTGACATAGACCAATTTTTTCTTCTGAATTTCAACCAAAAACATCTCACATTTGAGACGGAATATCTCGAAAACTAAGCATGATATAAAAAAAAATATTTATTCTTCATTTTTTATTTGTCTCATCGAGTTACATAATAATCCATCAGCAGATTGCGGCGTTACGTTTATCCTAGAGTCCCCTTCAGGTTTTTGTACATATACCCCGTGTCTGTATGGATGCGGACTAGCCCCTCCACTCCTCCTCCACCCGGCGTCACTTCAAAGCGTGGTGAAGGTCTCTTGCGTCGTCTCCATATATTTCTTTCCTCCATGAGAGGTATCAGGCCAAAGACAGAAAAAAATACGTCATTGTGTTCTCTTAAGTCCACAAAGAGAAAAAGGAAATGATTCAAACTTCACGTCTAAACGTGCCTGACGAAAAGTAATTTAACATCGAAAACTTATTGTCATTATTTATATCATAATATAATAAAACGATAAAAATCGCTTTCAAGAAAAGTACACTAAAATTTTTAAAATAACTTTATACCTTGCTAAGAAGAAAGTAAATCTAAATGGACAATATTTTACATTACTATTATTGAAATTTTTACATTAATCAGTTATTTTTGGAGTCGTTGCCAGCTGTCACATCGCGAAGAACGAATTACTGAACTTTATTTGGTGTTCCAGGCGACACGGGGAGTATGAACAAAAAATCCGAATTTTTTACAGCATGTAGTGAGGCAGATATTGTTATTGTAGAAGACAGTTTAGGGCATGGAGGAAGGAAATATATGCAAACGACGCAAGAGACCTTCACCACGAATTGAAGTGAAGCCGGGCGAAGGAGGAGTGGGGGGCTAGGCCGAAACTATACAGACTCGGGATATATGTACAAAAACCTCAAGTGGACTCTAGGATAAACGTAACGCCACAATCTGGTGATGGATTATTATGTAAGTCGATGAGACAAATAAAAATGAAGAATAAAATTTTTTGATTTTTTGCTTAGTTTTTCGAGATATTCTGTCTCAAACCTTAAATGTTTTTGGTTGATATTCAGAAGAAAAAATTGGTCAAAGTCAAATTTGATGACGGATTCTTATTTAAAAAGACGAGTCAAATAAAACATAAAGAATAAAAATTTTCGATATCTCGCCTAGCTATCGAGATAAACTGTATCAAAAATGAGATGTCTTGAATTGAAATGCAGAAGAAAAATTTCGCAAAAGTCAAATTTAATGATCGATTCTTATGTAACACGGCGAGACAAATCGAAAATAAAGAATAAAATTTTTCGATAGCTTGCTTAGTATTCGGGATATACTGGGATTGGGTTGATATGCGGCCTGGACTAAAAATTAATTCTGCAAAAGCCACAATGAATTATATTTCAGTTTTTTTACTACCACTTGTGGTTAGGTTTAAATGCGGCCTAGACCAGAATAAAATAGTTATCTTGTTACCATACATCGTAAGCTTAATTGGGAATAGCTGGAAGTAGTTTCCATTGCGATACACGTTTTGTCACTAACTTGGTTCTCATGAAATTACTAACAATAATAGATAAATTCATTGTCCCTTATGGAATAACAAAACCATTCTGGTACAGACACATGTAGACCTAACCACAATCTCCATTAAATTGCCCTTACAGAATCAAACTATGTACATACCCACACACGCGTATTTGAATCGCAATCTTATTTGCGGTAACAACATCGTTTGCTTCATCAAGATTCCTATATTGCATAGCATAATTTAATTTCATCATACACTGTCAGTATAAACTGCAACGTGACGAAAGAAAACGCAATACTAAATTTACTGAATCGCGATGTAAAACACACCCCTTTAAATATCATTTTCAACACTCGTTAAAAAGTAATGCTAGTCTATTATGTGCAAAATAGCAAGGAATGCTGATTTTCTACACCACACCAACAAAAATTTGAGAACAAAGTCATCCCGTTGAGAGCTATGACTAAATATTTATAGACAGGCATCGAAGTTTTGCAATTCCTACCGCCCACTTCAACAACGATAATTAGAATTCAACTTACTTATGAAATTATATTCCAGGTTCTTTCCTCTCTTGCTTATTTGTGCAACCGTATGCAACACAAGATGACATTATAAAACACTTATGCACATTACAAAATGAAATAATCACAGCTTCTAACACAATGTGAACATCGTATTTGTTTGGGATCACAATATCGCCGCTGCCGCCACTGCGCATGCGCAAGAGTTTAGAGCCTGCTTCACAGATTTAACGTCACTTCTCCTCCATATATTTCCTTCCTCCATGGTTTAGGGAAACAAATTAGACAGTATTTTAATCTGTGGCTCGGCCTTGTTGACCGTCCATGCATATCTCTGGAGCTACAGAGTCAGTTGGTAAGCTGCATCATGCAGGAAACCCTTTACAGCATAGGTATCAAACTCAATTTTGCAGAGGGCCTTATATTAAATTTAGAATGTGTAGGCGGGCCAGATTCAAATGAAAAGAGAGGAATCGAGTGAAGTCTAAAAGCTGTAAAGAACGTCATTCTTCTTTCTGTGTCACATTGCAATTGCGGGCAGTATTTATAGAGCCCGGGGGCCTGATGCGGCCCACGGGGCGTATCCTTGACATGCCTGCTTTACAGTTAGTATAATATCGGTGTATCATCTGTATGTTTCAGTTTTGTTGAAACATGTTTCTAGCATTAATTGTAGGTAAGCAGTACATGATTTTTTATGTTTATTGTTATTCATTATTGTTTTTATCTTTTGGTTTTTCTTGGTTTGGCTGGCTCCGACTCCAAAAATAACTGATTAATGAAAAAATTTCAGTAACACTAATATAAAATATTGTCAATTTAGATTTATTTTTTTCTAAGCAAGGTATAAAGTTATTTTAAAATATTTAGTGTGCTTTTTTTTGAAGGTGGTTTTTATTTTTTTAAACAATTATTTTATTATGAAATTATTAGTGGTATTACAGTTTGTTTTGTATTTTAAACTAGCTGGTACCCATTACTTCGTGTTTGTAAAAAATTTGGATTGACAGTAACCGAAATTTAACCACCATAGTGCACGATGGGAGAATCGATGCTATTACTTGTACCAGTTCAGGCAGCAAAGTAAAATGTACAAACATACATGTCTTTGGTCGACATGTCTCTCACATATCTCTCACATACTCACAACTACCGAAATTCGGCCAATGTTGTGATCGACGGGTGGCTCTGTGCTACTACCACACACAAACACCAGTGATCTGCAATAGATAGTTTTGGCTGAAAAGTTATACACCATGACACATACGTTTTTGGTAGAAATATGAAAGTGGCGCAGGTCGATCAATTTGAACCACAATATCTCCCACACCCCCATAGCTACCGACATCTAACCGCCATAGTACACGATAGGAGACACGATACCACAACCACACACAAACACCGTTGGTCTATGCTATGTAGTTGTGGCAGCAGAGTGACATATACGGAGACACATGTCTTTGGTCGAAATACGAAAATATAATTGATTGGCCAATTTCTACCACCATATCTCCCACACTACCACAGTTACTGAAATTCGGCCAACGTTGTTATCGACGGGTGTCTCTGTGCTAATACAACACACAAACAGCAGTGATCTGCGATAGATAGTTTTGGATGAAAAGTGTTACACCATGGCATATACGTTTTAGGTAGAAATATGAAAGTGCCACACCCCCATAGCTACCTACATCTAATCACTATAGTACGCGATAGGAGACACGTACCACTACCACACATAAACACCAATGACCTATTCTGTGTAGTTGTGTTAGCAGAGTGACATAGACGGAGACACATGTCTTTGGTCGAAATACCAAAATATCCTTGATCGGCAAATTTCAACCACCATATCTCCCACACTACCACAGTTACCGAAATTCGGCCAACTTTTTTGTCGACGGATGACTCTGTGCTAATACCACACACAAACACCAGTGTTCTGCGATAGATGGGTTTGGCTGAAAAGTGCTACACCATGGCATATACGTTTTAGGTGGAAATATGAAAGTGACACAGGTGGACCACGTTTAACCATCATATCTCCCACATCCCCACAGCTATCGACATTCGGCCAACGTTGTGCACGACAGGAAGCTCCATGCTACTTCCGCACACAATGACCAGTGATCTGTGCTAGGTAGTGGTGGCTGAAAAGTGAAATATAGGAAAAAACAAGTTTATTTATTTATATATATATATATATATATATATAAGATATGCCACAGCAGTTCTCATTTTGTGAAGATCAGTTGTTAAAGAGCTTGCCTTCAAAAAAATTCTGGCTTTATATAATCAAACTACTTCCAGAACGGGAGGAATTGGAATCTGTGTTGAGGAATATCAGTTTAAATTTTGGCCCGGGCTGTGTTTCGACCTAATCACAACATCTGTCAAAGCTGCTGCTCGATAGTCGAAACCTGTAACATCTGGGCATTAATATGTAACACATACACAAATCTGTCTCTGGAATATATCTGTTTGTTCCAGGATCACACAGAAAATATAGATTTTTAATTGGTTTTTATAGCATGAAACTTGGGGTCCAAGTTGAAATCTGAGTTATGTGTTGAGACATTGACATATTTCATTTTATGAATATTCTGCCATGACTTAAATATAGCTTAATTGATTTTGACAGGATTTTAAACTGTGGATTTTTGTAAAGAATATTGGAAATTAAAAGGGGCGGGGGTAAAGGGGAAGAGGGATTGGGCATTTGTATGCCAAATGTAGACTGTCTTTTCTGTTTGATTTAAAGTATACATTTTTAAATTTCTATTGATATCAGATAAAAACTATAGGTACGTATAAAAAACAATTAATGGATTTAGTTTGGTTTTTGTAAAGCAAGTGTGGGCAGTACTTTTCTCTTTGTTTTTAAGTATACATGTGCAGTGTTTCATTGAAATATGATAAAAACTGTGGGTATCTATAAAGAACATTGGAAATTGGAATGGGTGGGGTTGGGTTTCGGCAACCAAATTTAAACACAATTGTTCTGTATGTTTTAAAGTATACATATGCAAAAATATTTCAGAATCGGACAGAAACTGTGCTTTGTGTAGATTAAAGGGATGGAAAGGGGGTTTGGATTCTCTAAACCAAATATAGACTATTTTTTCTGTTTGTTTTGAAGTATGAATGTGCATACTTCCTTCAAAATCAAATAGAAACTGTAGCACATTGACAGTAATTAAAGGGGGTAGAAAGAGGGGTAGGGTTTTGGTTTCTGTAAAAGTAATGTGGACAGTTTTTTTTTTTTAAATTTTTCTCTTTGTTTTAAAGTATACACACGCGAAGTTCCAACGAAATCGAATTTAAAATTTGGGTTTGTAAAAAAATTAAGGGGTGTAAAATGGGAGCTAGGGTATTTTTTGGTCAGAAATCATGTCCATAAAAAATAGACACATGTGCTATCTTTCATAAAGATTGGTCAAATGGTGTCAACTGTAGCTTTTTAAAAAGAAAATTGACAAAAATCAAGAGGGTAGAAACGGGGAGAGGAATTCAGATTTTACAAACCAAAACTTGACATTATTTTTCTCTTTGTTTAACAGTAAACGTGTGCTAAGTTCTATCTAAACTGCGGGTTTGTATAAAAAATTTAAGCGGTTTAATAGGGAGAGTATGTGGTTTTTTGATTTTTTGGTCAGAAACCTTCTTCATGAAAAATTACATGTATTTGCCAACTTTCATGGTAATCTTTCATATGGTGTCGACTGCAGTTTTTTATAAAGAACACTGACAAAAATTAAGGGAGTGGAAGGAGGGAGAGGGGTTGGGCTTTGGCAGACCAAATGCTGACAGAATTTTTCTCTTTATTTTAAAGTATGCATATGCAAAGTTCAATCAAAATCAGATAAGAAATGTAGGTTTGTATAAAGTTAAGGCGTGTAAAGGGGTGGTTTCTCAATTAAATTCATATAGGACCACTTTGGATGTATATACTCTCCAGTGTAAAAATTTTATTTAAATCGATTAAAAATTGGCGAAGATATCGTTGAACATACATCAAAAAACAGATGAATTGAGAACCACCGTCCTTTTTTTGAAGTCGGTGAAAATATTGCCAAAGAGGCGATCAATTCTTTACTGACATTTTTATTTTTCATAACTTCAAATATAACAAAGTACTGCCGGATATTTGGCTGCCGAATATCCGGCTTGTAGGATGGCGGGATAACCGGTATCCAGTCAAACAGCTATCCATTTGATCTCTAGTTTCCGCCCTGTTAGCAGATAGACTGAATGATGAATTCCTCAGTTCAACGGACCGGCTTCACAATCAACCTGTATCTTACAGGGAAAAAGGTGGGAGGAGCTGCAAGAGTCCAAAGCATATCTTAAAGGCGAAGGGCTCGATTACCCGTCAGAGCAACATAGGCGATTTCAGTTATAAAATGAAAAACATTGTGGTATTAGCGAGAAGAGAAATTATGTTAAATATAACATTCATGTGACATTTGCTCAAATTTCTCATTGCGAGCGGGATGTCATAGAATCGAACGCAATTCTTGCCATTTTATGAGTGTGCCACGTCGAGTTCTCCGTCCCAACGAAGCATAAAAGAAATTCACATTTCACCTGAATCAAAGGGTTGCATGGATATAGTTTTTAATCTCCACCGTGGATGTTCCTTGTGTTGGTAATATTAAAGACAGTAAGAAATTTGAGGAGAAGAAGGAACAAGAGAGAAGGATGAGCACCTACACATGGAAATTTTAAAACAAATAAGGATCTGTCGATAATAAGCGATGGGCCGTCATTTGTAAAACAAATCTAAGATGTCCGATAAGTGCAATAAAAATTGATTGGTAGTCAATTTACCACACCAGCAAGACATGGGCACATAATCTCATATTTCCTGTAGCGCACATTTCCATTGTGACGTCAGAACCTGAGCAGGTACTTGACATTCCCTTCCATTGAGATGCCCTAATGATTCAAAATGTATGCTTACACCATCTGTTGATCTAGTAGAGGATTTAAATCACGTGACGGGAAGTTGCGCTATTTTCTGTCATATGCCATTCCACACGAGCGGAAGTTTTGGCATTTCATGCCACTTGACTGGATGTTTTTTTCCCATGAATATGTCACGTGACCGAAAGTTCCGCCAATTTATATCAGGTGAACTGATGTTTATATCACATGTCCCTGTCGCTGAACCGGGGCGTGACCGCTGGTTAAGATTTCCTGTCAAAATTTGAATTTCCCGCTGTCGCTTGCTAATGGTCGATTTGAATTTCCCGCTAGTGCTTGGTATTGTCAGATTTGAAAATCTCGATAAAATTTGAATCTTCCATTATAACGATGTATACATAGAAGCTGTGACGTCACTGGAAGGGGTGGGTAAACTTCGCAGCGCCCCAGATAGCTTCTTGGTCCAATAGCCCCTTCAAGGAACTACTAACAGTCTTTGAAATTTACCCACGACTGCTGAGAACTCCACAATACGTACCAACACATATTTCGACTTTATTCACTTCTCTGCATCTGCTAAGTAGACCATTGTGGATACGAAAAGAAATGGGGGCGTTAATCAAGGACTTCGCGCAGTGGGAGTGTCACCTGAATCATCTGATGGGGACTAGTGTTCAGTGTTGGTAGACGAAGCTGTTCGACAGTCAGAACATAAAAAAATTCCACCCTAAACAGGACATGTCAAATTAAACACAGAGTATAAATCTCTTACATGTTGTACCTTAATGATTTAACGCATGCACGGAATTAGTAAGTCACTTAAAACCGTCTAATACAGTTAGTATTTGTCTTCAGGACACATTTTAGACCTACGCTTCGTCCAGTGGTGAGAAAGTATGGTGAAGTGGTTCCAAGGTTGATAGATTATTTACTTGAACATTTCTCATACCGTGAGATTTTAGGATTTGTAATATCTTTTGGATTTTAAAATTTGATTGCAGCTGGTGTTGAGTAATCTGATTTCTTAAACAGCAGAAAACAACATACACATTTAATTAAAGGTAAGCAACACATTTCACAATTCCTACCTGTATTCTATATCCACTCTATCCCTTGCACAATGCCCATCTGGATTCCTACAAAGTACCGTAGTGAATAAGATCTGAAGAAATTGTGAAAAAAAACTTACCATCAACGAAGTCGTCTGGGAACAATTAAGACATTTAACTGTTTTTAAGTCTAACAGCACCCTTGAAAACATGGTTGCTCACAGAAGTGGTCCACAAGGATGTTGAAGTCTTGACTTTTAAAAAACTTTTACTACATCTAGACGAACATTGGTGTAGTGTTGCCTGTCACTAGAGAAAATGGGATTCATTGCGATTCATTACAAGACAGGAGGAGGATGAGGAGGGTAATGGGAGTATGCAGGGCGTATACTGGCGATGAGGCATGGAAAGATATTGCAGTAGGTATGAAAAGTAGTTCATGGAAGGGAAAAGATGACCATGACCCCAAGCTGGCACTCGATTTCAGGCACAAGGGTGTGGGAAGATTTTCTGTTTTAGGTAAAGGTATCAGGGATTGGAATGAGTTACCAAAGGCAATGATGGATAACCTACCGAAAACGTTAAAAGAATTTAAAGTAAAATTTGTAGAGGGCAAATGTAGGCGAGTGAAGGATAGCGGGAAGTTGGGTGTGTAGGGAAAGTGCCACCGGAGCGTGTGCTCCATTGAAATTAAATTAAATTAAATGGGTTGTGGTGATTAAAGCTAATGGCCACATCAGAAAGTTTAACAGGCTTTTGAATTTACATATAGAAAGCACTTTGAATTATTAAGGCAAGCAAAAACAGGTCATTGGAAAACAATGTTTCCCTCTTGTAGAATTAAGTATGGAAGTAAGCCTGACACATATCTGGAAAGAAAGCTGCAGTGGTGGTATCAGTAACACTATAGGTATTGAATAAGGAGTGTATTGTTACCGAAGCATTGAGAACAGAGCAGCTGATCAGTTATATTCACTGTCATTCTATTAAAATCATCTGCAACATACATTTCGGGGGCTTAGAGTCATAACGACGTATCTACAAAATGTGTGTTTTGAGAAAAAGGCACCGAGCGGGGCGGTGTAACGGTTAGCGTTCTCGCCTCGCATTCGGGAGGACGGCGGTTCGAATCCCCGTCCGGGCTTCCAGATTTGGGTTTTCCATGGTTTCCCCAAATCACTCCAGGCAAATGCCGGGATGCTTCCTTCAAAAGGCCATGGCCGAATTCCTTCCCATTCCTTGCCCCCATCCTTGCCCCCCATCCTTTCCCGTCTCTAAAGACCTCGATTTTAAAAAGAGACGTAAAGCAGTTACAAAAAAAAAAAGGAAAAGGCAAAAGAAGTTTTGCATCTGTTGAAACACTACCGTTGTTACTATCTGAGGTTAAGCCGCTTGTAGCTGTGATACCTCATGGTCCTTAGAATGTATTCACATAATTCCAACAATTTATAATCTGTAACAATAGGTACTGCAGTCCAAAAGAGTGAACAATGTCACAGATACGTTGTTTTGACTTTAAACATCTTGGTGGTCTGGGTAGTTACGGCCTATAGAGTTTTAATTACAAAACCAAACAATGCACTCTTTAAAAGAATTTATTTTATTTTAATTTTGATTAATACTATTAAACAATTTATTTGAGACATTTTTAAGTATTTTACAGTGCTTCGCGAGTTACATGGGACATAATTAAGCCGTCTTTCGTCTTTAAACACTGAATAAAGATAATTGCAATAATAAAATGGCAAAAAACATGAGAATCCCAACACACATATTTATAAAATTGTCAGTGAGAGAGTTGTAAAAATATAATTTATTATTACACTTTAGTCACTATCGTCATCAGCACTCGTTTCTGTTCCTTCATCAGCTGCAGTAGGCTTACCTACTATTAATGACTTGTAAAAGAGATGATACTGCTCGGGTATGATTCCCATATTGCACAGATCTAGGAACTTTGAGATCTTTGAGCTTATCTTTCTCTATTGGAATTGGAGAGGAGTACACTGACTTAAGCGTGAAAGATTCTTGCAGCCTTGTTTTAGTTCTGCAGGATATTAGAGTCTTTTAAATTCTTCAGTAGTATGGTTGTATTTAAAGTAAATGCTCTCAGCCTGCTTCCAATACCGTAAAGAAAACACTATCTTCAGCCAATTGACATTATTTCCGTCACTATCAACTTTTCTGTTTTTTATCAGTTTTTGGAAATTTAATACATCATTCTGCTGAACTTCAATGACATGATATTTTTATTTGTCATTCTAATAGCAGTGAACCATCCTGATGGATCAAATATATCCAACAGTTTTTTTTTTTTTCTTTCTCTCTATCGAGGCATGAACAGAGTCACACTCCATTTACGAGTGACCTGGCTCATAAAACATGTGATTTATAACAGGGATATCAAGATGCTTAACAGCGTACAGGAACGTAGCAGACACATTTGCATTTCTATTTTGCCCTCCACAGGTATCAGAAAAGAAGTTCCAATCTTTCCCATCTGAATTTTGTTCTAAATAATTGAATAAGCATGAAGAAATTTCTCTAGATCCACATTTGGTCCTTTCACTCCACATGCCAAATGCAGCTTCTCTTGAAGTTGTATTGTATATGGTTAGGTTGTAGACAGCAAGTCTTCGATGATAAAACAACGATTTAGCATTTGTCTTGGAAAGTAGCAGACAGCTTCCAGATCAAATTAAGCTAAATGAGTTTTAAGTTTCCACATACATTTTTCGAAGATTTAAATCATGTGGCAAGTACTCTTTTTCCGAATCCTTCCTAGCATGCATGAAAGGAGTTTTGGAAAACTTTTAATGTGAGATCTAATTCTTTCTTTGACAGCATCTGATTTAGCTACTGCTCGTTTGTTACGTCCACTTTCATCTTTGGAAATGATATTGTGCTCATTCCTTTTTAACAGAACCTGGCGTATGAATGATTCAGTCAAGTCAAATGTAGTAAGAAAGAATGATTGGCAACCCTGAAACTTTACACCAGCGGTCGGCAACCTTTTAGCAGGCAAGGGCCACAAGGTGGCAAAACAAAGTAAAGGCGGGGCCGCACATACACAGTAACAATGCGAAAACTCAGTTTTCAAATTTTATTAGTACATATGAATATACAAATGAAGACAAGTTACAAAATTGATCTTACATACTAAATTCAGTGTGACATCTGAGGTTGCAGTTGACTGGCTATTTTTTGTATGTCAGCTTTCATGTTAGAAGTTGAAATACGTAATATATCTCTCAAATGTTCATCTGTGAGACGAGAAGCGTATTTATTTTTTCGATAATTGACGATTGAAAAAGTCTGCTCGCATAAATAAGTGCTTCCAAAAATTGAAATAAACTGCTGAGCAAACTTTTTCAATTCGACAAAATCAGACGGTAAGCTACCATAAAATTTGACCAAATCATTCATCTCGTAAAAGGCGTTTTTTAGACTGTCATTGGATTGAAGTTCAATCACATTCATTTGTAAATTACTGGGTACATCCTCAAGATCGCAAGAAAAAGGGTTAGCAAAAATCTTCAGTTTGTTCGAAACCTTCTCGAAATCACGAAATCTGTCACTGAACTGACCTTGTAACTCCATTAGAATGTCCTTCATTTTTTCACTATCCCAGTTAAAATCAATGCCAGCTTCCTCCACAGCCTTTTGACAATTCGGGAAATGATCTAATTTTTTTTTTCATCAATATGTTTTATGAAGAGCCGGTTTTTAGTTTGGAACACCTTTACGTCTGTATGCATATCAGATATTAGTTTGTTTTTCCCTTGAAGCTTGACATTCAGCGTATTTAATTCATGAGTTAAATCTGTCAAAAATCCAAGATCTATTAACCATTGAGGGTCTGTTAACTCTGGAACAGATTTACCTTTCTGATTCATAAAAGTGTTGATTTCTTTTCTGAGATCGAAAAATCTTTTCAGTACTCCACCTCTACTTAACCATCTTACTTCTGAATAATAAAGGACATCTTGATGATCTGCTTCCATTTCGGATAGAAACTCTCGGAATTGACGATGTGTCAACCCATTATTTCTGATATAGTTTACAGTGGATATCACGATGTCCATTACTTTTCTCCATGAAACGACTTTGGAACATAACGCTTCTTGGTGGATAATGCAATGAAAAAATAACGGGATTTCACATCCTAACTCTGCCAATTTTGTTTTAATTCTACCTACCAAGCCCTTGTTTTTCCCACTCATGTTTCTACCTCCGTCAGTTGTTAGACTTACCAATTTTTCCCACGTCAATTGCATTGACGACATTGCCTGTTCTAAGTGACAAAACAAATCTTCCCCCGTAGTCGTTCCCTTCAAACAACATAACTGTAAAAGTTCCTCACACACGTTGAAGTACTTATCAATTCCACGAACAAATATTAGAAGCTGGGCAGTATCTGACACATCATTACTTTCATCGGTAGCTAAGGAGAAACATTCAAATTGTTGTGCTTTTTCCCAAAGTTTTTCGCATAAATTAGCGCCCAAATCTTCAGTGCGCCGGGTACAAGTTCTGGCAGATAAGCTTATATTTTCAAATTTCTTTTTTTGATCAGGGCATACCTCTTCAGCCATAGCTAAGGCACATTGTTTTATTAATTCGCTGTCGGTAAACGGTCGCCCAGACTTGGCAAGTATTTCGGCCACCCTTAAACTCGCACGTATATTTGACTCGTTACTTTGAATTTGCACCTTAAAAACACTTTGTTGGTTCTTGAATGAAGATTTGAGTGAGTTTATTTTGTTTTTCCGGGAATCACCAACCAGGCACGCAAATTTTGCTTTATGCTCGGTATCATAGTGACGTTTGACGTTATATTCTTTTTGTATAGCAAGGATTTTTTGGCATATTAAGCATAGCGGCTTTCCATTGCAATTAATGAAAAAGTATAAATCTGTCCATGCATCGTTAAACACTCTGTTTTCTTCAATTAACTTCCTCTTTTTTGTAGCCATCAGTAAAACGTATAACCAACAATGCCAAATACACGCTGTAAGAATAAAAGCCGTGTTGAAAACATGTCACTTAATTTCGCAATATAACTGTATGAACTATCAATATCTCACACTTACCGAACTGTAAACAATGTAGTAGGCACTCGTAGGTCGCAAAACTAAATCGCAGGTGCAGGGCCGCGGCGGTGGCGTGCTCACATGAAATAACTTGTTTCACTCAATGACACAGCCAGCGCCGACGGGCGGCGGGCGAGCAAAAGAAGGTTATTGTTAACGATAACCAATTGTTTCAATCATAGCAGAGAGTGGGGGAATCGTTCCCGCTCGCACTTGTCCTGCTCTGTTCGAATAGTTCATTCGCTGCGGTGTTAGATCGCGTTCACTCTTTTATGCATTTATATTTTATTATTTTATAATATGGGCTTTCGATATGATTTTTATAAGACGGACACGGGCCGCAAATAGAGAGCTCACGGGCCGCGGGTTGCCGACCGCTGCTTTACACCATCGTTGGTTAGAAAGTATTAATTTGTAAATTTTATCATGGATGAGCCCTCAGAAGTCCTAGTACTTTGATTATCCATCTTTTCTAAAAGAGGACTGAGGTACAAACGCTGCCTGTTTATATCACCTAGAATCCAAAATTGTTGGTGCATTTTTAATCTGTCAGCCTCAGTAAAATTAAAGCTGCACTTTCTCGAGCACTTTGAACAATCTTTTGGTTTAACTGACCGTCCAGGGACATATTTGCCTTTGCTTGAATAATACGGTTCCCAGACTGCCGTTTAATTTTTCTATCAATTTTCTTCCATTTCTCAGGCTGAGCCACTCGTCTGCGTTTTACTTTTATCTCATTCTCTACTTGAATGTTTTCACTTGAGCAGGTCTGTACCATGGAGGAAGGAAATATATTTCCTCCTCCATGGTCTGTACTATTGCCAGTTTTAGGTCCACCATCATCTAAAAATCCGAACTGGTTGGTTCTTTCTTGTAAGTAAACATTTTGATTGTCAATATCGATTGTTTGTGCTTCAATATTTGGCCGAGGTGGAATATTTAAAGATTTCTGAAGAAATGATGGAGGGCGATCTGGAAAAAAAAAAATAAACAACGATTTACGGAGGGAATGTCATGAAGAGTCGAAAAATGAGTATATACTGTTAGTAATTTATAATGTGTGCATTAAAAGCACTCACATCTGACAAATTTTTGTAGAAGCAATCCTACTTGCAACGTTTCTCCTTTATAATATGTGGAGATATTGTCACTGAACAATACAGTGCTGCAAAGCGAGCCGAAATGACACAAAAGGCAATACCTCATTTTCACAATAAACAGTAAAGGGAAATTTTAGATATGCTATACATTATCTCTGGAATGGTTAAAGATAGGAGTTCCACTGTTTTTCCATTGAAGATTGGTTCTTCACAAAAATAGTGGTGTAAATATGTCAAAATGGCCAATTTTGTAGATAGGCTGTTATGACTCTAAGCCCCCGATTTCTGTAATGAAGACCACAGCGCAGAAAGTTGGATTGTGCTTTATTTCATCAGGCCAAAAATCTTGTAACTGACACTTCCTTTGGTAGAACTTATACCACACCTGATTCAGTTCCAAACAATGAGTTCACTCAGTAAAAAGGATTAACAACACCTATGGGATAGTTTAAGTTCTATTTATTTGCACCTTCCACGTCGTACTTTTTCCAGTAACTTGTGGAATGGAAGCAGTTTTACTAGCATAGAACTGGAAACTATAAATTTCTGCTGAAAACTAAGAAGAATGTGTTCCCTATCAACCCTTCACACGTTCCAAAGAACAGCACTCTAAAACGTAGTCTTCTTAAATTGCACTTTGGTTCCGACTCGAAGTTGAGTCAATCACTGAAATTCTACATCGACTTCTTTTATTCTCGCAAGAGTTTTCAGATGAAAAAGGTGTAAACAATTAATTTTGTAATGCAACAGAGGAAGTTCTTGAAGGGTGTGTTGGGAATGTCTACCCAGCATAGTGTCAAATGAAACTGATATCTCCTCTTGGATAGTAGGGAACAAAACCAATAATATTACAATATGTACTACAAGTATATTACTTTGATCTAACAATTGGTGTATTTTTATTATTTTATTGTTATATTATGCAAGTTACAGCTTAATTTTGTAAAGTAGCAATTTTTCCCCTCCAATTTTCTTGAAATTTGCTGGAGTGGACTTTACCCATTTTGTTTCTAGGCCATTTGACTGTAAAAGAAAGTAAAGAAACAACTGCAAAAACAATGTGTACTGTTTAACTTGCTAACACTTCATACCAATTACACATTGTTACGTAGCCTGCAATTATATATCTGACTGGTCCTCACTGTAAGAAACATCACAAAACTGGTAAAATGTTCACCAAGGAACGAGAGCAACGTATTGGACAGGTAGTAGAAAAAGGTTTCAAAATCCTCCACTTATTGGAGAGAGTTGTAAGGGGAAGCACCAAAGTAAGGGAATTGGGTTGCAAAACTTTGGTCAGACCATTGCTTAAATATTGTAGTGTAGTATGGGACCCACATTTTGGATACCAAATACAGGAGTTGGAGGGGGTGCAAAGAATAGCTGCTAGATTTGTATGGCGAAATTAGCACAGAACAGACAGTAACTGATATGACAATGGAGCTGAAATTGAACACTCTGGAAGACAGGTGTAGGTTGAAGAGTATCATGAAAGTGTACAAGGCATTTATTGGAGATGAGGTGTGGAAATATATTGGTGGAAGAATTAGGAGAGTTGCAAGGAAGGAAAAAGATGGCCTAGACCACAAGCTTCATTTCAGGCATAAGGGTGTCAGAACATTTTCTTTCATAGGTAGCAGGTTCAGGGAGTGGAATAAATCACCAACAGAAATGATGAATCAAAACCACTTAAACTTGTGATTAGTAGTGGGTAAAAGTAGTTGAGAAAAGGAAAATGGGTGTGTAGGGAAATTGTAACTACAGCAATCACTCAATTGCAATTAAATGTATAGCATAAATAGGTTGGTTAAATAAATATAGACATCCAACACACAATCAAAAACAGTTCACACATTACCTTAGTCTACATTCTACATGAAATTGCATGCAAGGACAGTTTCCTGTTTATTCACCATTAAAGAAATACAATAATGTTAAATAGGATTCGCCATGTAAAATAGCAAAAGGCATGACTGCAAAAAGACCATCTAATAAAAAGGGTATTTATATGGAACCTCCACAAAAATTTTATATATTGGTGTATTGTATCCATTTCATTGCCTTCTACTATGTTAAGTGATGTCTTGTTTCTATATCCTTAATATTGTTAAACTATTACATATTTTTCACAGGTGTTACACCAGATAATTTCTGTTTGTCACTATGTTTGCCAGGTGAAGTGGATTGCAAATGGTTCTGTGGAATATTGCAACACCAACCATAGCTGTCTTACTGTGTGCACTATTATGAACAAAGTATCGATCGTGGGTGAAAATGAGGCCTGCTACGAAAGCCTGTTGCCAGCTTATAACCTGTCGGCGAGTCCTCTCTTCTAGGCCTCGTATAAGGCCCACAGAAAACACTGTGCTGCATTGCTCTCATAGGTGCCGGGAGGGAGTTGCACTTGCACCCTCATACTATAAAATAAAATATACAGAAAAACATTAAGAAGAAAATTTTATTATAAAATTCACTTTTTGAATAACAACTTAAGGCGCCTAGCTTGTTTTTGTTCAATACATTGTCAATAAATTCTGTTTCCTTAATTAATAAGTAATGTGTTATATACATATATATAAAACTAAGGAAGGATAGGGAAATATGACCCAACACTTACCACAGATGAAGGCGGCTGGGACGATGAACAAAAAACAAACACAAGAGAAGCGCAATATTTCGGCCTATAGCAGCCTTAAACATGCAGAAGGTGAAGCACCAGGCAGCGTCACATGTGTACACATATATGGCCGACTGGTGAATGGCGTCTCAGGCGTGGATGGTAGTTTAGGTGGAAGGCGGGAGGGGAGAGTAAGCTCAAATATTGGATCGATAATCGATACTGATGACGATATGTTATTATTGAAAGAGGTGAATAATAACTGGGTGGGGATATATAAGTAAAATAAATGTAAATAGCATGGATAATAGTTAATACAGAAATACAAAAATGTAAATGGTATAGATAATAAGTGCTGGGTCTGGTGGACAGAGTTTATTGGAGATTGAGGCCAGGAGGATGTCTGGTGTCAAGGATATTCTGGTAGGCTAGTTCCCATCTACGAAGTTCAGAGGGGGTCGTGTTGTTAGGGAAAACTCTGATTGCCCTAACTGAAAAACAGATGTTCAAATTATTGATTTTGTGGGAACTGGCATGTTTTGCAACTGGATGGGCCTCATTGTTAGTATAAACATACCATTTACATTTTTTGTATTTACTATTATCCATGCTATTTACATTTATTTTAATTTTCACTTATAGCTATACAGGCTGTTACAAAAAGGTACGGCCAAACTTTCAGGAAACATTCCTCACACACAAACAAAGAAAATATGTTATGTGGACATGTGTCCGGAAACACTTACTTTCCATGTTAGAGCTCATTTTATTACTTCTCTTCAAATCACATTAAACATGGAATGGAAACACACAGCAACAGAACGTACCAGCGTGACTTCAAACACTTTGTTACAGGAAATGTTCAAAATGTCCTCCGTTAGCGAGGATACATGCATCCACCCTCCGTCGCATGGAATCACTGATGCAGCCCTGGAGAATGGCGTATTGTATCACAGCCGTCCACAATACGAGCACGAAACTAAAATGAGCTCTAACATGGAAAGTAAGCATTTCCGGACACATATCCACATAACATATTTTCTTTGTTTGTGTGTGAGGAATGTTTCCTGAAAGTTTGGCCGTACCTTTTTGTAACACCCTGTATATATATATATCTCCCAACCCAGTTATTATTCACCTCTTTCAATAATAACATATCGTCATCAGTATCGATTCAGTATTTGAGCTTACTCTCCCCCCCCCTCCTTTCCACCTAAACTACCATCAGCGGCTGAGACGCCAGTCACCAGTCGGTTGTCTATGTGTACACATGTGACGCGCCTGGTGCTTCACCTTCTGCACATTTAAGGCTGCTATAGGCCGAAATATTGTGCTTCTCTTGTGTTTGTTTTTTGTTCGTCGTCCCAGCCGCCTTCATCTGTCGTAAGTGTTGGGTCATATTTCCCTATCCTTCCTTAGTTTTATTGCCTTAAAGCTTTTTCGTGCTCATTGTTATATATATATATATATATATATAGATACACATGCACCTCCCTTAAAGTAATCCTGCCGGCGCCCATGATTGCTCTCCCTAGTCTTCTTGGCATGCATGTCTTGCACACTGCTGCTGAAGATAGGAATGGCCAATATGGGACCAAATTTGGTAGCAGGCCTCTTGAGTGCCCACTAACAACCGTCTATACATATATGAATATGCATGGTGAAGCAACCACAGTTGGTGTCATAATATAAAGCACAATATTTTTGATTTACTACTTTGCCTGATTAAGCCATAGAAACATTGTGCATAGCGGAAATTATGCGTCTGAGCACCGGTGAAAACTGTGTAGAAGCAATACATCAGAAAAGATTCAATTCTCATACAATTTAAGTTACTAGCCAACTTAGTTTCCCATGTAATCCAATTCAATTACCAGCAATTTTGAATTAAATCAATGGCATCCCTCTTCCAGTTCATCACAATTTTCTGTTATGCAGAATTTTATTTACTGTGCTTAAAAATGTATCACATAATGTAAAACTACCATGAAATTGTGTGAACAACAGAAATCAATACCACTTAAGCACTAGAGTGAGGATTACTGCAGGCTGGTGTCTCATCTCATATAAGCCTTAAGAGCAAGTGCAAAGTTCTGCAACAGGGCAATTCAAACATACATCTAGTATTTTTATTTGGAAGCTTTATTCATGTAGAATTAGCGCTATAACATTTTCCCCCTATTTATTCGCTTTTTATTTATTGATTTTAATTAATCAAAAGTGTTAAAAATGTAACTTCGGAAAACGCAACTAATGCAATTAGTTGAATCGAATGGCGACGTCAAAGTACACGTTTCTATTGTAAACAAAGGTGTAGTTACTGGGCATTTTTTATAATTTTGCGATTGTGTGTAAGTTTTATCGTAATTTATCAGTATAATTGGTGAAATATTATATTCTTGCATGAATACTCTTACAATAAATGGGAGCGGTTTTGTAAAGTAATCTCTCTCTCAAAAAAAGATTTTTTCATGATGACAATGTATTTAGCATCAAATAGAGATTCTAGTTAATTACCGCTTTCATTCCCCTGTCGTCAATAAGTTGTAGATATTTGAATTCATGTGGCGGGCTCGGATGTGACCACATCTTTCCCCCTGCCATATGTCTCGCCTCCCACATGACTAATCTGACTAAAGTCGAAATATTGTGCAATTCGTTTGTTTTTGTGTTTTTACGTGTTTCGCCCTCCTGCCTTCATCTGTGGTAAGTGATGGGTAACTGTTTATTTTCCCTATCCTATCTTATTTTCAGTGCCTCTCGGCAGTTTCTTTGTTCCCTTTTTCCAGATATTTGAATTATTAATTTTTAATGCTTTTAGGGCATTAGTTACATATTAGATATACCTAGTGGAATCAAAGGACACCCCGGAGTAACCGAAATTGCCAACAATGGGAAATATGTAAGTAATTCAAATATAGTTCTAGTATATTAGCAGAATTTGTGGTAAGGTTTAAATGCACCCTACACCAGACAACTGATAGTTTTTGTTACAGGTAAGACACAAGGAATTACAACAATTTTAATAAGTTAATCAATTGAACAGAAATGACTTGCCAGAATATACCGATCAACCCCTCATTTTTGACGAACTTTGAAGCTAGTAACATAATGAAATAACAGAAAGGCATTTTTTCCAGAAAATCATGGTTTTGGAATTATGTCCTCATGGGTGTACCGCTGGACACAATCCACAGGTACACCCATGAGGACTTAATTGCAATCATACACCAGGAAATAATACATTCTTACACAATTTTTACAATTTGTTAATAAATTTATTGTTTTTCAATTGAAATGGGTATGATTTTTTAATTTAGTTCATTTCTATCTCTTCTATACTTGTATGTCGCCAAGAAGTATTTGAAACATAATACGTAACATCAAGAACGATTTTTTCTACCATCGATATCTTTAATTCCATGTAGTAGTAGGGTCTAAATGGTTGAAAATAAAACAATGTGCATGACGAAAACAGATACGCTTCCAATGGCTATTGGCAAGGCTTGTCAGGAAGTCTTTAATATATTGGCTGAAAGTGCATTTCTTAGAAGTAATGAGATTTGTTTTAAAGTTGAAATAAAATAAAAAAAATTCATGTTTAACATTTGTATCTGATACTGCGGGGATTTAAAACTGGGTCGAAAAATTAGGGAGCGGACACCTTACTACCTCCACTACACTCACTAGATATTACATGCCAAATTTTTTAATTCAGACATTTGTATTTTTTTGGTAGACAAATTTGAAGAAACTACAGTACCACAGGCATATCATTATGAATCATTAAATGAGATGACCTCAAAGTCATGAGATCAGGTAGAAATAAACCCTTCAACATATATTCAGGCAATTGAAATCCGCTTTTAAAATGATCAGGTTCGTAGTTGCTTCGGATTAAGCCTGAATAAGAAAGGATTTGAAAAATAAACCTATTAAACTTTTGTAAACAAAGTTATGATTAGTTTGAACAGGTAAGAAATTGTTATCTATTATAACTAATCTAACATAACATTAAACACTATGTACTTGCATCAAAATGATCATGACAATATAAACAACTAGTTTTAAGATTTTTTAGGTCTTCTCATAACAAGATATAGAAATACACTTCATCAAGCGCATTTCTTATCACATTTTTGCACATAGGTTCATTTATAAAATGGTTTTCAACATTTTTCCATATCAAAATTAATTATAAAACTTTTGAGATATAACACTTCACAATATACATCAATTTAGTTGTGTACAATATCATCATGGTGCAGCGCGTCAAACTGGTGGCATTTAAAAAAATTAATGTTAAATTTTAATATTTTCATCAATATTTTATTTAAAATATAAAAATAAAACATGCATATATACCCGTATTCCCACCACATTCATGATCATACCTCATTGTATGTTTATTTCCTTGGTTCATTCAAAAATACCTTGGAAAAGAAGGGCTGAAACAATTCTCAAGTACTTCACAAATCTTTAATGGGACTATGTCTCAAAGGAAATTGAATTTTCTCAAGATCTTGAATACCGATGCTGACTGTAAATGTAAGTTTGCTCTTATAAAACAACAAATGAAAGTTTCGATAACAATGGAAGGAAAGAGCTGCCGTGAGGCAATATTTATATGGAAAAGAGAGATAAAATACATCCAATACTCACCAAAGTTGAAGGGAGGAGGGCAGCAGCAACACAAAAAACACTAACATGTAAAATACAATATTTTTTCAAGTTAAAAGAAGTAACCCGAAATATTGTATTTTCTGCGTTTGTGTGTTGTTTTGTGTTGCTGCTGCCCTGCTCCCTTCAACTTTGGTGACAGGAGAAGAGATAAAAGAATGATAATTACTATGGGGGAAAATCGGTAGCTATGGAAACCAGATGGCAACAAGAGGGCAAGAAGCTCAGGCGAGTGATAGAAAAAGTTTCGTTCACGTTTTTTGAGGTGATGATCTCAAGTTACTTATTGCAAGGGACCACTGTAATTCTTCGGATGTTTATGAATGAAGTAAAGTGAGAATAAATGTCAAATGAATCATAAGAAAGATGAATATGTTAAATATAAAAAAACAATTTTCTGAATCATTTCTGGTCACAAGAGACTGTACAGTGGTGAACTATGTGAAGAAAGACGATTTCGTGTGGGGCACGAGGAACTATTAGACTTACAGTATGTGAAGAACAGGATAGTCTATCCACAAACCTACAGACTGAAGAAAAAAGTAAGGAAAGAATTCCCCAAGAAAACGCTAATGGATGAAGAAGAAAGTTAAGAAGAAACGAAAGAATTCTTCAAGAAACCATCACCTCAAGAAGGAAAAAGTTAAGGTGAAAAGTAGAACGATAACAATACCGGCTATGGAGAATAATAATTTTGGAAATGACTTTAAAAGGGCACAAGACGAAGAAGATATTGGTGACAAGAAAGGTAGGAAAAACAGAAGAAACAAGCATAAAAAAAGACATCGAGGAAATATTAGCAAAGCTGCAAATGGAATATTCAGAAATGAAAGAAGAAAAGAATTATTCTGATAAAGGGAAATTGAGTAATAATAAAAAGGAAAGAAGTTTCTGGAAAAACAGAAGAGATTATTAATGCAAGAAATATGGATCATAGAAAACAAGGAAATGAAGCAAGTATAATTATGCCAAGTGATGGAAATGAGAGTTTGGGAATTGGAAGTGTAAAAGGGAATGAAGATGAATTAAACGTGCAACAAATTGAAAATAATGGAAATGATCGAGTTGGCTCAAAAGATGTGAAAGATACCAAAGACAGTAGGCATATTGATGAAAATTATCACTTGTTTAAAATAGTAAAGATTTACCCTGAAGGGTATTACATACTGAAGACTCATCTTCTTGGAGACTACAAAATGAGGATTTGGAGAGCAGCCAACTGTAAAATCACAGGTATTAAATCTTATTAGATCTGTGAAACTAGTTATGAGAGTTCCATTGGCGTTTTTGAATATAGCAATAAAAATATTTCAATTGATTCTGGGATGACCCTCAGCTTGATGCTTTAAGAGAGATTAATGAAAATGTTTTATGTTGACTACTGTTATGAAGAAAAGTGTTTTGAAGCAGAGAACACGGAAGTGGTATAATTTGTCACTCGTTTTTGTAAAATATGACTGTATATTGCCGCAAGCTTATGATGCTATTATATAACTTTAGGGTTCAGGTGCCTTCTTTCCTGTGAATGAATCGTTCATTCAGGAACTCATGTAGTTGGTTACATGGGTTTTACATTTGAAGAATCAGTCTTTTATTTATTATTAACGTGTGTATGTATATTAAAGGACACCCAGCACTTTCTCTTCCGGCTTTCTACCTTACCCTCACCTCTTCCTTCCGACTCAATACTGGTTACCATTGACGTCACAGCCTTGTATACAAACATTCCACACTGGCATGGCCTCAGGGCCATGGAACACTTTCTGGACCAGCGCCCTCCCAACAGCCTTCCTATGACATCCTTCCTCATCAAATTAGCCCACCTTATCCTTAATAATAACTACTTCTCCTTCGAAGGCAACATCTATCACCAAACCTCATTTGGCTTCGTTTCATTGATGACATATTTATGATTTGGACGCATGGAGAAAATGAACTGCTAAATTTCCTGAACCATCTCAATAACTTTAGCATGCTGAAATTCACTTGGTGCTACTCCCACACCCAGGCCACATTCTTGGATGTGGATTTGTCCCTATCCAATGGCTATCTCAACTCTTCAGTTCACATCAAACCAACCAATCTTCAACAGTATCTCCATTTCGACAGTTGCCACCCATACCGTACCGAACGTTCACTCCCCTACAGTCTTGGCATTCGAGGTAGTAGCATATGCTATAACCAACAGTCTCTCATGGATTATTCAAACAGTATTTCAGAAGCATTAATATCTCGCAACTTCCCCCCAGCTTTGGTTAACAAACAGCTTTCATGTGCTACATCACAACTGAATCAGCCAATCAATCATCTCAGACCCGCAAAAACCAACCACAATCCAGTCTTGGTCACACAGTACTACCCAGGCCTCGAATCCATCAACAGAATCCTCCGGCAGGGCTATGATTTCTGCAAACATGCCCTGAAATGAGATCCATTCTTCCTAAAATCCTCCCTGCCCCTCCTAGAACTTGTTTCAGCAGACCTCCTAACCTCAGCGAACTTCTAGTCCACAAACACAGTCTTCCTCTTCCTAACAGTCAACCCCAAGGCTCTTTCCCATGTAATAGACCACGCTGCAAGATGTTTGACATATACCATGCTTCCACCACTTTTATCAACCCGGTCACAGGGGAAAGCTTCCCTATCATAGGACACGCCACCTGTGAAACCACGCATGTAATATCCCAGTTAACATGCAACCACTGCCTGGCTTCATATATAGGTTTGACTACAAATGCACTCTCCATAAGAATGAATG
This sequence comes from Vandiemenella viatica, assembly GCA_031002005.1. Taxonomy (NCBI): domain Eukaryota; kingdom Metazoa; phylum Arthropoda; class Insecta; order Orthoptera; family Morabidae; genus Vandiemenella; species Vandiemenella viatica. The sequence continues at coordinate 122,125,416 of CM061919.1, forward strand.
GCCACCGTCAGACGGTGTTCACACAGAACCCAAAGCACCCAGTTGCTGCCCATGCCATAACCCACGACTTGAATAATTTCAACTCTTGTTACACAGTCCGTGCTATCAGAGTTCTCCCTAATAGCAGCAGTTTCTCTGAACTCAGAAGGTGGGAACTTGCCTACCAGTACAAACTTGGCACAAGGCAACCAGCTGGTCTCAACTTAAGATAATACCCGGTCATTATTATTAGTAGTATATATGTTTAACCTTTTTTTTATTCCTCTCCTTTCCATTACCTATGTTGAACCACCACTAACCTGAGGTGATGTTTACTTCATAAATATTATTATTATTTTATTATTTGTATAATATTTTATTTTTTTTTTTCTTTCTAATATATTTAGTTCTAATTATATTTTGATCTTCCCACCAACCAGAAATTAGTTTGGATATTTATTTTTGCTCAGGTATGAGCTCTGATTCACTGCCCCTCTACTTTTCTGATGTTTGAATTTACTCCCACCATTTTCTCGACCGACGGTCGTTCTGTGAGGCAATCTCCAGCTGCACCCACCTCCCATAATGTTCTCTTGTTGATGAAGGGTTTTTTTCCCGAAAATTTCTTTACTATTTGTGTTTGTGTCTTTTCTGTGTGTTCGCGCCCCACATCCATCATCTAAAGGTAAGTGGTGGCTCATTTCCCTATCCTAAATTCGATTCCTTTCCACTACTTAGCGTCTTTTTTTCATTGTTATTATAATATATATATATATGTTAAAAAAAGAGAAATATATGTAAAGGCCAAGAAAGTAATTACCATTGTAAATATTTTTTGGCTATGTACTCTGACGAATCAGGAGGTTGACATATTTCGCGTTTTTCAACATTGTTGAATTGTTTCTGTTAATAGGAATGTTGGCTGCACAAGCTTTGATTTTAGCTGATAAGATAAATGATGCAAAAATGTTATTGTTACACACTTTTCGGTGACATGGAGTGGTTTTAGTGTGACAAGAGTGGACTGGTGAAGGCACTGCTCTACACCCCCCCCCCCCCCACCCGACAGGACAGGACAGAAAAGTGGCGTTCTGTTGGTTTCATGTCATTGCTGTTATTTTGAAAAAATTATATATGTATTGTAATTATTAACAAGGCAAAGAAATACAAAGGTCCTCAGTAAAAAGTTCACCATAGTATTTTTTAACAAATATATGGTAAACTTGGGGAGGGCTGCAACATAACAGGTTACTCAGAGAAGAGATAAAATTACTCTGGGGGAAAATCAGTAGCTATGGAGAGCAAGAAGATCAGGCGAGCAATAGAAAAAGTTTAGTTCTCGTTTTTAAGGTGGTGATATAAAGTTACTTATAGCAAAGGACCTCTGTTTATGAATGAAGTAAAATAAGAATAAATATCAAATGAATCATAAGATGACTATTATTATTCAAATACGAGAAGTTAATAAGTTCGAACATTAAAGTTTCGTCACAAGACTTTAAGACAATTCTGTACTCCTGTCAACTGAAAATCATATTAAATACAACTTGGCTATCACAAATACGACACTTTCCATACAAGTTTCATATCATTGCAGCCTAAAATGTTTATTTTTCAAACTTTATAAAATGTATATATGCCACAATTTAAATTTCTGGACAACTGCTGTATTATCTTCTTCACCACCTTTTTCCCAATATTAGGAATCGTCTGCCTTGAATGAACTTTACTCAAAGTCGGCATGCTCAAATTTTGAGCTTTGTTTTTACGGCCAAATGCCATTGCTGACACCAAGCACTTTATATGTACTGCCAGGTCTTACAGTACTATGTACTAATAGAGGGAGTGAAGTGTTGCCATCTCTGAACTGCTGTATCAACATTTCAGCACTTTCATATTATTTGACAAACTTCTATTCAAGTGATGATAGTCAAATCAGGATTTGTTGTATTGTCAATTCATCACTTGATAATATCAAAGAAGGACCTCATATTCTATGTAAATTTGCTCTTATAAAACAACAAATGAAAGTATCACATCAGTGCAGCTTAAAATGTATATTTTTTAATAAAAAAATTCAAATTTTCATAAGTGTTCCTTCTTGAGAAAACTTGCTGTGGTAAGATTTTAAAACAGATCTATGTTCCCCATCTTTGTAAGTTCTGCCACTCACTGAATGCTTCTCTCTGGCATTATTAAAAATATTGGGAAACTATCTTTCAAAAGATCATAATGTAACAATAGTACAAATCATCAAAACACGATATTTAAATGCTGCATGGAACTTTGAGTGAAGTGTACTGCTTATACCAATCTAACAGAATGATAACAAAAAGATTAAAATAAATTAACCAAGTTTATTAATCAATAGTAAGCCATAACAGCTATTAGTAAAAAGATTACAAACTGCGCTCATCTGCACACATCCACTGTGACACAGCCATAACTATAATTGTTTCACCAAGTGCTATAAATTTGAGTGCCCCATGAAGTGCAAGTCCAGACATAAAAACAAATAATAAATACAAATAACTTAATGTGTCAAAATTTTCCTGCCTAATATAAATACTTAGGTATTATAAAAAATAAACAAATGTATAAACATTTGTAGACCTAAACTGCATACATTTGGGAAGCACAAATATTAAACTGCTGGCTGGCTTTCTAGGTACTGAAAGTTCATTAGCCAACAAATGAAAGGAACACAACAGGGTATTTGGTGATACTTGATATGATATCACATACAAAAATGACTAATTGGGACGCCCACCACACACACACACACACACAAAAAAAAAAATATTTGGGGTTCTTATATCCCAGTTTATACAGTCCAAGGAAAAGGAAGTTCAAAACCAACAGCTTCACACAGACATCAAATTCATTTTAAGCAGTTTTCCATTTCATTATATACAGAACACATCTCCACAGAGAAAAAAATGTTCACAAATGAACAGGTCATCACTTTGATAGAGATTGCCACTTTCTACCACTTCACATTTCTTTTGACATTCCATGTTGCAAGTAACATGCCTTGGACAATGGCACAAGTCCAAAACCAGAGATATCACCGGGCCAAAGCGTGCACTTTGTCAGGCAACACGGGCCTCCCGGCTCCTAGAGAAGACACGGACACGGCGATGCCTGGGTCTCCACCGAGCGAACCTCTCTGCTGGACTGGAGGGGGGAGGTGGTGCCCGCAGGGCTCCTCCGCTCTTGCGGCGTTTGCTGGCACGACCCCGATGCACGGTGCTGCCCACTGTCTGAGGGCTGTATGGTCACGTGTGGGTACGTTGACCTCTGTTGGTTTTTGCTGCACTGTGCCTGGAACATCAATCTTAGAGCTGAAACTTGTGCCAATGAAACACTCAGAAAATGTATTATCAATATCAACAATGGTTCAAATGTGTTTAATTTGTGATGGAGCACATGCTTCAATCGTTATCTCTCTACATGCCTATTTCCCCACCTGCATTTGTGTGAGCTCAGTCATGTGTGTCTAGTGTCTTGAAAAAGGGCGTAGCCCTGAAATACAGGGTTATTTTAATTTAGTTATACAAAAGTAAATAGCCATAGCTTCCACACCAGCTGCAGTAGCGAGATCTAGTGAATTTCACAAGTGTATCCTTAGTTTACTTTACATCTTCTAGAGTACATAATTTTATGTGTCAAACAATAAACAAACTTTATTTAGTAATCACAGTTTTGTATACTGATGCGGGGTATGCTCACAGTTGTGAGTGGTTTCATGAATCACAACTGGCCACTATTCAAAGGAAATTCAAAACCAAATATCACAAGGAACAACCTCAAAAGCCGACTATTATTGCTTCGTACAATCATTTCCTTGAAACTGGTAGTGTAGCACTGAGGTCAAAATAAGCTGCTAACTTCAGACAAACACATCTAAGCAGTGTGGCAGAGCAGTGCCCGCAGTCCAAGGAAATCAACTAATCATGCCAGCTTAGAATTGCAGATTCACAAACAAAATAAAGTAAGGAGGATTTTAAAGAAACATCTAAAATTTAAGCCATACAGATTGCAATTATTGCAAGTTTTGAGTGATATGAATTTTGTATAGGCATGTTTGAGAGAACGGAGACTGATAACTTTATTAAAACTGTTTGTTTTTAGTGATGAGCCTACATTCCAAACAAACAGCAAGGTAAATCTAAATGTAAGAATATGGGGTTCTGAAAACAAGCAACGGACTGTCCATAGGTAAACTTTTGTTGTTGTTAAGGTGTATGGATCTTGCCCCCTCCAAGCAAACTGGCAATGCTGTAAAACTATCTAATACCACAAATTTAGGACAATATGGATTGGGATTTTTCAACAAGATGATGCACCCCTGCATTTCCACAACAGTTACTGCATACCTGAATGAAAGTATGACTTCCTGGGTTAGGCGTGGTGGAACAATAGCCTGGCCACCACGGTCATTGGAATTTCCTGTAAGGGGCTGTGTTAAGGACAATGTTTTTGTTTCGCCTCTTCCAGCAAATCTAAATGACCTCCGACTTTGAATAACAGAAACAACTGTAACCATAGGTGGTGATATGATTAATAAGATTTGGGATGAAATCACTTACAGGTGGGATGTCTGCCATGTGTCAAAAGGAACCCAGAAATTGTAGACAAAACTTGAAGTTCTTCTGAATTCGATGCTGTATTGCTTAATTCACTAATTATACTTTCTTTGTAAGTAGATCTTAATTTTATATAACCAATTTAGAATAACCCGTATTGTGTTTGTGGATTAAAATGTTTTGCTGCATCCCCTCCTTCCTTCAACATTGTTCCTTTCCATATTTATATCAGTCTAGCTTGACAAATTTTACGTATATGAACAATATGGTTAGCAAGGGAGAGTAAGTACTGTGGTCCATCAATATTGAAAAGTCATTAATAATTATGTTTTGAAACTAGAATGAATTAAGTCCCAATGTTTAATTCACTTGGGGCCAATTTCATGGATTGTTACAATATGAAAGTGATGTTACCATCTGCCCATAAAACAAGCAGAATAGACAAACTTCAATAAAAAAGACACCTTTTCTTCAAAGATAATAAGTATAAAGAGTATGAAACAATCAGGATAGTGCAGTAAGACATTATTTACCCCTGGACGGTGAGTAATGGCGTATGTGCCTCGGCCAACCGCGTGACTGTGCTGTCCCCCTCAGAGGCTGAGGATATCTTCTGTTCGCTGTCACCACCTGCTCGAAGTCGAAGTTCATCGTTGCGTTTGGATGGGCTCTGAATTGGAGATCTGGTACTATATGTCTCCTTGACGAGCTCCTGCTGCTCTCCGAATCCTGTACGGAAAGTGACTGATCAGAGACTACAGTGTTGACATTAAAACTGAAAATGTGGAAGCTCTTATGAAACTATCTACTTTCAGTCAGTGACATATAAAAAATTTGCCAGTACTTGTAACTTCTGAAATTATAATAGTAATGAAATTAAAAATAAAACAAATGCTTAATCCATATATAACAACACTATTTCTCCAAATTTTTCCCCAACAAAGTTTCATTCTATTGTTAGAAGTTATCTATATTGCAGTTATGTATATTAGGAACCTCTTGGACACTTTATGCAAACACAGAATTCCACCAAAGGACACACTTGGATGAGCGATGTAGACAAAATATTACATCACTTAAACAAACAATAAAAAGTATTAAGTCCAAAGTCAACTTCCACATAAAATAATATATTCTTGTGAGTAAGTAGAAGCTAGACTGGGATTAGCCTAACTTTTATTCAAATATGTATTGGAATACATGGACATTAAATGGGATAATGTGTGTGTATATATATATATATATATATATAAATATATCATCTTTTATATCAATAGTTCACTTCCTAACAGTTCACCCCCACCACCTCCTCCTTACCCTGTCTTTCACTGCCCAGCCAGTCAAGTGGTAAACTTCGGCATGTGCACACCTCCGAACCATGACTCTTGTCTCTATCGCATAAGATGTAAAACCGAAATATTTTATAAGTTTTTGTTTACCTCATTTGTTGCAGCCTTCAACTTTGATGAGTGACAAGTCATTTTACCTATCCTTTGTAGAACCTATATTCATCCACAAATGTCTCCAAGGTGACCATCAAAACTTTTTAGACAGCACCTTGAATACACAAAAATATGCATCTCTGACAAAACATACAGGTAATCATTGCGTGGCACTTCACTGAAACAATCTCCCATTCCTCTATTAACAACTGTACTCACACAAGTTACCCAAAGATACAAATTCTTACAGCACAGATTAGCAGCTTGCAGCCATTTTCATCAAACTTAATAGCAGAAAATACTTCTCCCCAAAAAGGGTCAAATTTGAAACATTATGTTGATCTACTAAGGTAATTGTATTTACTGTCCTGTCTCCCACCATTTTGACAAACACTGATAAATGAAAATTAGTAAGTCTCTTTAACAATCATAAAATTAGTTATTGTAGCTCTACCTAGGCAACACTACCATGATTCTTATTTTTATTGCTCCCCTGCTTACAGGACATAATACACTTCCCCTGCTGTTTGCATACATTTTTTTCCCCTCCACTTGTGCCAATATAAAGTTTTAATTTTGGAAAATAATTAAACCTTCATTCGTCTTTCTTGTTAATGATAGAAGTAATGTCATAGAATACCTCAAATGTGCGTCTAAATAATAAGTGTTTTTCCCCCCTCCATTTGGTTCAAGAAAGAGACATTATGTAAGGTATCCCTAGTTATATTTTCTATATTCCGCGAGAATTCGGCCAAGTTTAAGGTTAATTTCAGTAGACGATACCACATTTAAAGTCGAGCCAACAACACTCCTAATACAATAAAGTGGATAAATAACATGTAATAGCTATAAATAAGAAGTTTCCAGGAAAAATATAAGCATAAACTCACCTAAAAGAGAGTAATCCGTTATTATACATGAAGCAGAAGACACAGGTTTATTTACGTTACGATGGTAATAATACTCCACTAAATTGAACACTGTAAAGCATTTTTATAATTAGGATTTCACCACTTGATATTAAATACACTCATAACTTGCAGCTAAAAACCGATTTAAAGTAATAAATATGGAATTTCATGCATCTCCACATGGGAGATCGTAAACATTTTATGCCACCACATTTGAGTAACTTCAGAGCTTTAAAAGTAAAAGGAAACCAAGTAAAATAAATAACTAGGTAATATTTTGTAAAGTTCCCGTAATGACCAACTGATAAACTGAAAATATAAGTGAATATTAGACAACCGGTTATGGCGTCGTAAAAACCGAAACTTTGGAAATTAATAACTCAGAAACTAACAGGTTTAGCCGACTAAAAACTTCGCTAAAACACTTAAAATAAATCAAGGTTCAATTTAAAAATAATCTCAGGACACAACCGACTTTCAGGAAAAAGCAGAAGATTTGGTCGGAACAAGGGAAAATTAAGGAAATCAGTATCTTTCGAATTACTGAATAGATTGGAATAATTTTTACACCAGTAGAATCAGCAGAGACGGGAGAGTATTTCTAAAATAACTTAAAGCACGAAATCTAAAATTTTTGGCGGTTTGTTTTTGCTACCAAAATTTGAACTAACTACGTAATCCAGGGTAGCAACACACCCCAACTAAATAAATCTATAACTCCGTTCTGGAGCACTTAAATCATTATTACCAAGAGACACTAAAAACTTATTTTTGCGAGATCTACACACTGTAAATTTCTGGGATACATTGGGAGATAAATTGAGAATTTCAATGTCTATTTTGAACACGTTAGTCCCAGTTTCATATAGGGAATTGCAGAGCTCTGACGCTCACTCGGGTCCAGATTGTGCGAGAAGTAGGACGTGTTAGGTCCGAGAGCCGCTAGCTAGCCTCGGGCATGAGGCTAGCCGACAACCGGGCAGTCACAATGGAAGATAGGCGCCATTTTTGGATTTTTTCAGTTGCGTAGTAAAATGTTGGGAATTTGAACTTTGAATTTTATTGGGGGACTTATCGGTTTTGGTTATGCTTCATAACTTGCAATTTTCGTGTGATGATTTTCCGATGCCTTGCTAGCTGAACAGTTGTAATACAGTGACATTTTTGAATATATGTGAATAGTGAAACTTCAAACCTGACTTTCATTTAATAGTACACCCTTCCTGTTTGGGGAATTACGAACAGGTGGCGACCATCTTGAAAACCAGTTAGCATATTCATTAGGCAAATTCACGGTCAACAAACTATTATAAGAACTTCAAGTATTTCCAGTGATAAGTAAGTGAACAATAGTTAAGGAACGTAAGGCTGATCTCCACCCCCGGTGTCGACTCGGTTCCTTACATGGTGACCGTGACAGGACTCTCCCATTTTGAGAGGATTTTGTAAGAGTGTGTGATAGAAAATAATAGAATAAAGTGACGTTCTAAAGAGGACAATCTAAGGAAAAGATTGTGATATATATATATAACAGATGTTGTGTTCAAGGACCACGGTCCTATATACATATTCGTAGGTTTAAGGAGGTTGTATGGATATGATGTTTAGATTTAAGGTTTTATACTTTTGTGGTTTTTTTGGGTATGTTAAAATTTTCCTACACAATTTCACTGTTTACATTGTAATGTTGTAATTTAACAATTTTGTGTGGTTTACATACCACTTTTCATAAGTTGTGTTTTTCATAACACCAGTTGGTGTAATATTGATATGATTCATATTTCTTTTTTTGAATTTGTGAGCTTTGATAATTTAAAGTAACTTTTGAGTATGAATGTGGTAACAATTTGATATTTGAGATGTAAAGTAAATTTTGGAGTATGAATGAAGAAGCATACCGACCGATAAGCATAGAGTTAGTTAACGTTTTGGGGTATTCTTCTAAATTTTTTCATGGGATTATCGGGGATTTTTCTTGCTTTTGGGATTTTAGTTGGGTTTCCTTTTGTCATCGGGAATTTCAGGGGGAATTGTTAGGGTTTTTCTTTCTTTTTAAGATGTTCAGTAAGTTTTTTGCAAAAATTACTTCAATCTTCAGGGGGCATGTAAGGTATCCCTAGTTATATTTTCTATATTCCGCGAGAATTCGGCCAAGTTTAAGGTTAATTTCAGTAGACGATACCACATTTAAAGTCGAGCCAACAACACTCCTAATACAATAAAGTGGATAAATAACATGTAATAGCTATAAATAAGAAGTTTCCAGGAAAAATATAAGCATAAACTCACCTAAAAGAGTAATCCGTTATTATACATGAAGCAGAAGACACAGGTTTATTTACGTTACGATGGTAATAATACTCCACTAAATTGAACACTGTAAAGCATTTTTATAATTAGGATTTCACCACTTGATATTAAATACACTCATAACTTGCAGCTAAAAACCGATTTAAAGTAATAAATATGGAATTTCATGCATCTCCACATGGGAGATCGTAAACATTTTATGCCACCACATTTGAGTAACTTCAGAGCTTTAAAAGTAAAAGGAAACCAAGTAAAATAAATAACTAGGTAATATTTTGTAAAGTTCCCGTAATGACCAACTGATAAACTGAAAATATAAGTGAATATTAGACAACCGGTTATGGCGTCGTAAAAACCGAAACTTTGGAAATTAATAACTCAGAAACTAACAGGTTTAGCCGACTAAAAACTTCGCTAAAACACTTAAAATAAATCAAGGTTCAATTTAAAAATAATCTCAGGACACAACCGACTTTCAGGAAAAAGCAGAAGATTTGGTCGGAACAAGGGAAAATTAAGGAAATCAGTATCTTTCGAATTACTGAATAGATTGGAATAATTTTTACACCAGTAGAATCAGCAGAGACGGGAGAGTATTTCTAAAATAACTTAAAGCACGAAATCTAAAATTTTTGGCGGTTTGTTTTTTGCTACCAAAATTTGAACTAACTACGTAATCCAGGGTAGCAACACACCCCAACTAAATAAATCTATAACTCCGTTCTGGAGCACTTAAATCATTATTACCAAGAGACACTAAAAACTTATTTTTGCGAGATCTACACACTGTAAATTTCTGGGATACATTGGGAGATAAATTGAGAATTTCAATGTCTATTTTGAACACGTTAGTCCCAGTTTCATATAGGGAATTGCAGAGCTCTGACGCTCACTCGGGTCCAGATTGTGCGAGAAGTAGGACGTGTTAGGTCCGAGAGCCGCTAGCTAGCCTCGGGCATGAGGCTAGCCGACAACCGGGCAGTCACAATGGAAGATAGGCGCCATTTTTGGATTTTTTCAGTTGCGTAGTAAAATGTTGGGAATTTGAACTTTGAATTTTATTGGGGGACTTATCGGTTTTGGTTATGCTTCATAACTTGCAATTTTCGTGTGATGATTTTCCGATGCCTTGCTAGCTGAACAGTTGTAATACAGTGACATTTTGAATATATGTGAATAGTGAAACTTCAAACCTGACTTTCATTTAATAGTACACCCTTCCTGTTTGGGGAATTACGAACAGGTGGCGACCATCTTGAAAACCAGTTAGCATATTCATTAGGCAAATTCACGGTCAACAAACTATTATAAGAACTTCAAGTATTTCCAGTGATAAGTAAGTGAACAATAGTTAAGGAACGTAAGGCTGATCCACCCCCGGTGTCGACTCGGTTCCTTACAATTACCTGTTAATATTTACCATGATTTAAGTCATTTCTTTTTTGTTTAGTCTTTTACTTAAGTGATAGCTCCTTCTTTGTCATGTTTAACACAAACTTTCACAAAATGGAGATACTGGAGGTGAAAAACCACAGCTTCCATTGCAACCACTACTCATCTGTGAGGAAAGCATATTCCCACATCATGAACAGAAAAACCAATCACAACAAATGCTATAAGGTAAACTGATTAATGATATAAGCTTTTCAGAAGTGGAGTCATAAGGCCATGAACTATGTTCAAATAATTGCAACACTGGTGAATTGTCCTCTTCAACAATCAATATCCCATCAACAAGTTTCTCTTTTTGATTTTGAAATTTACAGATACTGTCATGGGTGCTGGAAGTGAAGATTTGATATGTTGGAGACACCCAGACAACTGTTTGATAAAAGAAACAGACTGAAAAAGTAGTACCTGCATTTTAACACACAAAGAGATTTAACAAAACAATTATATATATTTAGGCTGTATAAATATTTCGATAATATCTCTCTTTCCACAATGTGATACATTTTTCCACAGTTCACTCTATTAAATATTTAAAATTAACAATAAACTGCTTGGAAATACAGTTTTTAAAGTCCCCTCCTCCACCCCATTATATACAGAAAGTAGCTGTTGTTACTGGTGTTTTAGGGCGCACCAACGTCTGGGTTTTAGCACCCTGACTAAATCCTGGTTTTACAACTTGGCTTAAAAATGAACATATACTACCTACGTGGCCGATTGTAAAAGGGTCGGCCCCGCAGACGGCAGGATGGAACACTAATATACTGACATAAATGCAGCCTGTATGGCCGACCGTAGAGAGGTCAGCCATACAGACAGCAAGGATAAATAAAATACAGACTGTAAATGGGCCATAAAAATCAAGCACACAAACATTAACTGGTTGGTTGTAAAAGCGCTAACCAAGTTGAATGTTCTTTAAAACAACAAACTGGCTGACTGGTTGTAAAGGGTCAGCCAGACAGACAAAGTATAAAACTTAACTACATAGGTAACAATGAGAGGAAAGAAATGCCGCGAGGCAATATTTACATGGAAAAGAAAGGGGAAAAAACACCCAACACTCACCACAGTTGAAGGGAGGAGGGCAGCAGCATCACAAAACAACACACAAACCAAAAAAACAACATTTCGGGTGAAAAACCCTTTTTCAAGTTAGAGGTAGGTGGCTGGGCTTGCGCAAGACTTGCGTTCAAAGCAGCCACTCATAGAACGCAATAGACCGTCGGAAATGGTGTGGGGGGGGGGGGGGGGAGAGCAACAATAATATAACTGTGAGTATAAGAAAGATTAAAATGGTTGAAAAAAATAATAGTTATAAAAAATATAAACAAAAATATAAATGAAAAATATATGAAACTATTGTATTGGCCAGTGGTGGGTGTACAGTGCTGCCAGACTCTTGACTTTGAATAACCGTAGATGGCCACTAAAATTTCCATAGATTGGGTACAAAAATCCGAAGACTCGCTAACTGAAAGACTGAAACAATAATTATCGAAGAGAGAGTCAATATTAAGAGTACTTTTTATTTCCAGGTCTTTAAAATTACAAAAATAATATTCTAGATCGAAAGTAAGAAATTTCCCTGAACACGTTTTATACATAGTCACTTTTATCACCGCTGCTGCTGACCTACTCTCTTTCTCTCTCTCTTTTTTTAGCGGCCATACATTTATTTTGTCGACGTTAAATTTAGCATATGTTTTGTAATAGGAAATGTTAAAAATTGCGACCCCTTTAAACATCGGATATTGGTTAAGCCTTCTCGGAAGCCACTTCTTTGTAAGCCGTGCCAACGAGCATGTCACCGTATATAAAAAGATTGCGTCGGTATTTTTGTATTACAGTCTTTTAAGATCTATAAAATCTGTAACCAAACAAAATATAGGTTTTATTTCAATCGTTGGTTCACACGAGCAGTTGCAAGGAAACGATTCACACTTATTGACGATTCTGTAACGCATTAACACTATACGCTCAAAGTTTAACAAAACACCAATATAAGGAAATATCGACAAATGATAAAAGTATCAAAAATCCGTAGATATTTTAACAAAATCCGGAAATCCTAACTTTTCATAAAAATCCGTAGATCTACGGATAAATCCGTAGAAATGGCAGCGCTGTGGGTGTATAGGGTGAGGATGGAAGATATTAACAGAAATTAAGGCCTGTGGTATGTCTAGTGTGCAGGATATGTTGATATGCCAATTCCCACCTGCGGAGTTCAGATTGGGAGGTAGTGTCTGGAAGTACTCTAATGGCTCTGACTGTGAAGCAGCTATTAAGGTGTTGCGAGTACTGGCATGGTGAGCAACAGGGAGGTCCAGGTTTTGGGAAGTAAACAGTTTGTCTGTGACCATTCAATCTGATGGATAATGAGTTTGAGGTCAGGCCAATGTAGGAACAGTGGAGGCAAGTGAGCTGGTAAATGAGATGGGTGGTTGTACAAGTGGCATGACCTATTATGGGGGTAGGTTTCACCAGTAGTAGGGTTGTTATAGGTAGTGGTAGGTGGATGCATACCGCAAGTTTTTCAACGGGGTCTCTTACAAGGGGAGGATCCAAACGATGATTTAGGAGCCTCAGAGGGTTGATATTTATGTACAAGAATGTTTTTTAGATTAGGCGGTCTGCTGAACTTAACTAAAAATACGAAGAAACCCAAGCCGATCTGTCAAAATTTTGGGACTAGTCTAGCAAGACTAAACAACTTTAAAACCTTAGCCATGTTGTTACCGTCATCATTTAAAATAATTGGCAAATCGTTGGCAACGCCAACGTCTATCCTTAAGTTTAAAAATAACACACAATCAGTTAAAATGTGGCGCACCATCAAAGGTACGCCACAAGCATCACATTCGGGTGAGTCCTCCCGGCAGAGAAGGAAACCATGTGTCAGAGGACAGTGTCCTATGCGGAGGCCAGTAACGAGTACCTCATCCCCCCCCCTTGCCTGCTGGAAGGAGCTGCTTATACAGAAAGAGTGTAACATGTATTTCACCAATGTAAGAAAGAGTAACAATACACACAAATATATTTAAATATATCATTTCCTTACTCTTCTTTGATGACAACAACTATAATGAACTTACACACACACACAAAACAAAAATAATAATTATAAAACTATACATGTTGGACAGCGAAAAAAATATCATTTAATAGGCATATCAGCTGCAAACACAAACAAGATATATAATATACGCAGATTTTTTTGGTAATATTTATGCAAACATATTACATATTTCATTTTATGAGGCAGTTGTGGCATCACTGAAAATCACTTTCCATATTAGTGCAAATAAACGACTAGAATTTTTTTTTTATTAAGTGTTCATTGTCAACATTCTATTAACATGTACATGACTGATTCATTTTATTTATTCTACAACTTACTTTTTTGTTACTCAACAGATTGTGCTGCTTTTCCCTTAAACAAAACAGCCATTAGTTGAACTAATCATAGCAGCTTAAGACAAAAACTTTAACCAATTAATTAATAAGTTTGCCAGTTAGGTCTTCCAATATTTCATGAACATTTAATTTCACTTTCATCCATTGTTTTTTAGGAGAGATTAAGAATTTGAAGGAAAGAGAGAAAAAAGACCACAATTGTAACGAATTGATAAGTACCGAGTGTTTTTATAGTATCTGCAATATTTTGGCAGTGTGGCATAAGTCAAACAGCCAGTGATGGGAAAAATAAACCCCAGTTTGACATGTACAGTGGGTGAGTAAACATTCTACTCGACTTGGGCATTCAATGGATTTATTGCCAATCATAAATAGCTTGAAGGTCTACTTTCCATTAAAGCATGTTTCACAAATGGCTCTACAGTTGCTGGTAGCAGGTGGTGGACAACCCAAAAAAAAAGTGTTGGTTCGATTCCTAGTATATTGATGTGATCGAATAGTGGTGTGGAGGATCCAGCCACTGGAGGCACTCACCAGCAATACTATTAACTTCTGGGGGTTTTGTTTATCTGTTGAGCCTACCAGGTGCAAGTATTTTCCCAAGCAGAGCCCCAATTTGTCGAGTAATACATGCCACATTGCAGTGTGAAGAGAAGTGAGTTTTCTTGAGAGGAGAAGAAGAGACAAAATGATATTCTGATCTTGGTTCACTGACAAGTAACATTCAACGAGGCCTGACCACCATGTCTCGGCAGTATGAGACTGGGGTGAACAATGCGGCCCAGGGAAGAAGTCAACACATCTTAACAGGCCAGGCTGCTGGCTGCACAGACGACCGCTGTGACACTATTAAGTTTTGTGAAGGAAGTTATCTGCTGAAAATGGTAAAATTACCTTCACGATGAAAACTTATGCAATCGGTTCTACCCAGTAAATGAACCCTAAGAAGTCTGAAATTACACTAACTGTTAAAAAATCGAAGACATTGGACGAGCTGTAATGATTCGAATGTTTTAAAACATTTCATGTTTGCTTAAATTTCATCTTGATTATTTTCAATAAATTCAAATAAATTGGACACTCATATTTCAATGATCCTATGCAGTACAGTAATATGTCACATGAATCACTTATAACGCACGATCAATAATAATATTCAACCATGATTTTTTTAAAAAAAGATCACAATATGTTCAAGAAGTCGTTTTCCTCAATAGGTAACACTTGATTAAATATGAACAGAAACTATAAAATATTCAATGAATATAGTAACACCAGGTAGAAGACTACTAAGTCATTGTTCTACTTTTCCATTGTGCCAGGACATTGCCATACTTTAGAAACACGAAACTGTTCAAAAACACCACCTAGTACAAAAATTATTCCACACACATTCACACAAACTAGAAAAAAAGTTTCTAAACTATTAAATTTTGAGATATAGTATCTAACTAGAAATAAATGTAAGTTCATGCAGAATGGGGGTGATAGCTGACCCACCGAATCGCTGCCGGACACCGAGAAGGAATCACCAGTTTCGAGCGTCGATTCACTGCATGAACTTGACAATTCTTCTGCTTCGACTTCAGATGATAAAGGGAACGTATCACGGATCCACTCCCTGTACTGGATCACCTCATCAGTTACTCGCACAATCCGGCCCAAGATACTGGAAAAATTAAAAAAAAAAAAGGACGGTCATCAAATTTTTGACAAAATACAATTTATGGAGACAACAATAAGCTCAACGGAGTGAAAGATACACTAATGTTCTAAACAGGAATATCAGCACTAAGCGTAGAATGTTGAAGATAACATTTACATAGCTTAGGATAAAGGCTGAATATTGGACAAAATTGGAGCCATCTGCCTTGGTAAATCTAACTTCCATTCAAAATATAACTTGTTTCTCACCACAGATTAAGGCAGGAGGGCCAGACAAACTAATGAAAACCACACATACACAAAAAACAATATTTCAGTTTGCAAGCTTATATATGCTGTGAAGTACTTTTGTGTGTGTGTTTTTTCCCTTGTGTTCGTCTGGCCATCCTACCTTCATCTGATCTGTGATGGGTTGTTTTTCCCTATCCTACCTTATTTTCAGTGCTTAACGGCAGTTTCATTGTCACCATTATCCAAATATAACTTGTTTGATTTACAACAAAAACTAAAACATTTAAACCTTATATATATATACAACGCACAGATAATTGAGAGATGATAAATGCATCGGACCTAAACTGGCACTAACCAAGACGTGATGTGCTTCGATTGGTGTTTCGTATCACAAGCCCCGTCTCTAAAGACCTTGCTGTTAAGAGACGTTAAGCAGTTAAATAAAAAGTACCACAAGCCTAATAGTTGTCTTTTTGCATTTTAATTTGATTAAAAATAATGTTTTTAACTCTTATTTAACAAATAAAGTTGATTTTCATTATTTTTACAACTAAGTCTACTGTTGTAAATTAAATTTTCAAAGTTTTATTTTTAGGGTCTAGTACCCTATTCAGAGAGGGTGGTTGATAATTCTGTAGTGGTTGTTCAGATTGGTGGTAATGTTGGAACTGGCACAGAGAGCTACAGGATAGTCTAGGTTTTTGGTACAAATTGTCTGCCTGTTGTCATTCTTCCTCATGGACAGTTTGTTGGCTGTTGGGATTGTATTCAAACAAGTAAACTGGAGGCAGGTGACATGACACATTAGAAATATAGTGCACGTCAGAGTGCATACTTTACGTATAACAAGATATATTGCAAAAGAAGGATTCATGTGTTGGCTTGGAAGAGTAGTAATATTCTTGGCGTTGTGTGGTTGCATGTGGGAAAGAATATGAGAGGATGATGCACTTTGTAAATTTGAAGTGAAAAATAATGTATAAGCAACCTTTCTGTACAGAAATGGCAACATCCAGGTAGATGACATGAGGCCTAATTCCAAGCACAGTTGAGGAGTTTGCTATTGTTCAGTGAATTGTCATGTACACATAGTAGTACATGAACCATTCAAGCAGTGAGGTAGGAAACTGTGGCTCTGCTTTTGGAATTGTTCTGTTGACCAGCCTTGGGAAAGGTTTTCTCATAGGTGGCTCCGTGACACATAACTACTGATAACTTAAGCAGCAGCTTCTTTCCCAATTTTTTTTTAAGCAACCATGTCTAATAATTGGTAATAGTAAGATGCTGTTTTCAGATAAATATAGATTGATCTTTTGAGAAATATACAAACTTATATGTAAGAACTACATTCATTGGAAGGATGGACTTACCTGGCTTTATTTGCATCATAGATGAAGTGATAAAGTGGATTTACAGCTTGCGTAAGCACAATATAAGCATAGCTGAACGCTTGCTTGACCTGGAGAGCACCATATGAACTGCGTCCAATGTCATTGCCTGGCGTCAATGGATCCTCAATGTACAACAGTGACGGGTGCTGTCCATCTGTCATGTCACGCTGGACCTGTGTTGTTGCAATTTAATTAGAAAAATCTTGAACAGCGTAATTTATATGTACAAATTGTGAACAGTTCTATTATAAATAACAAAGGATAGGGAAAATAACTGTGGCAAGTGAATAACATAAAATATGGACACAAAAATACAATATTTGGTATAAAACATTATTTATGCACTAGAGAAAAAGTAATTTGGTTCCAGAGATGTGCACACACCGAAGATTACTCTATTACTGGCTGGGCAGTGCTAGAAAGTGTGAGGGGAACAGGTGGTAGGGATGAACTGTTAAGTGGACTATCAATATGTTGGGAATGTCTGGAATTATATATCTCACAGGCAGTGGTAAAATTACTACAGGGTGATTCAAAATGATTGTCGGGGTTTCATGAATTTTTTACCGGCTGTGTACTAAACATACAAGTATTATCTTCACATGGATGAATAGACAAACTCTAAAAAGTTTTGTTTTGTAGCAGCCGCTAACCTTGTGGTTACGTTTTGTTCTGCCAGATTTCAGTGTTAGCAATATGGCAGCTAACGCTATAGAGAAGGCTATTTGCACTCTAGATTTTCATGTGTGTCAGTCAGTTGCCGTTGTCCCAAGGCACTTTCGAAAAAAATTTATGAAGGATGCACCTTCAGACAATTCCATTCAGAGGTGGTATGCGCAGTTCGTGGAGAAGGGCTGCTTATGCAAAGGAAAAAAACAGTGGGCGTCCTTCTTGTAGGAAGTCGACGTGAACCGCGTCAGAGAAGCTTATCAACGTAGCCCACGGAAGTCAACAAGAAGTGGCAGCAGAGAACTGAACACTCTGCAAACTACAGTTTGGCGCGTGCTACGAAAACACCTTCAGACTTTAACACCTGACGACCATCGCAAACGTCTCACGTTTTGCAACATTATGCAAGAAAAAATGGAAGATGTGTTTTGTAAAAAACTCATTTTTAGTGATGAAGCGAACTTTCACTTGTGCGGGAAAGTTAACAAGCATAATGTGCTGATTTGGGAGACAGAAAATCCCAGTGCTTTTATTGAACACCAGCGTGATTCTCCAAAAGTGTGTGTGTTTGCTGCTGTTTCCAAGGCGAAAGTGTAAGGCCCGTTCTTCTTCAATGAACAGGACTAACTTACCTCGATATGGTCTCCGAGTGGTTGCTGCCTCAGCTGAAAGAGGTGGATGATTTCATATTCCAACAAGATGGTGCTCCACCTCATTTCCATCGGGAGGTCAGAACATTTCTCAACGAACAATTGCCACAGCGATGGATAGGACGCGGAGCCGACAGTGACCAAATGCTCATGGCTTGGCCACCAGATTTAACCCCATGTGATTTTTTTCTGTGGAGTTACGTCAAGGATCAAGTTTATCTTCCTCCTCTACCTGCGACTATCCCGCAACTGAGAGAACGGATCAGGGCCGCCTTTCTAAACATTTCTGATGACATGCTGCGTCGCGTGTGGGATGAAATGGACTATCGCATAGATGTGTGCAGAGTGACACAGGGCGCACATATTGAACATTTGTAATGGATGTAAAAAAACTTGAGTTTCTTTACACATCAAAATAAGATTCAAATTCGTATCTCAATTGTGCTAAGTGTAAGAATTTTTTGAAACCCCGACAATCATTTTGAATCACCCTGTATATTTAACAAAGGGTGTTGAAGCAAAAAAAGAAATATGTAAAAATTATTACTGTTTAAAATATATAATTAGAAACATTATGCAAATAAAAAGTGATTGGTTAAGTGGTAGGATTTTATAGGTGGTTGAGACCAGGGGATATCCAAACGATTCTAGAGAAAAGAGGCCATATGACAGTATCAATAATGACGCGTCAGAGGACTTCTACAGTTTTACTGAAAAATGCATGAACACCAATAATAGGTAGAAGTTTTACGAATGATAATGTTTCAGACAATGAGTGTAACTTTTCCAACTAAGGGCTAACTTTGTCTGCCATGAAACAATTACTAGAGCACACTTCCTTACCAGTACTTACACAGCAAACAAGACGGTTCAGAAATGGGTACTCCTAGTGTGACACATGTTACAATACTTGGAGATATTACTAATATTGAAACACAGGCATCAAGTAGTAATACCAAACGAGAATCTTTGACAAACACTAAACTATCTTCGTGCCAGACACAGAATAATTCAGACTTTTCACAAATGTCTGAACAACCTAGACAAACTCAATCGGACATAAAAGTTTATATACAGGCCTCACTACTAACCCCCTAGCTATCAGAATGAATGGCCACAGGCAGACAGTATATACTAACAATGAGGCCCATCCAGTTGCAAAACATGCCAGTTCCCACAAACTGAATAATTTTAACATCTATTTCTCAGTTAGGGCAATCACAGTTTTCCCTGACAACACAACCTTCTCTGAACTACGTAGATGGGAACTAGCCTATCAGAATATCCTGGACACCAGACTTCCTCCTGGCCTCAATCTCCAACAAGTTCCTCCCACTTATTATCTCTACTATTTACATTTTTTATATTCCTTTATTTCTGATATTTTTCACTTATAGTTTTTCAAAATTTGATTTGATTTTTATATGTGTATCCTCACTCAGTTGTTATGTTGGTCTACCACTTTCAATGATAATATTCTGTCAACAGTATCGATCCAATATTTGAGCCCCCCCCCCCTCCTACATCACCATCCACGCTGGCGACGCCATTCACCAGACGGCGGTCTATATATATAAATAATAACACTCAGCAGGAAAATGCTAAGGAAGGATGGGGAAATACGACCCAAAACCTACCACAGATGAAGGTGGCTGGGAAGACTAACACAAAAAAACAAACACAAGACAAGCGCAATATTTCGGCCTACATGAAGAAGTGAGACACCAGGCGGAGTGAGATGTGTACACAGAGACCGCCGTCTACACACACACACACACACACACACACAAACCAGAGTAAAGCCCATTACACGGGCAGCGTTTGTGGCTAGTGACAAATGTATACTGATAAACACATCATTAGTTGTGATAAAGTGTGATTTATTTGTGTTTTTCTAGACCTCCTGTCTTGAGCTGTAGTGATGTGTTATTTCCCCCATTCATCTTATTTCCAGTTTTACTGTCACAATTATCCAGTATTATCTCTGTTCAAGACAACCACCACTAAGCATGGAAGGTGAGCAGTAACACTATGGTCTCGCATCTGGAAAGATGTGGGTTCGAATCTCCGACCTGACATCCAGATTTCAGTTTTCCATGGTTTCCTGAAATCACTCCTGGCAAATGCGAGGATTACTCCTTCAAAAGGCCATGGCCAATTCCCTCCTGTTCCTAGCCCCTAGTCTTTTCCCACCTCTAGTAACCTCAACATTAGCCATAGATATAAGTGGGGGGGGGGGAAGAGATTAGTACAAAAGATAAGTAGTTCTAATGGTGTTATGTTGCTACAATAAAATTTTGGAGATAACATTGTATTTTACCTGTGCTTTGAGCCTCTCAATGGACCTAACATTAACTATTTTTTTTGCCCTAAATAGGCAGATCCAGATTTCACATTAATGTTTCTTACCACAACAAATAACTCACCTCCTCTTTTGAGACATAAGTACCGCCATTCTTAACACGAATTCCAGTCTTCATGTAATTAAATTTGCGGCCATACAGTTCAAAAAACTCTATGAGCAATACACCTAGATTGGCGTTGGGATAGTAGGCATTCTGTCGAGGGTGCAGCTGAATACAAAAAAGATCACAAATGTTATGCAATGATAATTCATATGTTTGCCACAGGCACACAGTAAGAAACATATATATCTATCTATTTAACTTCAAGTTATAGATTTTATTTAAAAATTTAATATAAATAAGCATACTAGTGTCCAATATGCTAAATACAAATCTGACAGTAAAAAAGAAAGTCACTGAAATGAGTTCCTCAGAAAGTTGCCTGGTTTGATATCATTGCAAAAAGAGGTGGCAAGGATCAACTCACCTGGAGGAAACTGATGGTCATGAGAATTAGGCTATAAGATGAGATACCTCCAGTAAACACCTCATTGAGGTCCCTTTGAAGAAGAAATTGTTTCAGCACAAGTACCAGCTTTGGCAATACAGGAAAACGATTGTTGAAATCCTTTATCAACTCTGCAGACTTAACACCATTACTCATATTAAAACTGATATCAACTTTAATCTCAGATTCACGGTCTTTCAACTTGACAATTGGAACCTGGGGGCACAAGGATAAAGTTCGTATTTAACACTCTTATTCTGAAAATGATGTAATATAGGAAAGATAAACAAATATTACTTAACTGAAATATTTGAATTTAATTACAAATATATATATATAAAACACCCACAGCTAACACAAGATATTTCTGCATTAACATGAGCAGCAAGCGAGTTCTACATTCCTAAAGCCAATCGGTCAGCCCTTATTATGTAAGGCAAATACTCAATTATTCTTTTCACTCTACAATTTAGAATATCAAAAACAAACTATTGATGTAGATCAGTTAATGAAATACAGGATTGCTTTAATATTCTCTACAGTTCAATGTCGCCATGCACTTACCGAAGCTTTATCAAGGACCTTAATGGACGATGGTTCAGCAATGTCGTGTTCCAATAATGACTGCTCCAGAGTTCGCAAAGGAAGAGTTTGCCACTTCCCTATCACGACGAGATCGATGTCACTAATAACATAATGATCATCAATATGATGCAAAACAAGACTTTGATACAGTTTTTATCATCTACAGCCTAGAGATGACTTCCATTTTTCAAAGGAAGAAAAAGTTTTTACTACATTTAATCTGACAAATTGCTTAGCACATTAGCACATTTCATGTAACACCCCCCCCCCCCCAAAACAACATGACAAAAAAGTGAGAGTGTTTATTATGTTTCTAACAGATCATTTTTAGTTCTGGTACAGTAAATTTTCAAATCTTTTGTTTTTAAAGAATTCTCAAAACAAGCTGTACCACTGTCTTGGGGCTGAATTTGAGTATGTTTGTCCAAAGTTAATTGGTGAATGTAAGTAAGACTTCTTATATTGTTTTAAAAACAGCATTATGTAATCAAACACAGGATATGAAAACATCCCTGGATAAAAGCATCCAGCCAATAGATACTATATTTGAAATTGGCCACAATATGAAATTATGTCACCTTTGGCTAAGTCAAGAAACCAGTTACAAATGGGTACACTTTTGGTTTAGTGATTGTACACAAATTAATACATACTCCGAAGGTTATATATAGAAGTGACAAAAAATTATAGTCCAAAATCAGCTTATGCGAAAATATTATCTAGTATCAACAATTGAATGAGGCAAAGGAGAAATGAAAATTACTTTTCATTTTGTATTGTCAGTTATGTGAAGTATAATTTTATAAAAAAAAATGGTGTATTCTTGCTTGTGTAGTAAAGTTTCATTTTAAGTTCAAACAGAAATATTAGCAGATGTTATGGTTAGGCTGTACTAGAGCTGTTCCAGATTGTTAATTCACATTGGATGATACAGCATAACGTGTGAATTTTAGTATTTATTTTTTAAAATTTTCTTTGTTTTCGTGGCCACAATGTAACAGAATTCATAACTTTGTGCGATAGAAAGTAGTCTGGCAGATATCACAATCATTGCAGTTGGGATCAGAATTATAACAAATTATGCTGTACAGAATGGGTTTGAGGATTTCGGTTTATAATTTATGTAGCTTCATGACTGACGTATTACCAACAACATTACTATATCTGAATGTAAATTAATATAATATTCTCAAATAACTAGCTAGGTGAACAAAATGTTACACACGATTCGGAGATCCAAATCTCCGTTGCCATCTTCTGGTAGGTTTCAATTGCCAAAACGTGTTGACACCCTGTTCATTCAACTAGTAACCCAAGAACATTATCTGATTTAATTCTAGATAATGATTCCACTTTAACATAATTGTAGGTACAGGGATCACATCAATCTAAACTTTTGTTTTCTTCCTAGCAGTTGCCATTAGGTTAAAATGGGGCCTCAACCAAAATAAAAATTTCGTAAATATCATGTAGAAAATTCTTTGATAGCTGCATTATTTTTCGTGTGGTGGAATTGCGATCTAGAACTAAACCCCTTATATTACTTCTCAATTCAGATAAAAACTTTGTTCTAAGGAATGTAAATTGTTCCAGCTGGATACCAATATACAACTAAGCCATTAATTTTGGGCAGAATATTTTATTAATGTCACAAACAATAAATCTCTTGTATAAAATGAATTATGACATAACAGCTTCACATAATATGACCTTATAACGGTTTCACTGGGACATAAAAAAGGAATTGTAATTTTGGTCTGAAAATCATTAAACACATTTGTTGGACGATATTATTTAATATATGTTGTTCTTACAGCTGTAAAATACGTACATACCACACCAACCTCATACAAAAACTGCTGTAATGATAATTGGCAAGTGGATCAGGCATATTGCGACGTATAATGATAATGACAATCCTTAAATGAAATAATTTAACAATGTTTCTATTACAGAGATAAACTACTTCCATATAATATGCCTGCTGTAAATGGTTTCCACTTAAAGGTTTATGTTTTAACTTTTTTGGGTACATATTTATTTGGGTAATATCTATATTGGGATATCGTTGCAACCACTTACTACCTCGCGGTGTAAACACTTTCGGGTGGAGGGAGTACGAAGTCACTGTGATTCCGTGTGCGACTTGTTCAGACTTCAATAGATTTGTGAATACACGTTAGGCCATAGAACGTAACCAATAGTAATAATAATAAAATTATGGATTTATAAAGTTAAAGAAAATTATTAACTGCACAGTTAATAATATTATTGAAATATCAACAACATTCCAAACTGATAATTGATATTCATTAGTAACGTTCTATAATGTCGGTTCGTGTAACGTTAACATTATTAGTCACAATTCCATTGATTTGTAACAGATTCAGTTTTCATCTATATTTTCTCGCGTGGCTGAAATTGCTATTAAAATCATTTGTATGAAATAAAATATTTATAAAAAAAGATTTCATCAATAACCATTTGGGTTTAGGTTGTAACACAGCCTGGACCATACTAACAGAGATAGATACGATTTGGAAATTTGACATCAGCAATATCATGTGACGGTTACATTTCACTATGGTCCAGGCTGAATTAAGACGTAAACGACAGTAACTGCGATAGATACGACATAAAAATTAGGAATCTGCAATAAGGTGTTCGATAGTTATGATTCAGTGTGGTCCAGGCTGCATCAAAACCTCGCTAATGAATTTATGCCTGTACTATTGGTGCAAAATTAACAATTTCACGATATGAGACGTATTTGTGATGGAATACTTTCCAAAGATCCCGTTGGTGACATTTAAAGCTGCGCGCAGAACGTATATATCACATTCAGCGACATAGTGACGTCATACTCTCTCCATCCAGAAGTGTTTACATCGCGAGGCAATAAGTGGTTACAGCAGTATCCCAATCTAGATATTACCCATTTATTTTGTACCGCTAAGAGCGAGGAATGTGTATACAAATTTTTAGACCAAAGGTACAAATCTTGCTCGAGTCCCAGTTATTGTGCCCATGACTTGAAACAACAGAAACTTTGTTTACAGCACAACTAAATTTAATAATTAAATATCATCAATTCATATCTCTTAACATAAATCAGTAAATCACCAGATTATCATGATTTTAAACCATTTAACTCATTAAGATTTAGTGAATATGCAAAGATAACTAAGTCTGCTTGGTCAGAAATCAGTTCTTCTTGTCACTAACGGCAGATACACATGTATGTGTTGCAAGACTGAAGTGTGTTAAACACACGTGGGCAATAGCGCAAACACTGGGACTCATCAAGGAATTGTCATTTTGGTCTGAAAACTGTTGCACATGTTCGTTTGGTGATACTATTTAATATATGTTGCTCTTAGAGGTGTAAAATGTATAGATATCTCACGAACTTCACTCGAAAAGTGCCGTAACGCTATACCGCAAGCGGCTGGGAGAAGCCTTATAGCGAAGTATAATGACCATGCACCCGTTCTTTGAATGATATTATTTGGGAATATGTTGTTATAAAAGTATAAATATGGAAAAGATTACACACTTAAAAAAAACTGAACCATAAGCGAACGTTGGTTGCCTCAATTACGTACACATACACGACGTCCAACGATAACTCCTACATCGTCAAGAAACATATCCGCATGTTATTTCCAAGATGTTAATATTCTACGGCATTTATCTAAGAAGGTTGCGGCAATATTAACGTAGCTTATGTTTAGGTTTAAAGTGCGGCAATATGCTTGTTCCAGCATTAGGTCGAAGGAATTTAGTTTTTATAGTTGAAATGCAGCCTGTACTAAAATGGCGTTTGTTTGTTGTTGTTAAAGCATAATTCGCCAGAAATTTGGATTTATTAAACATTTATCATGATTTTCAAGCAGAATCATTAATTGATAGGTTGGAATGCAACCTGGACCAAAGTGGACATAGACGCTTACTTTTGTAGCTTAATGGACTATAAATTTTATTTTTATAATAAAGTTGGTTTGGTTTTCATCGTTGTTGGTTGGTCGTTGATGCATTTTGTTGCACGTAGTATTATTATCGCTGGATGTCACCGATATGATAACAAATGGCGTCCTCTCATTGCTTGGTGTGTACCATTACAAGAGGTTTAATTTCACGTGAATTTTGTGCGTTGGGTGTAATAGAAACAAAAGTTAATAAATAATATAGTCAATATAGTCGTAGGAACGATAGCGTTATCATTATACATGGCAATATGCTTTCTCCCAGTAGCCCCCCCCCCCCCAAATTGTGATTTTTGATTCCAGAAGACATATTGCACTGTTTTCTCTTGTAAGACTATCGTAAATTACATACGGAGATAATCAAATGATGGAAATAAATATTCACATGCTGCTGTGTGTTCTATACTTCAATTTAACTGTGACATTAATATGAATGAAAAGCTACATGGCCTGGCTCTGAACCTCCCCTCCCACCATGTAGCTTTCCAGCCAACCCCTCCCCACCCCTAGACTGAACCACATATTTTATGCACACTCCCCCACAACCCATAAAATATGTAGGGCCTAACAACCTGCCTGAAACGTACAGTTATGCACATTACTGACTTTGCATTAATAGAAATCTCGAGCCACCTGTGAGGTCATTATAGTCAGAATTCAGTATGGTGGCCACCTTATTCACAAGGGGCGATTTTTGTTGCTGCTACTAATCGCGGTGATCATTCGACGCGATTAGTAGCAGCTATTAGCCGGTCACATGGAGCGACTGGTTTGAGCGATTAGGTTGTGGCTAGCGAAGTAATGTATCAACCTCATTCGTTGGTTATGATATTGTACAAATCGCGTCGTATAGTTCTGAGACGATTGATTCTTTAGGCTAATGCTGAGTCGAGTAAATATTTGTTAAATCAAATTTTAAGAAGAAAAGAAAATGGGTCCGCTACTGGATTAGATGAATAGAGGCCTCTGCATTTCTTCTGATAGAATTAGGATCCACTAGCCTACAGAAATATTCAATGGTTAACTGAAGGAAATTTTGATAAATTACTTAAGTAGCTGTTTCTCAAAAAGATACACTGATAAGAAAGAGGTGCAATTCTATGTAAGGCCAAACTAGAAGTTAACTAATGTTACATGACAAGTGGTGGTAGCCTGAAGTCTGTGGAGTATTTATTCATAGCTAAATTAGCCTATTTTCTGTATGCATCCTTGATGTTCTTAATTTCATCTGAGATGTTCATCAGATGGAATGATCATTCTAGTTTCATTCAATTCAATAAATAACCTACTCAAAGGATTTTATTCGCACATTCTTGTTAATTTATTTATTGTTTTTGGTGTGCAACATTCCTTCCGATAAACATAAAAATCAACCATTTGGTAAAATTTCTTTCCCCGTTTTCCATAATGGCAAAAAAAAATATAAAAAAATGGAATTAAATGGAAAAAACGATGAACGCTACTTCTGACACCAATGAAATGACTAGCGATTGAGCTGTCAGGCGAGGCGTGTAGCAGTCACTGGGTCATGTGACCGCCACAATCGAGCACTACTAGCGATGAGAATTGAACATGTTCAAATCAAATTACTGCGATTTTTTATCGCTGCTAGAGGGTCAATTGCAGCGATTACATTGTCACACGAAGCGATTAATCGCTGCTATTCAAGTCGCAGTGATAAAAATCGCCCCGTGTGACCGAGCCTATAGCATCCACTATACACCATGGAATTATAGTCGTAATTCTGGTCCGGGCTGCATTCAACCTAACCACACCCTCCACCAATACAGCTCCTTAAAAATCAACACATGCAGCATACAAGGAAGCGCACATTCGCGGTATTGATGACTGCTACACATCAGCTAATACCACACATAACCCAACGATTTTCATTATATTACTTCTTTCCTACATTTTTTATCGGCTTCACATAGGCCCTACACTTTTTCTTGAATAGCAATGCCTAAGGGGTTAACCACATTTTCATCCCGAAATAACAATTTTTTTCTACTGGCCATACTTTGCACAGCCACTCTGTTAAACATTTCAGAACAAAATGATCAGATCACAAGAAAAGGGTTTAATTCTAGATGGGGATACCGCTGCCTCGCGACTGTTAACGTGACGTGATCGTGACGTCGCGTTCACGTACAGTCGTAAAAACAAACACAAACAGATGTTCAATGTTTAGGTGAAGCTCGCATTTCATCATCATCCGGCAGTGAACCCGCGAAGATTAGCAATATTGGTTGTGTTATCAGACATCTGCGGCCGCGTGCATCTGATCCACCTTCGGGATATCAGTTTATGTTGATATTGTACAGCTTTAAATTATTGTGACCGAGCTACGCGAGGTCACAACATATGTTTTTACGACTGTACGTGAACGCGACGTCACGATCACGTCACGTTAACAGTCGCGAGGCAGCGGTATCCCCAACTAGAATTAAACCAAGATAAATTTGGGAATAGTTTACATTACGATACATGTCATCATTAATTTGCTCATGAAAGAAGCTTACTAATAACTTAATTTTCATGCCTTAAGCATTCTGGTCCAGGCAACAATCTACACAGATATTGCCATAACAAAATCAAACAATGCAGATACTCCTACACACATGAAATGCATCATGAACCACATATATGGTAATAAAAACACTTGGTTCATTTAGCATAAATTATCACAATTGGCTAAATGGTCTCAGACCAAAGGCCAAATAAATAAATAATATACTTTCAGAATGATCTGCAACTGGACTAAGACACATGCAATAGTATATTAGTGCATCGAGATGTAAACTTTACACGAACATTTCTTCTGGCACCAATAAAAGTAACCTTAAATTTTGAATTCACAAACTAATTTCAGATTTTACTAGTTTAAAGTTTATCCACAATGTCAATTAAGAAACTGACACCTCACTAACAATAGAAACAGTTAAATATAACGTCACTACACTTGTTGAAATACAAAGTTTTATAAATTACAAAATTCAGTTAGTGAATTAGCCACCCACCTTGTAGGGAGATATAACCCTGTTCTAAAACTACCAAATATTTCTACCGTCGAATCTGGCCACAAACTACGAATCACTTTCTTTATCCTTTGAACGACATTTAGTCGTAATTCATGTTCAGCTGGAGTAGGGCTCATATACTCGTAAAAATCTTCAATTTCTTCATGTAGCCTGGAAATACATTTAACATTATCAAAAGGTACCAATGCAGATTCAAGTGTATTTTCTTGCAGATTTTCGTATCACAATTTGAAACAGCACTTAATGAATTGGTCCGCAAATATATTGTTTAATTACTCACCCTATAACGCCACGCCCGTAAGTTTTATTAGGATTCCTCCAGGGACAACCACCGTGTTCACCAACTAACGATGCTTGGTTAAAGTTCATTCCGTAGGTACTTGCCCGATTCTTCCTTTCCTTCGCGCACGTTTATAGTAACCACCATTATTATTATTATTATTATTCACATTCATACGATCTTGAAAGTCGTCATTGTTCATCACACCATCAAACTGAATATATTCGTTTCCTTTTGTACCTATACTACCGTTTGTGTCTATAATATTCATGTTATCCAGCCCCTTTTGGGCTTCCCAAATGCGAGTCCACAGTATCTTCGAGGGGCCGTCTTGCTCTGGTTGAAACCAACCTATACTGGGATCCATAAAACGCACCTAGCACTTCAGCATGTGCTGGTGAAACTGGTGAACACCACAACTGTATATTTTGTAGTTCAAAACCGTATTTCACAACCGCAGAAGAGACAACCCACAAAACGCGAGTTTGCACACTTTACACCTACCGGTTGCAGTTCCATAGGTTCTCACAAGATGACGGTAGTTGTATTGATACAACTGAACTTTTAAAGTTAGCAAAGACAAACGAGTAGTATTATTTATGAAAGTGTAACAGAATACTATCATCACACAGCAATTAATTTGAAAGATTCTGCAGTTTGTGTCACCTATAAAACTTTACGCTACGAAGATAAATCCCCCGAGCATTGATTCGCAATGAGAAAGACAAGCTACATAGTTTACATTGTGGATGAGGTATCCATTCATTCTGTGCCAAGTTATTTTTCCTTCGAGTAAAAGTTACTTGGCTATTAATAGTCATATTACCCAGAGATACATGGGTATTTGAATAAAATGACGCAAAATATAGTGAAGTTAGCTCGTTTAATATTAAGTCCAGAAGTTTCTGGAAATCTCGCAAATTCCGGAGGCATTATTTTCTGTAGTCACCAACAGAGTTCTCTGGTAGTATTGTACACAATATCAATCGAAAAAAGTTTTCGATGGTTATAATGATGTTTAGATCAATTTAAGTTCTTCAAAAGACATATGTTTTTAAAAAAATCTGAAATTTTCACAAGAAGAAAATCTTATCAACATGTAAAGGAAATTATAGATTTAATGACAATCTTCAAATCAGCATAATTTATTACAATCGTCCATAAAATAAAATCAATTAGCGTTAAAATGGGGTCCACATATTTATTATTAACTCACGTAAAGGTACTAAATATGTTCTAACTAAGTCTGTTAGTTAAAATTTTCTATGCCATCACATAACTTTGCAGTAACCTGGAAGCCCCAGTAGAATAGGAATGTGTATGAGAAATCCTCGACTTAGTGTCTATTTCATAAT
This sequence comes from Vandiemenella viatica, assembly GCA_031002005.1. NCBI lineage: Eukaryota > Metazoa > Arthropoda > Insecta > Orthoptera > Morabidae > Vandiemenella > Vandiemenella viatica. Next base: position 122,156,228 of record CM061919.1, read on the forward strand.
TCACATTAGTCACCGCACATAGAATGTTGCATAGAGTATTTTTCAATGAGCTCATTTTGTTTGTAAAATCACTTAGATTTCATAATTTTTTGATTTTTAGGGGTTTAATACGCTCTCCAGGCACATATGACATTTACTATTTGTGATCGACGTATGTAGTAATTGAAAGAAGTGGTAAAATGGTAGTGAATTTGTGATATCGGTGGACAAAGTTATTAATATATTCTTCTCAGAAACTAGGCAAAAAAAAAGGTGTGTACATCTATATTTCGAGAAGACTATAAGGCCCTCTACAGACGACCTGATTTGGTCGGCCTGACCATATCATCCGTAAAATCAGGTCTCGCATCCACACGAGGCCTGATCTGCAGTCTGCTTTAGACAGTCGGCACGGACGCACGGTGACAAGTCGCCGGTTTTTTTTTTTTCGAAACCACAAACAAATGCACTTTTTTTGGCGTTAACTGTTAATTAAGAAAATAACAGATTATGGTCGAAGAATGGCTTAAGAATAGGAATGAATTTAGCCACGTGAAACTAATTAGAGAACTTGACACTGATGATTTACCGAGCTGTTAAATTTAGTGAAACCTCTGATCACATGTTGCCATCATGAAAGAATTTCTAACTGCGGAAGAACTATTAACTGCAACTTTTTAAGTATTTATCAACGGGTAGAGAGCATGCCAAGTTCAGCAGTGCCATATGTGCAGAATTACTCTCGCAAATAATACCAGAAACGTGTGAAAATATTTGTAAGGTTTTAAAAAACTGTGTACAGATAAAAACTCTATTATTAATTAGAACTTTTAAAAATGCCAAAAAGCGTATGGTAACTTATTTTTTATTTTCTTAAGAATAATTTTCAATTTAATTAATTACAGTATTAATCTGAATCATTTTCCATGATTAAAAATTCTTTCAAAACTGTCTGTTACCATCCATCACAGCATTTGGTTGTTGGGACCATTTTGCCAGAAAATTATTATGTTCATTATATTGATGCCTAAAACAGAATATGAATACTTAAATATAGCCAGGCAATATGAGAGAATGTGGCAATTTAATCACTGAGTGTCAATGTACGACAGGGATTGTTATTTTAAAGCCAAGGAGAAGTGGATCACAATTTTACAATTACAATGGGATATTTAGCATTGTACTATTAACACCAATTATGAGTAACTTTACAATGCATTACTACACCAACGGACCTGTATCAGATGGAGAGCTATTAAAATGCAAAAGTTTTATAATAAGTTTATTGTAGATGAATTGACTCTGCTCTAAGCGTCGTTGTTGCTTGGAACAAATACATTGGCTCCTTATGTTTCCATTGACGACAATGCATTTGTTCTGAATGAACATTTCTTGATACCATACACAGAAAAGATATAACACATGAAATAAGAAGTTTTATTTATGCACTTCCCAGAGCTAGAAGGGTCGTGGAAATTTTTTTTGGCATTCTGGCATCAGGTTTCCAAGTATTCCTGATATTCAAAATGTTGATAAAATAATAATGGCCAGTTATCTATTAAATAATTATTTTTATTTTTGTGTAGTTTGCCGGAAATATCCCACCAACCCTGAAAATCTTTGCACATTTATTAAAATTCTATTAACACCCTCCCCTCAGTGAGCACATTCTCCTCTGCGACTTCACATATAGATATTTACTGCGCGAAGGCCTCGGAGCAACTGGGGCGAAATCGGCCGGACTAAATCATGTCACCCTCCACACGACCTGATCTGGTCAGACCCTGACCAGATCGGCCGACTCTGCCACCCGACAAGGATTTATCAGGCGACAAGCCTACACACCATACGATATTGCTCCTGATCTGACCGTATCGGGCATCAGATCAGGTCGTGTGTAGGGGGTCTAAGGCTCGTTCGCACTAGGCGAGTAATTTAGTCGAGTGGCGAGTAGTTTAGTAGCTAAATTACTCGCTACTGACCAAAAATCGTTCGCACTACGGTCGCGTACAGTACACAAGTTTCGTGGTATTTTGCCAACAGGCTGCAACGCAATCAAATGAATGAGCTGATACAGCTTATGTTAAGCGCTATTTTAGAAGAGATGGACGAAGAAGTTTATGCGATAAAGAAAAAAAAAAGAAGGGGTTAGTAGAAGGGATAAACAAGGAGCTACAATTGTCTTCTGAAGGAATTAGCATTAGAAGATCCCCACGAATAGTTTGAGAATGTCCAAAAGTTATGTTAATGAAAATGCAGTCGTAAATCCAGCGTGAAGATACCTATTTAATAAGTGCAATTCAGGCAATTACAGGCAGTTCTCTACTATATTGCCACCGAATGTAGTTTAAAGACACCCACACCTCGTATTTATACACGAATTTCCTAATTCATCACAGTGTGAAGGAATCTATAAAAAAAATTAAAGGAACTGAAGTAATGTTTCATAGAGCGGCATCCAATAAACTGAATCATTTTACTGAGGAGTGTAAACTGTTTCAGTACCTGCCCCTAAATTTTTGGACTACTTTTTACAATTATCTACTCTCAGAAGTTAAAAAAGAAGACATTTTTTATCGCTTTAGGTATTACTTCTAATAACAATAGGTATAATATCTTACTGTATAATCTAGATGCTATTGTAATCAAATAATTAACAAAATTGTGCACTAAGCAGATGTTTTTAATTTTCAATTTAATTTTCACCAAATCCAGGTATGTTTATTGTATTTTCCAAATCCATGGATGCAGATTGCTTCCTTTGTTTGTTTTTATAGAGCGGAAACTTAATATTCTACAAACATTCATGTTCTACATATTTAGAAACAAATTTAAAAATTGTTTCTTCGCTCCAGTGAAACGACATTTTTGCCGCAGCTAATGGACTCGACTTAAACAATAGGTTCACACTTGTTTAGCCGATGAGCGAATGGGCAGTGGCGTGTGGTGCTACTCGCCCGCTTTAATAGAACCAAACGGATCGACTCGACTAATTTTCATTGTTCACACACGTTTAGTTACTAAATCACTCGCCACTCGACTAAATTACAAGCCTAGTGCGAAAGAGCCATTATACTTTCAGCCGTAATCTTCAGGTCATAAATCTGAACCACGCTTTCTTGGAAAACTACGAAATTCGGGTTTGATCACAGTTCACCTGAAGATAGCGACGGAGTGTTAAGTTGCCGAACTTTTGTGTGTAAACACTATTTTTACTGGTTTAGTTTTCCGAAAAAATATAGTGACATACTACGCCAAGAAAACCCTAATTTATTTAGAAATAAAGTTCTAATCGTCCAAATAATGCGCTGAAGGGAATTAGAGTATTTTGGTCCTTTTGTTTTATTCTTAATAGACTCAAAGAAAGTCAGATTTGAGAAGCATTCCACGACATTTATTACTACTTCGTATCGGATATAAGACATTCTGAAGGCTTTGTACCTTATCTTGAAACATTTTTTAAATTGAGTCTGGATACTTGTTGTTTGCCAGATGACTGGAAAAGTGCGATAGTAGTACCGGTTCATAAAGGAGGGGCGACAAATAAGGGTCGAAAACTATAGGCCAATCAGCTTGACATCAGTGATAGGGAAATTAATGGAGAGATTAATATTCAACTATATCAGCCGTGTCTATGGCGAATGTGAGTGGTATACAAGTCGGCAACATGGCTTTAGACAAAGATATTCATGATAATCTCAGATAATAGGCTATATGCAAGACATTTCTGAAGAAATGGTCAGCGGGGGCCAAGTTGATAGTGTAGCTCTGGATCTTTCAAACGCTTTTGACAGTGAGCCATAAAATGGTGCTAAATAAGGTAAAAACTATAGGAATTGATAAAAAGGTAATTTGCTGGTTAGAAGAATTCCTAAAAGGTAGAAGGCAAAAAGTTAGGTCAATAAATGAAATATCAAAAGAAGTAGGAGTGAACATGGGAGTTCCACAGGGTAGTGTATTGGGACCATTTCTGTTCGTTATTCTATGTAATGATTGTGTTAGTGGTTTACTGTCTGAAGTTAGATTGTTTGCAGATGACATAATAAATATATAATAGGGTCAAAATGGCAGAAGACTGTAAACTACAGCAGGATGATCTGAACAAGATATCTACCTGGGTGGGTCAACAAGATAAATGCAAAAAAGAGTCAGCTTATTAGGTGCAACAATGGGGGCGGCAAAATAATGTTCGAAGGGGCGGCAATCTCACAGTTTTTTTTAAAAAATTCTAGTTCCAGCGGAGGGCCTGTGCACAGGTAATAAACTAAAGGTTGATTATGATTATAAAGTGGGGAAGGAATTACTTGTTGAAGACTCAAAATGTAAATACCTTGGCATAACATTTGATAGTAGATTTAACTTGACAGGTCACATTGGACGGTAGTAGGGAAAGGATTCAAAATCCTTCACCTGTTGGAAAGAGTGATGAAGGGATGTAGTATAGAAGTAAGGGAATGTGGGTACAAAACTCTGGTCAGACCACTACTGTAATATGGTGGTATAGTATGGGACCCACATTTCGGGTATCAAATACATGAATTGCAGGTGGTGCAGAGAAGGGCTGCCAGATTTGTCTTTGGAAATTACCGCAAAGCACAATCGGTAACTAATATGATAAAGGAGCTGGAGTAGAATTCATTGGAGGATATAAGGAGTCTGAAGAGAGTCATGGGATTATACATGTCATTGGTGATGAAGCATGGAAAGATATTGGTGGGAAAATGAAGGGAGGTGCGTGTAAGGGTAACGATGACCACGACCACAATCTGGAACTTGATTTTAGGCATGAAGGTGTGGGAACATTTTCTTTAGTAGGAAAGGGTGTAAGAGATTGGAATAAATTATCAAGAGAAATGATGAATAATTTACCAAAAACACTGAAATAATTTGAAGTAAAAATTAGTAGAGAGCAAAAGTAGATGGGAAGGAGAAAGATGGGTGTATAGGGAGATTGCCACCGGAGCATGTGCTCCATCGGAATTTTATCAGTTTACTATTATTAAAGATAAAAACCGATTAAAATCAGCATTTACCAGAGACAATATATAGGTATGTACTTTGGAAAATATTTAATGCTGAAATTAAAATGAATCGTTATATAAATGACGTCAATCATTTTTTACGTGACGTTTCTTACCTGATGTCAGTAATAGAATTTGTAATTTTCATTGCACAGCATTTGTTTTTGCTCTAACCAACCATATTTCGTAATGCTGTTGTTGGTGGTCCAATACGAACTCCTTCCTCCATGATACGAACTGAGTTATATACACTTTTTATCCTCAGAAACGGAAGAAATTTCAAACCAGAGGCACAATTTTTTTTACATACGTTCGTATTCGACCACTGTCTAGTTTGTTCGTAACCTCTTACTTCTTACTTCGTTGCTAATGCTAATACTGTTTTTCCAATTTATTTGTAGCTGTCAGTGTTTCAGGATTTCGTATTGAATTGATGTCTCTGGTATTGATTGTTGAAGACTTTAAATGTAAATACCTTGGCATAAGATTTGATAATAAAACTGGACTGGGTAGGACATATTGGGCAGGTAGTAGGGTAGGAATAGGTTTCAAAAATCCTTCACTTCTTAGAGAGAACGATGAGGATAAACCAGAGAAGTATGCGACGTGAAATAAAAATCTTTGGTCAGACTTGAATATGGTGGTGGTGTAGTTTAAACCCATATTTTCGGTTTGGTTGGATGTTCTCGAAGGAGGCATACTAAGCCATTGTATCAGAGGTAGTACGTCCAGTTCATTTCTTCTGGGTCCTACAGTTTAACATAGAATTGGAACTACGAAACGCCTTAAATGAGCAGACACAATTCTTAAAAACTTCTGGTCCCACGGGTATTTCAACCCGGGCTGGGACCCCAAACTTTTGATAGCAAGTTACCAGACCGCTTCTTAACTCATATCTATCATCTAAACATACAACTATAGCTGCCCTTGCTAATCATTATGAATAATCATAAGCCAACTATTCCACTGTCCATGCAGGTTCTGCTGGAGATGGCGATACCGCTACAACATTCAGTAATGCCGTTATAATATTGCTGTAGTCAATGAAGGACGTATTATTTTCTAGCCGTAATTCAGTTGTAACACAGCCTGAACCTTTATTTTCAAGAGGGGATTAGGTTGTAATACAGCCTGGACCAGCAAGAAACCATTAAATGTACACAGTTTATCATTATTCTTCTTCACTCATATCTTCCACAATCCTGCATCAATGTCATCCTAAGAAACAGTAACGTAATACTGGTTCCTCAGTATTGCGTTACTGTTACTGGGTGACATTGATTTAGGATTGTGCAAGATAAGAGATAGAACTTTTCAGCGGCGGCGAAGAATAATGATAAAGTGTGTACTTCCGAAAGTATTTCTAGCGGAGTCTTGTGTTTGACCACTGCAGTATTATGACACCAATTCCTTGCGGAATCTCAATCTCCATTCATCCTATTTATGGTTTCTGCATCTAATTCTATTACCGTGTTCACGTACTCCATCAGTTCACTAGTAGTAGCCTGATAAGTGGCTTTGGAAGGTTATCGTCATTTTCATCTTCTTTGTTCCAACTCCCCTTTTATTGTTCCTACAATGTTACTTCTTTGCCCATAAAGGCAATTTAAACTAAAACTTAATGTTTATGTAGTGCCAAAGAATGTTGGTTGTCGTTCGGTTTCAGGCAGCATTACAATCTAACCACACGCTCTGTTAATATTGCTGGTTGAAAATTAAAACTTCTATCCCCTCCCTCTACAAGGATACAATCACTATATCTCAACAAGGAATAAAAACATTACTTACTGAACAGAGACAATTTAAAGTGAAGGTGGAAACTTCCTCTGTTTGAATCTGTTTATTAGTAATGTGTCTGGTTACTTCCATTTCTAGAAAAAATAAGTGTATGTAGTTACTGAGTTGTTAGTAGATTTCACTTAGTTCATGCCTATTTTTCACATCTCAATAAAACAAGTGGCTACATTTAAAATTTAAATAGGCTACTTATTATGATGTGTGAGAAGATGGGTGGCTGATTGGCTTGATGAAAATACAAGTAATTTTATTTGTCGAAATACTTCATCTGATTTGGAGGTATTTATCTATCTGATGAATCGGTCCCAGTGTTTAAAGGTGAATTGCAGTTTTTGGTGATAACAACATACATTATTGTGTTAGCAGTTACATGGCTTAGTGAAAGCCTGCATGTATAGCAACATTTTATTTTGTTATAGTAGTGATACCTCATTAATGTTAATGTTCATTTTTGACAGTTAGTAAATAGGAGGGCATAATAAATAATTGTGTCTTATGAGCAGTAAAATTTCCCCTGTCCTACTATGTTCAGATGTTGAGAAAACAGTTTTGTAGTTTTAGTCCAGTTTCATGATAATCTCTACTTATAAATTATAAAATAGCAGGATGTGACATTGTACCTTATCTAGGAACATTATTTAAATTGAGTCTGGATACTTGTCATTTACCAAATGAATGGAAGAATGCGATAGTACTGGTTCTTAAAGGAGGGGTGGTAAGCAGAGTAAAAAATTACAGGTCAGTTAGTTTGACAACAGTGATAGGTAAATTAAAGGAGAGATTAATATGCGTCCACATCTGTGAGAAATGTAGGTGGTTTTCAAGTCAGCAACATGGCTCAGGGAAGGATATTCCTGTGAATCACAGATAATAGGCTATATGCAAGATATTTCAGATTAAATAGAGAAGAGAGGCAAATAGGGCTGATAGTATACCACTCAATCTTTCAAAGGATGAAAAATTGATTTTTGGGGAAGAAGAATTCTTAAAAGGAAAAAAGCAAAAAGTTAGGGTAGGAAATGCAGTATCAAAAGAAGTGGAAGTGAACATGGGAGGGTCACAGGATAGTATAATTGGTACCATTTCTGTTCATTATTATAATGAATGGTTTTGATGATGGTTTAATGTCAGAGGTTAGATTGTTTGCAGATGACATAATGTAATGTAAAGGATCAAAACAATAGAAGACTGTAAACAGCTTCAGCATGATCTAGATAGCTGGGTGAGTCAACATAGGATGAAGATCAATGCAAAGAAGAGCCATCTTACTAGGTACACGTATAAAAAGCTAAAGGTCGATTATGATTACAAAGCGGGGAAGGAACAACTCATCGAAGACTCGAAATGTAAATACCTCGGCATAACATTTGATAGCAATCTAAAGTGGGAAGGAAACATTGGACAGGTAGAAGTGATGAGGGGAACTGGGGTCAGACCACTGCTGGAATATGGGGGTGTAGTTGGGGTCCATATTTTGCGTATCAAATACAGGAGTTGGAGGTGCTGCAGGGAAGAGAGTAGTTATCCAGACTTGTCTTTGGAAATTACGGCGAAACACATTCGGTAACTAATATCATAAAAGATCTGGAATGGGATTCATTGGAGAACAGAAGGCTGGTGAAGAGACTCGTGGGAGTGTAAGAGGCCTATACTGGTGGTGAAGCATAAAAAGATATTGGCGGTAAAATTAGGAGAGGTGCTTTGATGGGTGAAGATGACCATCACCACAAGCTGCCACTTGATTTCAGGCATAAGATTGTGGAAAAATTTTCTTTCATAGGAAACAATGTAAGGGATTGGAGCAAATTGGGAAAAGGTGTGATGAATAATTTAACAAAAACACTGAAGGAATTTAATGTAAAAATTAGTTCAGGGTAAAAATCGTTTGGAAGTGGAAAGGAGAAAGGCTGGTGAGTTTGCTACCGGAGCGTGCGCTACATCGCAATTTTATCAATTATTATTGTTGTTGTAATTTTGGAGCAGAAGGGTTTGTTTGTGTGATGTATTGTTTTTGTGTGAGAATGAAATTGCTATTATTCAATGATTTCTTTAGTTCTGCCTGATATCGATTTGTTGGGTTTGAATTTAGTTGTGTAATGTTATTTTTTGTGTTAATTCCTCTGTTTCACTGATATATTCTGGTTTATCCATCAAATCAACTGCACTTCTCGTATGAGCTTTCGAAACTGTTGTGTCTTAAGCACTGAGTTTTTTCTTTAAAACTTTGCGTGTTTTGTCTTTTTGTTAATGTCGCTATTTTTACTAATTTGGGAGGTGGCCTGGTTTAATTCTGTAGTTATCATTTCAACTATTATGTCTGTATTTAATTTGCTTATTCTTGGGACAGGATATATTCAGTCAGCTTAGACTAAAATGTTTAAAAAAAAATTCTATTGAAGTTTGTGTCTGAGACCGGCCTCTAAATTTTCTTTTCGCTGTTTGTTTATGGTTGTTTTTTATGAGCTTTGTGTGGAAAGGGTGAAATTCATGTCTTGTATTTACTTTATTAATTCTAGTTTTACTTTATTTTTGTCTATTTATTACTGATCTAGTTTATGGCTATGACTTTGTTTAATTCCTTCTAGTGTGTGTTTTTTTTATTAAATATGCAAGGATTGAAGTGTTGCTGATGATGGTTCGATGAAAGGTGAAACGCGTATGGCATTAAACAAAACAAAAAAAACTGTTGCGTTGGTGTTATTTCTTAACATTTAATTTATTGAGCAACTGCCTAGAAACAGCTTGTAACAACAGCGCAGTTATAAGGTGTGACCTGAGCTCAATCTACCTGGACTGTGTTTCAGCAGCCTGCACGCGTTAAACATGTTTGTTACTTTTTTGCACATGGGTTTCTGCAACACGCGATGGTATGTATTTTAGTTTGTATGTTTAAATTCCAGGTAGTATGTCTTAGTAACCGACAAATAGCGAGAGCCACCAAGGTAAGAAGTGCGAAGCCATGCGCCGTTGTGTCAACACACCCACGTGACAAAAACATGTGGTTTACTCACGTACCAAAATATGATTTTGAAGGCTTTTTTTTTGTAGAGGTAACTAAAGGTAAGAGATCTAAAGTTTTGAATAAATGCTCTGTAATTTTCGAAAGTTTGTGAAACAAGTTGAGCTACAGATTGTATCAAGCTTTACGGTAAATTCTGTATAACGAGCCGTCAATGAAACCGTGTCGTGTTGGTTTCCATATGAGCTTCGTTGGAAATAGGTTTGTGTCCAATAAGAGGAAATACGATGGATTGCAGTTTTTAATAATTAATCATGCTAAGTAGATAACATAAAACAACATTATTTATTACAAAATGTAAAGATTATTATTGTTTTTTCGAAAATAAATTCGTCAAAAATGAGCATTCAGTCAAGTGACCGTCAACGCCAATCAGAAAGCATAGCGTCACGCCCTGTGAAACTCCACAGTAGTTGTTAACATTTTTGTAGAACAGAACAGGTTAACTCATAAATTTTTCATTTGTAGCAATTTTTGTCAAGTTAATACGGTTGTTCTCAATTATATATTGAAAGATAAGAGTAATTCGCTATGGAATCGGGATTTAGCAAAGCAAACAATAGTAATTTCCTAATATTTGACGCCGTGACAGTTGGCAGTTTTTTTGCGTCAAACAGTGACTTGGTTTTCGAGATATCTTGAATGAAAGATGATGTCGTTAGGCTGACATACGTCCTGGTCTAGAAGTCAGATCTAAGAAAGATATCAGAAGATTTTTTTTCTTCACTTCGATACTATCTTTGGCGTGAACAATGTCATAGAACATGTATTTTGTTCGTTACTATTAATTCTGCCGTATCGTAACTCTTCTGTACGTTTTTTTCGCTTTCATATATACTATTCCTAGAAAAGAAAAGC